>WBMY01014330.1:186313-278634 GCA_013397315.1 Donacobius atricapilla
TTTTTTGTACTGCAGCATAAATTTTGCGCATTACTTTCACCTTTGTGAAGCTTAAAGCTCGGAAATAGGTAATGGCTTTCTAAAATGGATAGAGCACAAGACTACTCCATTCCCACAGTGTTTACTCCTGGTGAACTCTTATTAATACTGTTTTTAAAAACATGTTTTTTCAGTCTGAAAACACTTGCAGCATTTTTAGTGGCACATGAATTATTCATTATCCAACATACACATATTGTTTCTGCAATTTCACTGTCCGACTAGATATAAGCACTCAAACTATTGCAGTAATACCTAAAATGCAATGAAGAGCTGCTGGAATTATTTGTAGAAATGTGTTCTGTGACTGGCCTTGTTTTATATACATAAATGTTAGTGGATTTCTTGGGGATGGAACTTGAGGACCGCAAATTTCTGTAGTCTTGCCCTTCCTCTGTAATGAGAATATTCTCCCCATTTCTTCAGACTTAATTCTATTCTTAGGTTTTTTACACTCAAAAATTCAGTTACTTGCCTGGAGTGAGAGAATAAAGCATCTCTTCAGGTATCCTCTAACAATTAATTCTTCCTTGAGACTAAAGGACCAGGTTTCTGTTCTTTCTCTGATGAAAAGTACTAGTGAAAATGTAAGTTTGCAATTGTTTAAAAAACAAAGAAAACGCAACCCATAAACATTTTACTTATTCTCATGGTTTTGTTTTCTTTTCTCTTTTAGTTCCATGTCCAAATTTGTATGGCCAGCTGAATGCTTTACAGTTCACCCTGGATCAGAGAAGTATTCTCTGGCTAAACCAGTTTGTGTTGGATTTGAAACAGAGTCTTATTCAGTTCATGGCCATGTACAAGTTAAATGACAATTCAAAATCAGATGAACATATTGATGTGAGAGTGGATGGACTAATGTTAAAGGTACTCTGCAGAGTATGATTGTTTGAAGACAGACATCTTGTTTCCTGTACTCCTTCATCTGTGTCCTGGTATTTTGGTTTGGGTATTTTGGGTATTTTGGTTTTGTATTGAAGACCTGAGTGGGAGTACTAACAAATTATTTCCCTGTGGTCAGTGAACTTGACACAGCAGAACTAAAAAGAAATTGAGCACTAAAGTAAAAATAACTAGTGAAAAATTAACATTTGTACTCTATATTAATGCAAGGGCCCTCCCTTGTTCCGCTGGTTGTATTATATCAAAACTCTTTTGTCTGGTTGGTAAATGCCCTTGAGTAAAGAAAACAGTTCATCTGGAGGTTTATTTCCTCCTCCAAAACCCATTCTCACCATTTTCTGTTTCATGCTGGCTGTTGGTGTAGTTCAGGTACATGAGTTCTCTGTATGCTTATTCCAGAGGAGTGGTGCTTGTTAGTGCAGCTGAACATCAAATTTTTGCTTCCCTTGTCTTCTTGTTCTTTGTAAAAAAAAGGACTATGGAGCAGATAAATTTCCCACCCATCCCCTGTTTGAATTGGGCATTTCATTGTATGGCTGTTGTCATATGTCAAGGTTCAGAGGTGAACAAAAAGAGTCCTTTCAGTGGTGCTCACAGGAGAGATTTCAAGGGTTCTAAAAAGTCAGCATATGGAGAGATGGTTGTCTTTCTAAGCTCTTGCTACATTCTTAATGGAACTTTACAAGGACATGATTTGTACTGAATAAAAACAGTTACTAATAGCAAACAACTGGAAATCTGCAAACATAGATTGATCTGGTATTGAATTATATGTGAATAGCCTACTAAACTACAAGAGGATAAAAGTATTCTTACATCCCACAAGCCTTGATTCATATTCATTATGTCACCCCTGTATTATTTGTATTGTAGTAAATAGTGAATTGATGTTTACATATCATTTAGTTGATTGTTTTATTTGGTGTTTTTTTTCTGAGTCCTCGTAGTTAAATGACAAAGCTTCATTACTCCCATTTTAAGTGTCTTCAGGGATGATTTTTTTACTCCTACTTTCTAGATTCAGAATGGAGATATTGTGATAGAAAGCAATCACTGATATTGTAAAACTAGAGTGGCCAAGGTTCATGTCAACAATTTAAGATTCAGGATTTGGCATAAAATACGTTTACTTTAAAATGTGCACTAAAAATATGCAAGGTAAATACAGTGTGCTGAAATGTTTTGTCGTTCTTTAGGAATTGAAGTATATTATTATTTTCCTGATGAAACAAATGTATTATGATCATCAGATAATTGTCAAAAATACCTGATCTATATTCTGCGATGTTAAGAATATTAGCTGCATTAGCACATCTAACTGTTTGCTTGTATCTTAACATAGAAATAAAATACCGTAGTACTCGGTATGGTGAAAAACCCTATCTGACATGCCAAATTGAGCTCCAAATTATAATTTTCTGTTTTTCAAAGATGTACGTTTTGAAAGCACTTTAAGAAATGTTCTACCAAGCTGCTTGAGTTGAAGAAATGAGCCACTTCAGCCTAATAAAGCTGAACTAAATTTAACACCTTTAGATGAAAAAAGCCTAAGACCCTTATGTTTTTGTACAAATATTGATGCCATGGCATCCTTCTGAAAAATGAGAGACAACATAAATCATAGTCTGTGAGCCCAACTTATCCCTGTTCTGTGTCACTGTGCTTGATTTCTCATAAAACTATAATTATATTCCTTTGTATCAGCTGTCATGGCCATTATTTTGTTTCTTCAATTGTATACCTTCCTAATCTACATATTTTTAACTAGAAAAAATATATTTCTCCCTTGCAGATCATCATCCCATTTGAAAACAAACGTGAAATTCATAAAGATCAACCTCGTGCACTTTCCATTCAAAGTTCAGAGATGATTGCTACAAATACAAGATGCTCACCAAACTGCAGACACTCTGATCTAGAAGCTTTGTTTCAGAACTTTAAAGACTCTGAATTTTTCAGTAGAACTTTCACCACTTTTCCTAAGTCCCCCCAAAATTTTAATCTTTTACATCCAATCTTCCAGAGACACGCTCATGAACAAGACACCAAAATGCATGATGTTTATAAAGGTTATATCATCCCAGAATTGAATAAATATGCATTAAAAACATCTGCAGCTACTGATGTTTGGGCCATGCATTTTTCCCAGTTTTGGATAGATTATGAAGGAACGAAAAGTGGGAAAGGCCGACCAATAAGCTTTGTGGACTCCTTCCCACTTTCGCTTTGGATTTGCCAGCCAATAAGATTTGCAAAGTCACAAAAAGAGCTGGTATCCCATAATCAGACAGCCTTGAACATTCCAAAAAGTGAATCTAGTGATCTCTCTAATAGATTGCAACGTAAGAAACTTCTAAAGGAGTATTACAGCAGTGAGACCGAGCCCTCGACCAATGGCATTCAAATGTCTGAGACTTCAGGAGTGCTTTCTGAAAGCTCTTCCTCTGATGCAGATGTACATGTGCTTGTCCATGTTCAAAAACATGTAAGAGTGCAGATCAATCACTACCAGTATCTTTTTTTGCTGTTTCTCCATGAATCTCTTGTATTGCTCCTGGAAAACTTAAGGAATGATGTAGAGGCAGTGACAGGAAAACCTGCAAAGCAAACAGATGTCTGCATTGGGCTCCTACTGAAAAGTGCAGAAGTAGCCCTACTGCTCCATCCGGTGACTCAGGGAAACCCTTGTAAATCTCCTGTTGAGGAGGAAGGAAGTCCTGTGGCATCAGAACTCTCTCCTGTAGGAAATGGGGAAACTCTTACTTCAGAGAGTAAATTAGTTGGTAGTAAGATAGTGGAAGCTGATACTACTAATTTTAGTTATGTAAATGACTGCAAGCCTCTGAATGCTGAAGTTAATAAAGGACTTTTAATAGATTCTCTTTTGTTTAAATCAGACAGTAATACAGATTTTCAGAAAGCAATGTCATTTTCCGATGATGCATCAGATAAAGGCTTGGGAGATACAAGTGAAGGAGGAAGCAGTGGACTTTTTAGTAGAAGTGATTCAGAAGAGGTCTGTGGACCTCTCAGTGAGAAAAGTAGTTTGAATCCTAGGGATTCGGTATCCATTCTAAATAGGAGAGAAGATTCTACTGAATTTTTCATTGATAAAGAGTATGACAGAAACATATTCTCAAACAAGCTGAATGAACAGGAAGGCACAACTGAAGGCTGTCCCAACCAAGTCAGCGACTTGGAAACAGAAACTGGCTTAGAATCTGAAGAGCTTGAAATCAACAAAGACAAAGTGACTTCAGTTAAAATGTTTGCATCACAGTCTTCTTCAAGGTATACAAGATTTAATACTGAATCAGTTTTTCCTACGCTTTGAAAATAATTAGCAATCTTGTTGGCCACAGACTCCTAGTACTTTTAGCAGTCAAGGAAGGGAACATATTAGGAGTTGGACTTGATGATCCGTCCAACTCAGGCTGTTTGGTGATTCTGTGTTCTAGAAGATGAAAATTTTTAAAGCATGTAAGAAGTTATGCAGTATCTAGCATTCAGTGAAAGTTAAAATGAAGTGTTAGTTAATTGATTTAAACTATTTACTTTCAGTTTAAATGTTAGGAAATATGTATTGAGAGAAGTATTGACACAAATACATAGATGAATGTATATTGTTTCTACATTTGCCTCTTTTTCTTACCAAAGGATTATTGAATAATCAGATTTTTTCTTTTATATCTTGCCTGGTTTAGAGAAATTTTTTTTTAAGTAACTTCTATGTATTTCCTTTAATTTTAAATAATAACATCTTTCTATCTTTATATTTTAAAAGTGCTAAGCCTAAGGAACGCTGCTCATCCAACCTCCCTGCATTCTCTGTTTCTTACAAAAATATGAGGAGAAGTCCTTCACAAGTCTCTCTGGATACCATCTCTATTGATAGTATGATGCTAGAGGATCATTTGATAGAGAGTGATGGAAGTGATAGTCAAAGCTTTCTGGAGAAAGGTAAGTAGGTTTAACAAATTATTTTTAAGCAATACATGAAAATGTTGTTTGTTATTAAAGTCATGCTCAAAAGGATTCTAGTCCAGCAAATCCTGGATACTTCAGAAAACTATTTCTGTTACCTTCACCAGTAATACCAAGTGTATTTGCCATATATCATTTCAGGGGAAAGCAATAACACACGCTACTTAAGCAGCACTATTTAATTTTAACACTGCTTAATTTTCCTCTCTTAAGGAAAGTAAGAGCATTGAAGTGCTGTGTTGCAAATCTGAATTAAGCAGAATTTATTCCTTGCTATGCTTAAAAGCAACTACTTTGGGTGCAAATACTTACAGGTTATAGCCTGAGTCTGTTCTATTTGAAGTGGTAAAGAAGCTTTAATTTTAGAAGTGGATGAAAAAGGAATGAGTTTTCACTAATGCTCACCATGCTAACTACCAGGCAGATAGATTTGGTAGTTTCCTTGCAACTCATTCCTTAAGGAGTGGTTCCAAGCTATCGACTGTCTAATAGCAGGTATTTGTCCAATTTGTGCTCATCTGTGCATATAACTGATGAAATAATTTTCTCATATCAGGAAATAGAGTAAGAAGACCTTATTACTACCTCTTTTCTGATAATTCTAATTTTTATAGACTGATTATTTTTTTTCTGTAGGATTTCTCTTCAGTCTAGAGCAATAATGAGAAGACTCCTTCACTTGCAAGCCTGTTATATATTTGAATTGTAGGAGTATTCCTGCATGTGCTTATGTGGGAGTATGCCAAAAAATAAATTTTCCATTTTAAATAACCTTTATATGTCTCCTTAGCATGTGTAAACAATATTTAACTGCAGGTTAAGTATCTATGCTTTTCAGTTGTCAAGGAAACACTATCATGATTGCTCTAATGAAAATATATGGAGCTTACTTCTCTAAACATACAAGCGTCTGCTCTAAAGGCAGATACTGTGCAGTATTTTAGATACACAACTTGGATTTTTTTTCTGGCTAGATCACATTTATACTGTTTTATTTGGAAGACTAAAAAATGCCTTCACAGTTTTTTTTTTAACAATGCATATAGAGTGCTGTTTTGTTTTTGTTACTATATCCTACTTTACTTTTGATTAGCATCTAGAGCTTTGAACTCCCTGTAAGAGGAATGCATTTGGCAGTTCAATCATAAATATTTGTTTAATAAGGTGTTCAATTCATGTTAAAAAATGACACTGACTTTATTCTTAGTGTAGGAATGATTCGGGTTATGCTGTGCTAACTTTGCATTTTTTCTGATGTGTATATGGAAGGTATTACAGCCACAAACTATCAAAGCCCATCAGAAAATGTCCACGAAGGAGGCACAGTGATTGAAAATTGTGATGGGTCGTCTCCAGATGCCATGAGTGCTGCTTCAGAACATGCCCATGAAAGTAGTGAAGAAATGGTAATATTATTGTATTCCATTAAAATACATGATTCCGTAAATTAAACCTTAAAACAGAATTAAAATGCCTTCTTTTAGAGGTAATTTTTCAAGTCATTATAAAAATGAACCTAATATAGTAGTAATGATGATGGACACACGTCTTCTGATACCGAAGCTGACTTAAAACTGGCTTCTACTTTTTTTTAAAAAAAATACTGCGACCCAGTAAATAGGGAAAAAGGGTTGACTTCTATGCAGATAGCCAAAGTTTAGTAGCCTGTCCTAGCTCTTTAACATGATCTGATTCAGCACTGCAAATGCTTAGTTGTGCTTATGATATGCATAAAGTTGAATGCAGTTGTAGGTATTGTATGATACCTGACATTTCAGGTATCACACAGGTCATGTGCTTCTCTGTCAAAATAAGGAAATTCTATCTCACTTCCATGGCTTTTCTAGCCAGTTCTGAATTGGTGTTAGTGGGGTATAAATATAAGTGTCTGTCTTGTACAGGCTGTTGAGCAATCCATTATAAAGCCAATGTATGCAAAAAGAAAAGAAGAAAATGAGAAAATTTTGTGTTTTTATGTAAGCAAGGGTTTTGGATACAAAGGGTTTTTCCTTTTGTGATGGAAAAGGTTGAGACATACCTTATAAACAATAATCACTGTAAATTAATTTTATAATCATACATTGTTTTATCTGGGTTTTGTTGACAGATGTCTGTTGTGGTTTTTCAAGTATTTGGTGTTAATGGTGAAATTGACATGAGAGGAGAAGACACAGAAATCTGCTTACAGGTCAACCAAGTGATACCAAACCAACTAGGAAATATTGGTGTTCGACAATATCTGTGCAACAGAACTGTTGGTAAGAACTAGCAATTCAGTGTGGTGAAATTGGAGCTGGAAACATTTGTTCTAAGTAAATAAAAATGCAAGCACACATTTATGTTAGACTAGCACCCCTCTATGCTGGTTTAGAACTCTGATTTCTTTCTTCATTGCCATATATTAAAAAGGAAGAATAAATAAATGGAACTGTGTATGATCATGTGGGTAAAAAGGTGCATTGCAAAGATTTTTTTTTCATTAGTTGCTTTTTTGAGAATGAAATAAGCTGCATTATCTGCTGGTTTTGGCTGGGGTAGAATTAATGGTCTTCATAGTGACTGGTATGGGGCTATGTTTTTGGATTTTGTTTTCCTATTAAACTATCTTATCTTAAGCCACGGGTTTTCTTTTCCCTTTTCAGTTCTCTCCCCAGTCCCACTGGTGGGGGAGTGAATGAGACGCTGCAGGGATCTGGCTGCTATAGGGGTGGAACCATGACACATTGCATTGTGTTACTGTTTCATGAAGATGGAACTCCATTATGACTCTAGTAGTACTTTGCTTAATGTACCTTCCTTTGAAGGAATGTTTCTTTTTTTTAAGATCAGTTTCTCTAGATTAAATGACACATACAGTTTAAACAGGCTTATAATATATGATTTAAGAAAATTTTTAAAAATTCCTCTGTCAGTAAATATGAGCTCTAAAGACAGACACCTATTTTTGGTTTGGGTTGGGGCTTTTATTTGTTTTGGTTTTTGGGGGGTTTTGTTGGTTGGTTGGTTTTTTGTTTTTTTTTAAGCTTAATACAAAGAGTGTAGTTTCATGCCAGATATTTGCACAGCTATATCAACCAGTGTCTTGTCAGAGCTGCTCTTGGGCCTGAGTACAATATATAGATTCTTTGCCAGAGAACCGAGTTCTCAGGGATGAGGTGTTTTCCTTGGCATGATGTATTGGTGTGGCAGCTCATGTCACAGTCTGCTTTGTTCCCCTCTGTCTTCTACATGGATTGCTGGATGTAAGCTCTTTTGCACTCTGGGGTTTTGGGGGCAGATCCCTAATGCACCTGCTTCTGGTTCAGCTCTTTTCCCAGGAAATAGCTATAGCAGCTGTTGACTGCCATTTTTGTATTCCAGCTTTCTATCAGCATGGCTTTTGTTCAGGAGGTGCTTCAGCTTCAGAGGTGGTACAGCCTCGGATGCCCTGGCTAAAGAACCCATTTGCTGTTAAGCTGAGCCATTGCCAGCAGCTGCTGCCAGAGCAGCTGTTGCATGATGTTGTATCCCAGCATCTGAAGGCTAGGAGAAGGTCCAGCAGGGAGGACACATGGCTGACCTTCAGTTCATACAGCAGGCAGATTGGTTTCTGGTTATCTGCCATATCCTCTGTAAAAGCCAGAGGGAGTAAATAATACGAACATGCCACCTTCCTGCTCTTGCGTGTATCTACAACTCAAACCTCTGATAATGATAGTGCTTCTCAGCTGATAATGAGAGGCTTGTGCACTGTCTAATTATTTTGTGGATTGAAAGGATATAACATGATTGGACTCTCCAAATACTTCCACTTCATATCTGTTCCTTTCTCTTTCTCGTGGGTACCTGAATGGGTGAGCCAACAACAGTTTTTTGGTTTTTTATGCATTACCGGTCTCTCCTGTAATGTACATCTTCTCTCCACTGATGTTTTTTCTCTCCACTGTGATTTCTGTGCTGTCCGGAATCTTTTGCAGCTACAGCTGCTCCCAGTGTGCCATATTCATTTCTATTAGAACAAAAACAGAAAAAGTTTGGAAAAAGCTTGAGAATCACATCAAAAGAGACTGTTTAAAAGAATTAACAGTTACAAAATACAACTAAAAGAACAGGTGAGCAAATGTGTATGATAATAGCTCAATAAAAGCAAATGTGTACGATAATATCTCAATAAAAAGTCTCTTCAAGGCCTTTAATAAAACTTTCTCAAGTGCTGCATTAACAATTGAAACCAGTAACCCGAGGAACCATGCAACGCAGTGAATGCTCAAGTTGTAATTACAGTCTATAAGATGTTCTGGATGAAAATAACCATTTAAAATCTACTATAGTGTTAATGCAGTAGATATAAAAAGGGAAGAATGTGGCTAAAAGCTGGACCAAGTTGAGGGCTGCATGGCAGCTGTGTAATTCCCTGCAGGACTGCAACTTCATCTAATCTTGCCTGTCAGCAAAACCAAAAGAAGGTGGGATGGAGTATGGCAGAGGTATTGTGGGAGGACTGTGCTTTTACTGAGATCTTACCATGCTGAACATGCTTGTGAGACGACAACAGCAGCTCACAGCAGCTTCCAAATTTTTTAACACATTTTTACTCCCATTGTCCATGCCCATTTCAGGCATCTGCAAGATAACTAAAAATGACTCAAGGCTGAGACTGAGGTCTTTTCCTCTGCTCTTTTTCTGTACTTTGGATTCTTCCATCAATGGTGCAGGCACTCTTTTCAGGTGCAGAAATACTTAGGGCACCTACTGCTTATTTCTTTATCTGTATGTGTGGGAAGTATATGGATCCTTGAGGGAAACAAAGTTTCCCGAACCAGTTGCAGAGATTAACTGAACAGAGTGGTCATTGTTCTTCTATCTGGAGAGTGTCCCTTCTCTCCTGGGCTGGTGGTAGTTTATTCACTTCTGTCTGGACTGAGCCTAAAAAGATAGTTGATACTTGCAGTATGGTTTTGGTTGGTTGCTTGGTTTTTGGGGTGGGTATTTGTGGGGAAAGGGAATATGAGATTTAGCACTTCTTAAACATTGGAAAGATTGAAGGATGGAGTTGTGGCTGTTGGTGTTGTGGAAACCTCTATTCACAAAGGTAACAAAGGGAGAGATTCTGGTTCACAGCAGCGGCTGAAGATTCTCATGTTCACCTTGCCATTGGTCTTTGTCGGCCCAAATCGACAGTGTGTCCATCTACCCTGACTCTAGTGCCAGTAGGTAACTGCGCAAGTCCTGACTCTGCTGCTGTGCCAGGTCATCCATGAACTGGCAGCCTATACAGGAAGGGGAACCCAATTAATGTAGAAATAGGAAAGCAAGTCAATTACATTGTCAGGCTGCTGTAGCTCTAGGCAGTGTCTGTTACATGATGGATTGACATAATTTAGTTGATTTTTCTTGACTTTTTTCCTTGACATATCTTTCAAGCTTCAATGCTTGTTTTTTCTGTAGTTACTTGTGATTGTGCTTCTTGTCATAGAGATAATTTCTTAGATCAGCCATCATAGTCATGAGATGACTTGAAAATCCCGTGGGGTAACTATTTTGTACAAGAAATGGATACTGGTCACCGCCCCCCCTCCTTCCCCCCCCCCGGTCTGGTTACTATAAATTTTTATTTTAGTTTACTTTAGTTCAGTTTATTATGTTTTTTAGAACTTCTTAGGCTGAATGTTGCAATTGTCCTTACTGATTAAAGATCCTGAAATTAGCAAGAAATTGCCAGAATTTATTGAATGTTCAAGTCTATTGTCACTCAAGTAATGCATATGTGGTCATACTCTCTATTATTGCATTGTTGTTTATGGTTCCTAAGTCAGGAAGTTCAGCCTTTCCAAGGAAATACCTGCTCTCCTGAGAGAGTGAAGTAACTTAAATGTTGTTCTGAATTGAAATTTAAGGACTTAGTGGAAAAGTATGCAAAAGAATTGGTTTTCCATCATCAAGGCACCAAGGAAACACAATTTTTTTTTTTGTGGATGGTGATACTTCTGCATTGTCCTTTCTCTTGTCACAGTGAGGTAATAGCCCTTATATGTCCTCTTTATTTTTGTACTTTGAAGTGATATACTTAGAAATTTACTCTGAAGTTCTGTATTTGGAACACTGCCTTTTATGAATAATAACTCTATGGTACTTCTTGGAAAATCAGTTGGACAATAGAGGTAGAAGTAATTACAACATAACTGATTTTTTGTACACTGCAAAATTTTAATGCAAATTTGTTTTCTTTTTGCAACAGGTTCTGACTATAAATCTGTGGCTGGACCTGTTAATTCATCACCTGAGATTAGTCTGAGATGGGAAAGTGGGCCTAGTGCTGTTGTACATTCCCTGCTAGCTGTAAAAAATGGGTTTCTTCAGTGTCATGTGGAGAACTTCAGTGCTGAATTTCTAACATCTTCTCTCACAAACATTCAGCATTTTCTAGAAGATGAAACTGTCGCAGAAGTGATGCCTATGAAGATAAAAGTTTCTAATGCAAGGATTAATTTAAAAGTATGTTAACAATGAGATACTTGGCTGCTCTAAAAAAGGATTGTGTTCTTGTTTCTTTGATGATAAACTACTAATATGGATACAGTTAACTTCAAAGAAACTGCTATCAAATTCTGAAAGGTCTTTAGATAACACTAAAATAATTTTAAAATCCATAGATTTGGTTAGCTCTATGGTATGCCTGGAGGAGAATTATCTGCATGACCAAGCTATTTGTATGAATTAATATTTTATACTTTTTCCTCCTCTCCCAGATCTTTCTTGTAGAGTGACAGTGTCTGGGAATTTTATATGTAAGGTAGATCAAGCTTCTAGAGGCACAATGTGGGTTTTTCTGGTTGGGCTTTTTTGCTTAGCAAAGGAGATGTTTTTCTTAATTACAAACCATAGACTTTAAAGGTTATTTATCTCTCCTAGTTGGAGGATAGTTCTTGCAATGAAAGTTCTGTACAAAATAAGGAAAAAGGTTATGAAGTTCCAATACAAACCACTTGAACACTGTTTCTTACAACCCAAATTTCATGTTCTGCTCCACCTAGAAACAGATACTAAACAATGCAAGCATTTTTCACCACCGTATCTTAAAATATTAATAATAAAACATTAAGAGGACACTTCTGCTCAAGTCTCCTAGAGGACTTTCTTTCAGGTGTTTAAAAAAGATGTTGAGTTCCATGCTGCACGACCACTGAATATACAGATAAGGACACTTTTTTGAGGGGTGTAGAACAACAGAAAAACAAACAAAGATAATTATTACATTGCTTTGGACAGTAATAATCACCCATACAAACTTGAACCGGGTGAGGATTGGAAGAGCCGCTCCAGTTCTGCATCTGGGGCTATGGTCTTGATTCTGCCAAGGTCATTATTGACTGGAAAGGCAATTGTCTTGGGTGCTACTCAAAATGCATCAGTATTCCTTCCCTCAGTGATACAGCCCTTCCATCCCCTGAGGATCTTTGGGCACTCTTTTAGAGCTGTTCCTTCTCTACGGGATTAGCACAAACATTTTCTGTAAGAGCTGTGGATCTGTTTCTCAGATTTCAGTGGATCACAAACATGAATGCCCAAATGCAAATAGCAAAGTCTTTACATATAGTCATTTACATTTAAAACCAGGATGGTGCTGGTTTCTTGGCAATAAGGCAAACTTAAGCAAAATGTTCTTGAGAAAGCAGCTGCTTGAGATAGGGAATGTACAATAATAAACTTGGCTGCAAAAGCACCGAAGTGCTCACTCAGCAGTGCACACAAGTCATGGTGAAGTTACTCATGATGGTTGACAAACTGCAAATTTCACATAGAGATGCTTCATTTCTATAGAGTTGTTGGGTATTATAGAATGAGAAGATATGGTTCAAATGTGTGCTGCATTGCCTATTCAATACAGTATGTTCTTCTGTTTCTTCTGCGTGAGACTTGATGCAGTGTGTTTCATGGCAAGGGAGGAATTTAAGAAATATTATTTTATTGTTTGCATTTTCTGCTGCAATCTCAATGCTTTTTCAAGAAACTTTGGAAGCTATATCTGAACAGCTTTTTTTGTACAGGTTTAATGCTTATATGTATAGTTTCTGATTATACTGGCTTCATTACTCTGTTTGACAGGAATAATGAACTGTAAAGACTTTCTGGGGAGACCCCAAAGAAGTAATTTGTGAAGTTTCTCTTCTGTTAAATACAGTTGAATACAGTGAAGTTCTCTTCTGTATAACTAAACTGCAGCTTGTGTCATCCCAAACTAAATTCTGAGAAGACAAAATCTGCTCAAGAATGATAGCTGTACCCATTCAATCTTTAAATAGTTCAAGGGAAAATCAGATACTATATAGCACAGGCTTCTTATCTGTGACTCAGAGAGCTCCTGAGCTACAGATGTCTTGACTTGGGGTATAATCTTATTGACATGTCTGTAAAAACACTTTGAAGTATTTTAGCTGGACTATATATTGAGTTCAGCAGACTTACTCCAGAGATAATTTTGAGCCTTTAATATGATCCCTGGGGGGAAAAAAATGGAGCCAAAGTTTAGTGGAGATCCCATTAGAAAATTCTTCTCTGAAACATTCCCTTTCAAGTTTCATTAAATCCACTTATGTTTAAATAAACATCCTAATTATCTATATTGAATTCCTCATAAACTTACTTTTTATTATGTGTATTTTTTAGGATGACAGTCCACGTGAAAATCTTAAGGTGTCTGAGCTGATACCCATAAAACTGCATATTGACATACTCTGGATAGAAAGAAATGATGATGGCACTTTCCTCATTAGAGGTTTGTACGTTCCTGCACCTTGATATCTCAATTCTATAATCTTGTTGTTTTTTCCTTTGTGCGTACATGTGACTAATTATGAAAAGATAACTGATGGTAATTTGTGTAAGCTGTGTTGCCATATGCCATAATTCTAAGTGCAGTCACAAAAAGGAAGATTACCTTTTTGAATAGTGTATTGGCTGTGAGAACCCACAGTTGAATCTACCTGGGAGATTTATCAGTGCATATCACTTCATCATGATAAGTTTAGGGTTCTTTTGTTGATACAAAGCAAACAAAAAAAAATCGCCTTTAAAGATTACCAAGGTGGTTACTGTCTTTGTTGTTTTGTGTTGCAGGTAGTAGTAGAAATTACTATGAAACCATGACCCTGACTTCTTCCCTTGATGTACAACAGTATATTTTAGCAGATGTTATAGTGCACTTCAGTTACAAATGCTAGAAAGTTTCTTTAATGCCAAGTAATTAAAGTTATTTTCTAATTTAAATCTTGATTCTGCATGTTTATCTCACTATGTCTTTAAATGTAAACACAGTCTTCAGAGAGACTTGGAGACAGTATGTTAATAGCAATATTAATAGTTCTCAAATTTCTGATTATTCAGAGTGCATATTCTGTGGTGACGATACAGGTCAGCATAAAAATGTGTTTATTTTCTTCAGGCTGGAAGTTACATATTATTTCTTTCTTACTCTAAAATGTTATGCGTTTTAATTAAATTTTATTCTTAAATTTGATTTTGAGAGGCAAATATCAATGTACTTAATATTATATTTGTTTTAAGTGGGTTTAATTTTGTACTGATAAGAATAAAGCTTAAAAAAAATTTTGACAAAAATCCCTGCACACTATTTCTGTGATACAGACAATCAAAAAGTAAATGATGTGTCAAAGATGAAGAATTCAAGCAGTACATTGCAGCAAGCAGTGGGATCTGTTGAACGTAAAACACAGGACCAAGCCACACAAACTACTTGGGAAACACCCAGACACTCTAAATCAAGCAGGGATTCATCGGACTTCCTTAAAAATGAGGTATTAAGAATTCATTCTGACTTCATCTTGCCCCCTCAAAATTATGTTACAATCATTATTAATCATAATTGTAAGGCTATCTGGGGGTGGGCCTGTGATACACTTCTGTTTAGAAATCTGTTTGAGATGGAAAATATGGATCGTGGATATTATAGTGTGGTTCAGCAATTGTATACTGCTTTCTAAATAGTGTAATAGTACGCTACACACTGACTCTTTTCCTTTATGTCAGACGGAGTTTTATAAAGGGAATTTTCTTCTCCCCATCTCCATCATTCCTGTACAACACAACTTCCAAAGACAAGGGACTTGACTGTTTGGTCAGACCCTTACTGATCTGTCAGTCATACCCAGATTTTGAATGGATGATGACAGAACCCACACATTAATTTGGCTGTTTTTCTCACCGGGTAAGAATCTGTGCCTAGAGCTCAGAACCTTGGGTCATTTCCATTCTAATCCAGAATCTCTCTCCATGTTCTACGCTCACTGACTGAGAATCAGTTGTAGTTGACTTAGCCTCAGCAAACCCCTGCCCAGCAATGAATGGGAGCATTTGGTATTTTAAAAGTTACTGTAATGGAAAAAGTCGTCAGTGTGGAGTTATACTAATAGGTTTCTTTTCTAACCTGATCATTTCAGCTTATTGAAGAAAATGAATGTCTCAAACAGGAACTAGCCAAAGCCAAAATGGCTCTTGCTGATGTCCAAATGGAAAAAGATGCCCTGCTTCATCACGTGAAGAAGATGAACGTTCATCATCAGTAGGACAGTGTTCTCTTGGTGCAAAGCATCATCATCATAGCTGCAGGTGGTGGTGGCGGCACCTAAAATACGGTCTGCAAATCACTTGAAAATGTGGTTATTTTTTTGCTTACAGATAAAGTTTTCTCATTACAAAAAAATGTTTGTGAACCAAATTCTGAATTATCATTAAACATTGTAACTTTTCTCAACCCATTTTAAACTGAAATGACTTTGGAAAAATCAGTTTATACTATAGTTTATTAATTTACTGAGGAAAAAATCATATAATCTACTTTTAATATTATCAAAGGAAATGTTATTTTTAAAATGTTTTCTGAAAAGTGGATGGTTCAGCAATGAAAGAAGGTACCTGGATACATAAGAGTCCATGTACCATGCCTCACTAACAAGGTGTACCTCTCTTTCTGAGGTTACCTTGTTTGATTGTTGCCAGAAGACATCTATAGAAGAGGTTACATTTGCACTATGATGATACAGGCTAAATCCTCTAGAATAGTATAGCTACTGAAAATTAAAATACCAGCTCTAAACTGGCCCTACATTGAGTGTAATTTTCCCCGAGAGGATTTTAAGTATAATCCTCTGGTGCTATAGAGTTCCATATATCCTTTCCGTATGCACTCCTAAAATAAAACAGTAAATGCTGGAGAATTTAACTAAGAGGGCATACTACTGGGCTTTCCTTCTGCGTGAAGGTCCACTGTATCTGTACAGCTGATGTAATTTAGACATTCACACTTTATTTTTCCTTTCTCTGTGAAGAGGATATAGCCCTGATATAGGATCTGGCCCTTCATGACAGGTGAGCTTTGAGCCATTTTGCATGCATGTCTGATTCCTGCACAACTCATCGGACATGCCCAAGGGTTTGGTTCAGTGTGTTTAAATAAGTAATGTCAGTGCTTGTGAGGGGGAAAAAATCCTACTTGGATTCATTAGTTGTATATTGCTTTTTTTTTGATAAAAAAGCTGTAGGGAATCACTTAATTACCCAATGAAATGGTGAGATTACATGAAATGTAACTATACAGTCTAAATTATGGGTGATTTGTACAAATTGAATAATAATTTTCAGCTAAAAACTGGTACAGATTAAAAAGTAAAAAAGCACAACACTGTAAAATAGAGACTGTAAGTGTGCTTCTAAACAATTTAGGAAACAATGTACAAAACCATACATGCCTGTAAGAGATTGTCTTTGCTGGAACTAAAACGGACTCAATAATTTAACTAGTGATCTTGAATCTGACAAAAAAAAATCTTTTAATTGCTACCACAATTGTTTCTGCTCCATGGGACGTTGGAGGGAAGTTCTGTTTGTAGATAAGCAAATCTCAAAAAGTATTTAGTATCCTGTGGCTTGACTTTGCATATTCAGGTTGTCAAACTAGTTTTAATTAAAATAGTTTTCATTAAAACTTTTTGGAGGACACATAATCTGCACTGCTGGAAATAGTTATTGAAAATGTGTGGATTTTAATCGAGAACTCTGTGGAAGAACTGGTTCAGGCACTATTTTAAAGCCCGCTTATGAAACCCTAGGTGAAACACTTCTTAATGCCCATGGAAATTTTTATTTTATTATTCTGAATTAGATGAAAAAAATATACACACAATGTTTCTGTTAGAGGAACTAAACGTTTGTATTTGAATAAGTATATAAGACAACACAGTATTAAATATGAGTGGTGCAATTTCACATAAATATGTCAGATTCAGGGGAGGAGTTCTCCTTTGGTTTAATTCTGGTTGGTACTATTTATCCTTGCTAAGGTCTAGTTGGAATTATTCTGAAAAAGGAATGTATAGAGTGCTTAGTAGCATGTTGCTAGAATATTACATTGAGAATTATCTAATTTTTAAAAAGAAATAAATAGCAATATCAAATGCCTGGGGTTTTTTTACTGCATAAACTAAAACTTGCTTTTTTTGAGAAAAACCAGTTGCAGACTAAATCCAAAATAACAGCCCAAACCAGCCCTTCTCAGTACAGTTGTTGAAATTCAGGGTGTCACTTCCTAGCACTTCATTGTAAACTGAATAAATTTCTACTTCATGGCTGTTGTGCAGTAATGAACATCACCTGCGGACAGTTCAGAGGAGATGGGTGTACTATCACTGAGAGTGATAGTACTGTGTCATTCTGAAATATGATTTGCTATTGAAAAACTGCAGAGGGAGAGTTCATTTATTAATGTTCGAAAGTACAAAGTTAAAATAAGCTCTAATAGGTTATACTAAACATAATTATGAAAAGCCTCAGAATTAAAAAAAAAAGGCTTAATTCATCCTCAAGGCTCTGCTGGTGTTCATAACCTCCTAGACAGGAAGTTTGTACTATCAGTAGAGCATCTTGCTTTTATTCTGCAACGACCTATATGGAAGATAGTTTGGAGAACTTTGCCGTATATAGAAAACTGACTCCAGAAGTCCAGTAGAAAAACTGTTACCATGTTTTGTTTTACATTTTCTATGGAAATTTAAACTAATCTGCAGTTCAGGTTAACACTCTTCATCTTATTTAGAAATACTGGTTTAATGTGAATCAAGCTTTCAACCTGAAAGAGACTGAGCGCTTTACCAGGCTTGGTCACTGAATCTTTCTGGCGTTTGCTGTTCCAGTTCTTACTGCAACTCTAACTTTGTTGGTAAGCACCAGTTTTAAATCAAAATTCTGTGGCCTTACAGTATTATAAAAAGGCCTGGTGAAGAAGGAGTTTTGTAGAGATCATAACTGCTTGGGCCCCTTCTGCCTAAGTCCTTGGCTTGGGTAGAAAAGACAGGTATCTNCGTCCTCTCTCCAATGCCGAGAGCAAGAGTGACGCTGTCCCCACCCCTGTCCTTTACCTGCCCAAAACCTCGCGGTAGTTCTTTTTTTCTCTAGAAGAGAAATGCTCTCCGAGACCACAGAAGGGTGTAGCCCAGTGCTATGACACTCTCCATTGGCCATTTCTTTTGTTCCAGTCAAGCATCCATAAGCACCCAGTAATTAGTCTCCTAGCAACTTTATGGGGAAAAATTCTATAAGGAAAAAAAACCCCAAATCTAACCCCCAACAGTCCTTTATTTCCCAGTTCCATTAGCCACGTCTGTTTGTACACTGTCTCACTTAGGAAATTATTTGGGAGTCTTAATCTGGGATCACAAGTGATCTCTGAAGGATAACTGCTAGCTGCAGAAAACTTTCTATATCTTTCCATGATAATAGTTACCTTTATTCAAAATAATTTTATAATAAATGTAAGGAGGCTGTGATAGTAAAGACTTGTATTTGGCATCTACAATTCCAAGAGTATCAAATGTATGTAAAGTATTGCAGAAGCAAACTCCCTACAGATTTCAGGTAAGTAATGATGGACACAATGGTTTCTATATAAAATAATATGCTTGCATTGGTCTAGTTCTTAAAACATTCATCACAAAATGCTTCAAGTGGATTTTCAGCTCACTGTTGTCATCTGCACATTTTAGAGAGTACATCAGATTCCCGTTCAGCTGGAATAAATGAATCTTCCTCTCTACTGCAGGAAGAGAACATCACCTCGCTGATATGTTAAGTAGCAATGAGATGGTGGGCACTTGCTGTGAAATCCACTAATTCACCCCTCCCGGCAGGGAAATGAGTTTTTTGACAGCCCCACAATACAACCTTATCTTTTTTTATTTCCAGCCCATGCCACTTCACTTCTGCTGACTGGCTTTTGAATAGCAGCCCCATTTCCTTTGCCTCGTTGTGAACCCAGTGGCAGGCTTTGTAGTGCAGAAGCACAGCTCTAGTGCTGAGGCTCATGAGTGGCTCCCAGTGGTACAGCACCAAGCAGCGTGCTCAGCTTACTCCACTGAGTTCTCTGGCAGTGACTTCCTCATCTTAGTAACAACAGGAAACCTGAGAGTACAAGCAGCACAAAGATCATGCTTAGTCGCTAATTGGCATTAAGGGGATGTGAAACCTGGATAGGAATAGTGGTCTTTGCTGGAGAAACAAAGCTTTGTTTCTCAATAAAATTAGGAAAAAGCATAAAGATTGCTGGTTAATAAAAGCTGTGTAGTTACAGTTGTTTACAGTTTTAGATGTTTTCAGCATGCTTATATAAAAACTTAATTTAAATTGTTCTGATTTCAAAGTTTATGGAAGATATTTTTTAATATTTCAAGAACTTTTTGCAACTCTCAGCTTCTCAAATACTATAGAATGTCTTGCAAGTATGTGTCTTGCTACTTGCTAGCTGAAACAAGTTGCAGGAATTAAATCTTCAAAAATCAACTAACCTCTTGATAGCCTGCATTCTTTCCCAAAATAAGGGGTAACTTCTGCATCCCAAAGAGATGAATCTTTCATATTGCCACCTTATTAAAAGGGTAGATAGCTTTTTTAAAAGGTCATTTTTTGGCTTTGTCTGCCATTGCCCAAGCTACTCATAAGCAGTTACATTAAAGTATCTGTATTGTATTATTCCTTCACTGTCTCCTGCCTTTCTTTTTGTTGCCATCGCTCATTTTAGTATGAGTGGAAGTGGAATATATATATTTCCTAAAGCTTTCTGCCTTGTAATCTCAGTATTAAATCTTAATGCTGTTTTAACAATCTCTGAGACCATTGTTTTGCAAGTAAATGTAAGATGAACTTGTGTTATATCGTCTTTGTGAGTAAGATAGCAGTGTGTGGAGCATAATGCATGAACTGGTTAATGCAGTTTTCCTAGGACAGAATCTGTTTGAAACCACCATGATTTGAGTTACAAAACTGGTAAGTATTTAAAACATTTGACAGAGACATGGACAAGTGAACGCTTCGGAAGTGGTAGTCTGAGGCCGTAAGTGCTGAATTAAGAGGAAGCCTCTACGCAATTTACCTGCGGAACAAATCTGCCAACCTCATTCCACCACTATCACGGACAGTGCAACTGCCAGAAACAACTTCTGGCAGTGTAATTACATTGTTCTAGTAAGGTGGAGTTTTTGAGCAGTGGAAGATGCCTTTGCAGGGGGAATTACCATGTTGCAGTCCAGGTGCACGTCTTGCGGGCAAGAGCAGCCAAGCTCAGCCGGGAGCGTTTGGAGGTTGGTGTAAAGCAGCGCCTTAAGCAGCGCTGCAGCCAGGGGCAGAGCGGGAGCCCTTCCCGGGGGAGGGCGGGACAGGTCACCGGACAGCCTGGAGCTTCCATCCTCCTCGGATGCTCCAGTTCATAACAAGACTGGAAATCAGGGGGTTGGATTTGGTGTTTGTTTCCAAATTTAGATAGCTTGGGTTTGTTTCTATTGCCTTCTTTATGGCAAATGTTGCCCTCTTTAAGTAAACCACACGAACTGCCTGAACAGTGTCAGGAGAAAAATTTTCTTCCCCCTTATGGCTTTAAATAAATTATAAAGACTTATTTTTCTACATATTGTCTCTTTTATGGTAAGATTTTTACCTGATTTTTTGCACTTCATCATTATCTCTTAGAAGTGTAGAAGAAATTTTTCTGTTTTTTCTATCATTGTATAGACAAAAAGCTCCACCTTGATATCAACAATTTATTTGTTCAATTTTCTCACTAACTAGAAAAAAACCCCTCATTTTTAATAAAAGGAACATATAGAGAGTTCCTGTATTTCTTTGGGAATAACCAAATGTAATCCTTTACAAATGCTTATCTTACCCACCTTTGCCAGATGGTAATCTAACATGACAGTTTAACACTATAGTGTGTGGTAAATGTTTGGCTATTCAAAAACTTACAGGCAGGATGACTAAGCAGAGACAAAATGAATTTATATAAAATTTATATAAAATTTACTGTAGGAATGGGGTCACCTTATTTTTCTCAAATAGAGAAAACAGCATAGAAAGCAACTCTCTCTTCATTCCTCTGGAATCTTAATGTAGTTTTTTCCTTCCACTTATTTTTAATTCTATTTCTAACAAGAGGCTGAAACTCAGGAGAGGTACAATAGAGAGTTTTTTAAGACGTCATCCTGCAGTGCCACATACTAGAACATGTTGCAGAACATGACAATATACTGGACACCAGCAAAATCACAGCTGCTTACCTGAACTGAGTTTGATGTAGGAATGAGGCTTCTCTGCTCAAACTTAGAAGGAAGATAGCAGGAAGTCACCTGAAAAATCACTTCCTTCTAAACATGAGATTTGCTATTTCTGCAGTATTCCCCCCAAAAATAAATGTNTACTTTTACCACAGCTTTCTTAAAGAATTATAAAAATGTCACCTCCAGCATTTCATTTCCTATCCAAAAGTAATGTAAGAAATACGGTAAGTTGCCAAACAGTCATTGAGAAATTCTTTAAAGCAGTATCAGAGCTATTTGCTTTAACTGGGTTCTAAATCCCTCCAAATCAGCTGGCAATGTACCTCAAGGAAACTACAAGTTTCAAACTCATGCTCATCTGAAGATATATGTGAGAGGGGGTCATGACCTGAATGCTGTTCTTAAACCTTCCTTTGCAATTATCAGAAGCATTTTCAGCTTATGCAACAGGAAAGAATTCCTTCAAAGTCATATTGTTAAGAAGATTTAAAAGACTCCTTGAAATGGGACTTGACAAAATACTTTAGCAGGCAAAGGCAACCTAGAGTTAATCTCTTTTGCCTTTTCATTATGCAAAGCATGTCTGTTATTTAGCTACTGCAAGTCAAGGAGGAAGAAGGGAGAGTTTGAGATAAGCATAGAGAAAACAATACGCTAGAAGAAATTCTGAGCACCTTATTCATGAAAACCTGTTCCTATGTGGCTGAATAGCTGTCATCCTTAATGTCAGTGTGGCTGCCTCCAAATCCACAGCTGCTGGAATCAAAAGGAGTATTTTTATTTAGCAGCAATTAGTAATGTATAGGCAGTAACAGATTTATTTTTTTCTTCTCCATCTGGTGATAAAACTGGAGCAAAATCATACTATATGTGTTAGCTAGATATTAACTGACAAACACTATTATAATCTCCCACTCTGCTGATGTCCTTTCACATTGACACTTGGAAACTTCTTATGCCAATCAGGAGACCCTACATCAAGTGGGATTTATGCGTAACAGGAAACTTAGGTATCAGATACTCAGTATCCAATCTCACCCACTCTACCATTCCTGGTATCCACTGGAAATGGGCCTGCCAGAAGAATCTGAGCCTGAAACACTGGAGGTGATTACTGTGAGAATTCAATTAAAGCTGTGTGTAACTAAAAAAGGATAAGGCAGAGCTGTAGCACAAACATGTCCTCAGCATGATGTACATTTTCACTACAACCATCTTAACAGGGACGTGAGAAAGACAGGATTGTATTATGGAAGGAAGTAAAAAAGAGAGACTGAGAATTTCTATGAAAGGAAATTTGAAAATTGCAGCAAGAGAGAAATGCACAATAAACAAGACAAGCTGAATATTAATTAAATCAGGGGCTATAAATGTTTACTTACTGTGTACACAATGTGCATTAGATCAGGTACATTACAAAATATATTGAAATATTCAAAATTGGAAAACATGATTTGATGTAAAAACAATCCTACCAGAGAAAAAAGAAATTGACTTGGCTTCCACAGCAAATCTCAACTCCTGTTTCCTCGCTCATGGTGGTGGTAGTGGTGAAATGTTTTAGTCTCGCCTCACAGGAAACAAGTGATAGGACCAGAGAAAATTGCCTCAAGTCGCTCTAGGGGAGGTCTAGGTTGGACATTAGGAAAGATTTCTGGACCAAAAGGCTTGTCAAGCACTGGCACAGTCCATCCCAGAAAGTGGTGGAGTCACCATCCCTGCAGGTATGTTAAAGATGTGTAGATATAATGGACACGGACTTAATGGACACAGTGCAGTGGTGGACTTGCCAGTGATGGGGCTATGGTTGGGCTCGATGACCTTAAAGGTCTTTTCCAACCTGAAGGTTTCTGTGAAAAGGGATTGGGCTAATGCAAGGTAGTATCTTCACTGGGATATTGCTGAGGAAAGCAATAGTTTGACGAAATACTAACATCAAAATAAAACTGGGCAGCTCCATATTTTGATGTTTCAAATTTAAAAATGTTTTATTGTATCTTCAATATAAAAAGGAATGATGTGATAAAATACTAGTGTCATAGAAATTCACCAATTTGCCATTACAAAGCCTATTTTTAGAAAACTAGAGTGTGTGGCAGTCCAGAGGTGTGAAAAGAGGAAGCAAATGTTAGAAAACAGCAGTTACCAGATTTTTGTGACTTCAGAATTTTCCTACTTGAATTATTATTATTATCCTACTTTAGTTATTCACCCAGCTTTATTGGAGGTGGATCTTATTAGCTCCAATTTGTCGTATACTTAATTATTTGATTAAAGATTACTTTGCACTAGTTATTGCATATTTTTCAAGGATTATGCCAGCCTATTTGCATATCCATTGCAGAGTATGTCTCTGTACTTTCTGTTCTCTTAGTAAAATATGGAAATAGAACTTGTATCACAAATAGCTGCACTAGTTTTCTTCCAGTGTAAAAGAATGCAAAGATTAATTCCTAGATCCGTTTTTCTGAATCAGCTCCAGTTAGAAGACTGTTGTGGATCTGCTGGTATTCCTGTAATCCTCTCTGCTACCTTTGTTACTGATGCTCTGGGGTAGGTCAGTACACTATTATGGTCTTGAAACATTATTCTTACAGAGAGTAATTTTTTGTGCATGGTTTTTCCTTTGAGATCTTAGCTTTTACTTAGCTGCTGAAAAAACCAGGGCTTTCTGCCTGGGGTTGATAGTCAACTTCAGTTCAGATGAATGAGTGTAAATCAAATTAATTGGCTGGCTTAGCTATAGACTTCACCAATTATTTTTTAGACTAAGACCTATTGTATTGTTAGAAGGCTTAAAATTAGGGAGTTGCACATCAGCAAACAAATTACTCATGTTAAAATTTTCCTCTGTAATCCAGTTACACAAGCAGTAATTGAGATTAAGAAATTCACTGCATAACCATGTCCTCATGCAAAAAGCAATAACTTTCTTTCCTAGGCAGTGCAGGACTAGCTGTCTGATTTTAATAAACACTCTAGAATGTTGTTTTGGGGACTTGAATAAATAATTAAGAATGAAGAACCTTTTTACTGTTGGGCTAAGTGAATGAAATATGTTGGGGCCCTAATCTTATGCTAGGAGCAAAGTACCAGCTTCACAAAATCACCATTTCTGACAAATCTGATTTTTTTTTGTTTTGACAGACAGCAGCAGTACCCTTAACATCAGAATAACTATGTGGTTGTATATGTACTGTATAAACCCACAGCAAACACTGTGCTGTGTCTTTTAACTTACATATGAAGACCATTAAACTACACTCATACACAAGGCAGTAACCTGAGATAAAACAGATTAACAAGATGATGTGCAAAGCTTACACACCTGTTATTTGTTGCTGTCAGTGTGCACACATACATCTCCATGCTAAAATGTCATTTCTCAGAATAAAAGCACGTGTTTCCAAGTGGAATACAAATCAACCCCAAGCCTATTCTAAATTAAAATATTTGAATGAAAACAATATATTAATTTGGTACAAGTCTGTTCCCTGACCACTGTGACACCTAAGTTCTTTTTTAGGAAAAATAATTGTTTTATATTTACCTTTCCCATGTCCCTTATTTTATATACTTCTAATTATATCTCCCTATGGTTATAATTTTTTTAAAGCTGAAGTGGCCTAGTCTATTTAGGCTTTACAAAGACTCTATATACTATACATCTGATTATCGCTCTTCGCCTTTACTGTACCTTGCATAGTTCTGATGCAATGTTTTTGAGACAGGACAAACTCAGTGGGTTTATATACTGATATATTGATGCTCATTTCCTTTCCTAATAATTCCCAGCAATTGTGTTTGCCATTTTGATTACTATATAGTATTTAATGGACATTTTTATAGACATGTATGGAGACATAACAGCAGTTACATCTTTTGTCAGTGTTGAGTTCCACCTTCTGTTTTACTATCTACTACAACAATGTACTCTTACATACTCAGTTTTAGTCCAAGCTATCCTGAAAGCTGTTGTTTTGCTACTTTATTTCACTTCTTATTCTTTTCAGAGGCTCTTTATGAGCCTGCTGGACAGTGCAGGTCCTAGCAGAGATCTCTACACAGGTGTGCTGGCAACCTCTCACCAATGTGAAAACTGGCCATTTTCCCCTTTTACTTTCCTTCCTTTAACCAATTGTCCACTCACAAGAGAATCATCCCTCTTAATAATAATTTAATTTCTTTAAAAGTATTCTCTAAGGAGCTTGTCAAAAGCTTTTTGGAAAGCCAGATACAACCTATTGATTGACTTGCAATTTTCTATATGCTCTTTGCCTCCTTCAAAGAACTCCTATAGAAACATGAGACATGACTTGCATTTCCAAAAGCTGTACTGAATCTTCACTGTTGTATGCAGCCAGGTGTCTACCAAATTTCCAAGCATGCAAATCAACTCAGTAGTTCTCCAGGTCCCCTTTGAGCTCCTTAGGAGCTATTAGGATCACATTTGCCACCTTCCATGCATCTAGTACCAAGGCCGATTGAAACAATAGCTCACATGTCATCATTTTAATTTCGTGAGTGTTAGATCGGTTCTTCAGACTCTTTGGGAAATTGAATCTGGTCCAGGCAAGTTATTTTTATTTATTGATTTGTTTCAACAAAGCCTTTGCTGCTTATGGGACTGTAACTTCAGTTAACACCTTGGACTTGGCCTGTAAAGAAAGGCCCTGGTAGTTGAAATGTCAACTACTTTTTCACCACAAATAGTTACATCCACTGGAAAAAACCCTGGCCAGACCAAGAATGCAATGCAAAGTTAGCTATCTGCATCATTTGTGTTAAGAATAAGCATCAAAGCTAAAAGTTGCAAGGATCTGGTAAATTAAAGCTAGTAAGAGAATCAGTAGAAGACTGTACATTTGACAATGCTATACTGAGAAAAAAAGAGTGCTGTGTCCATTTGGTTCCAGGTTAATTCCCACTGCAACACTAACCAAAAATCTGTCTTTGGCATGTATTTCTCCTTTGAAATTGTAAATACATTCTGTCTTGTTGGTCATTACCACATGTATGCACAAATACAAACATACTTAATGCACAATGTATGAGTGTTCACTCAACCATTTATATGAATTCTGAGGAGTGATTTACCACTATGTATTCATGTAGGATAGTTACTATTAGAAGGGACAAAACCAGAATAGAACCCCTGGCAGAACACTTCTAGCTATGCTACTGCCTTACAGTGCACCAGCCCCATGTGGTGCTTTCCTGGATGTTACTGATGGAGAGCAAGGATAACACTTGCCCACAATTATACCAGCTGTCTGTACTTGCAGTTGCAGTCTCTTGTCACTTGTATGTTTCAGCTGAGACTTCTCTATGATCCTTCTTTCAGGCAGTGAAAATCTGAAGTGTAGGCAATGTTGCACATACCCTCAAGGGAAGATAAGAGGAGGAAAATCTTTTATATTTTATAGAAAGAGGCTGCAATGTATCAAAAGTAGAAACAAGTTGTTTTTTATGCAATAAGCTATGCATTAAGTAGTACAGGCAAAGATTTAATACTGTACTGTATCTGTCAGCACACACTGGATTGGGGCATCTAATCAGCATGCTGCTCTTACCAACTTGTACCACATTTGATTGTGCATTTCTCTCTAATGCATGAAAAATAGTCTCAGGCATATTTTGATAGCACACTGATGTAAACCTAACACAGAGCAGAAGGATTGGATGAATAATCATACTGCTAATCCCACCTGCTGTCACACAAGAAATCCATATAAAGATATGTATAGTTACCCAGTTAACCTTAGCATCTGCCATCAGAGCAAAATCACAATTGCACTGGAAGTGGCACAGCAGACAGATTTGACTTTCTGTCAGTACTATCCCATGCCCATATTCTGGAGGTTTGGCTCTCCAGTGCTGATACAACCTGTTCTTGACACTTTCCAGCAGTGGGACATTTCAGCTCTGTGGGGAATGCAGCACACTTCCCGTGGTATAGTCAGATGACTCTGTAGGTTAGTGGCTGCGAGACAGAATCACAGTTTAATTTCTGGCTCTTCTTTAATGTGTTCAGAGCCCCATAAGATTGATGCTGTGGCATCACTGCAAATGCTGACTGTCTTGCTGTTGTACAACAATGTCTAAGGGACTGGTTTTCCATTCTTTTCCCCTGCAAATTTCCAACACACTTGAAAGGAAGTAAACGATTATAGAAAATGGGATCTAGTCAGAACTATGGTCAGAGACGGGATTGTTGTGAATAAGTTGTCAAAAATGGCTTTTTCCTCACATGTTATTTCAGCTTCTACTTAATCAGGTGTGTCCAAGAATCTGTGCAGTCGTTTAAGACCACAGAACTCATGGTGTTTTTACATCCCTCATGAGTTAGTTTTAGTACCTTCAGTTTCTATAATTTTCTTTTACAGTGGGGGAGGATGCAAGTCCTTTTGCATATTTCAGTGGTGAGAGCTAAACTAAGCATCATGTGAGTATTATGGTGTGTCCCAGTTTTCCAAACCGAGGCCACTGTGCCATCTACCTGCTGAGTCTATCCCTGAGGAGGGCTGACCTGCATCCAGGTTCCACCTTGGCAGGGAACCAGGACATGATGGCATTCACACATGGCCTCAAGAACTCATGGCTTGAAACTCAGTTTCTTTTTTATGCTATAGATATACACTCTAAAGAGCAAAAGACATATCAAGACTGAAGAACACTTGCCACCCAGATGCATGAAAAATACTGCTTTCTCTTGGGCAGCCGTCACAAAAATTAGAATAATAATCAGGCCTATTTAATGCTAATTTATTTTCTGCTGTCAAAAAGAGCTGATGGTTTATCCTAGCATTTTGTGCTCTGTCTCAGAATACCCCTCAGAATTTGTAATTGGGATCTTAGGTCTTTCCTGTATCTTTACGTGAGAGAATTGATAATACACAGTCCCGAAATATGATGTCAACACGTTTGTTATTCTGCACAACTAAATATAATGGTTTTGGTGTTTTCTTCAACACCTGTAACTTAGTTTTTCATGCTCCCTTCCATGTGTCTGCTTGAAAATAGAGAGGGAAAAGTCATGGAATGTTAGAAAGCACCCATTTAATTTGCCTTTAATTCAGGGAGGCTGCAGGAGGAAGAAATTAAGAAGTTGTCACCCTGATATGAGAACAAAGCCAAGTGATAGTTGCATTGTAAAAACATTAAGGAAACTCCCTACTTTATACAGTCACTTCTAGTCCTTTAAAATGACAAACCAGTTAAAGAATTTCTAGGTAGGATAAGTGCTCTCTCTGGTTATTTTAGAAAATGGAAGGAAACAGAAGGTAAAGCATATGTTGTGTTGAGAGAAATTTTGAGATTGAAAGTGTGATGCCACTTAGACACTGACAGCTGCAGTGGTCATAACTTAAAATGTCTTCACAAATACTCAAATCATAAAATCAAAATTCTGCTATGATATAGAACACTACTGCTCAAAAAACATACGAAATTTTGAAAGATCTCTTTTCTGTTTTACGAATGATTTTTCTCATCTGTAACTACTGCAAATTATACAGCTATGTTTCTACATTCTATATCTAATTCACTTCTTTATCATACATACAACTTTTAACACACCACAGTGATGTCCTGATATTACCAGGAGCAATAAACCTAAGATATTTTAAAACACAAAGGAGTCCACTTAATCTAATAAATAGGTTTGACAATTTAAACTGAACTCAGTCTAGAGACTTTGTTTTTCTTACTCCAGTCCACTGCCATGTTCTCAATTCTTTGCTTCAGTAGCCCTTAGAGTTTATCCATGTTTAACCCTTCCATTAAATAGTGCTGCTTACATTCCTTTTTACTTTTCAAAATGATAGAATTACTCTGTTCTGCTCAATTTGTTCTATTTGTTTAAGAAACTACATCTTCTATTTGGCCCTCACAGGTTGTTTTTTTTTTATTTTGGGCGCTAGGCTATGGGTTTACTGGGGTTTTGAGCCTTGCTACATTCATAAAATTTTTCTGACTTTGCTGGCTGCTCCATGCATCTGCTCCATTGATATTTCTATGCTGATTCTCCATACTGTTTTTCAACAGCTTTCTGGACGATCATTTCAATTGGAGCACAGTCTTGAGATTTTATTTTCCCTAGAAGAATTATGTAACATTTGTACTGAGGCATATTTGCCATCTGCTGATCCAACCACATAAACAATACAAATTCTTGAAAACCTGAGATTTTCCTTAGTATCTGCTTCTAATCTAATTTTTTATAAATGTGCAGGTTTATGCACACACTGCTGCCTTATGATTAGCTCTTCACCGAATACTGGCACCTCTTCAGATGCTCTCAGCAAACTTGAAGGAATCTCTTCATGCAGAGCATGCAGAGGATACATGTGAGAAGGTGTTTATCAGGCAATCCACATGATTGCATACAAAATCAAAAGCAAGGCAGGAATACAGGGAAATTATAGCAACCTTTATGAGAATTCAGAATGCAGGGGTGCTCTTAGTTTATGGCTAACTTCTTTGGAACTAGTCAATGCTCAAGTGGCTGGCAATAAGATGCAACTTCGTAGTCCATCTTTAAATATTCCGGCTTTAAATAAGTCCAGCTTCTCCAATATTGTCAGCAGGACACAGAATTGAACACATGCATAAACTTATTACAGACTCTGTAACTATAGCTTTTCTTATTGAGTCTGCTATAAACAGCAAATTTAAGGCCTGATTCTGTGATCACAAGGGTTTCATTGTAGTTTGAATATATAAATGTATAATCACATGAATTAGGATTTATTGTTTAAGTCCTTAGTCACAGCAGAGTCACAGAGTCCTTAATAATTTTATGCATGTGTTCAACTCTGTGTCCTGCTGACAATATTGGAGAAGACATCATTTTACACCCTGAAAATGACAAACTATGTAAATTACATTTCCAAGCTAAAATATACTGGTTTGTTTCTGTGGATGACTCTATTGAAATGATAGGTCTCCATAAGGATTGGGGTTTTTTTTCCTTTGTAAGAGAAAATCAGACCCTAGAATGAATTTTCTATCCGTTTTTAAGATATTAAAATTGCTTAATTAGCTAATAGAAACACAAAAACATCTGTAGAACTGTTACTGAGAGGGACTAAACTAAACAATTTGTGAAATCAACAAGGATCTTTCCCCTGCCTTAAAGGTACATAAACCATCCAAAAATACAACATTAGAATCCTGCCTAACATAGTGTTATTTTGCCATTGCTCCCATTGCATCTTGCAAACTCAAGAGGAGAATGGGAACACATGGGAGAGTGCCACTGACCCCCGTGGGGGAACGGTGAGGAATTGTACCTTATTTGCCTCCCTACACCAATTACCGAACTAACACGGGGCTACAATTTAGTTCTCACATATGCACAGTATCAAACGACGCATTTGTCAAGGATGTACTCGTGAGCTGGCCAGCACTGATTATTTTCAGCACTGCTTGAATGAACCCAAAATCCACGAATTTCAGTGCCCGGAAAAGTCACACGATTTAAAAGGTCTCTGTAAATAGAACTGGGAGCTCAGAAGGGCTGACTGGATCTGATACCGATTATATTCAGTTATACCTCCTATCCTTGGGAGCACCGAGAAGCCGCGGCCCTGGCGTGCGGCAGGTGCCGGCAGTCCCGGTGCCCGTTCGCTCCTGACCTCCGCGGGCCCAGGTTTTCCNTCCGTCCGCCCCTCCGTCCGACCGCGAGGGTCGTTATCCCCGCCGGCCGGGCCGGCCACAGGGGCCGAGGCTGCCGGCTCCTCCCGGCCCATCCTCCCGGCCGGGGCTGTGTGTGCATGGGAGTGGGGAGGAGGTTCTTTATCGGTCTCGTCCTCCCTGTCTCCCTCCCTCCCCCCTTCTTCCACACTCCACCCCGAAATGATCCAGTGAAACTAGGAGGAGGTGATTCTCCTCCTCCCTCCTGCTGCTGCTCCTGCTGGTCTGGAAGGGACTGCAGGAATCTCTGCTGTGCTCTGCTCTGAGGCAGGGTCTAGGGAGGGGAGACCGCTCTGTGCAGGGAGGGGGCCGCTGTGGCCCGGGGTGCAGCTCTCCCGCGGGAGGCTGCTTGGTTCTCGACCATGGGGAAGGACCAGGAACTGCTGGAAGCCGCTCGCACTGGGAATGTGGCTCTGGTGGAGAAACTCCTCTCTGGGAGGAAAGGAGGGATCCTGGGCAGTGGATCTGGAGCTATTCCCTTATCCAGCTTATTGAGGTAGGGACATCGTTTCCCATCACTGCTGGGGATATTAACCTGTTCTTCCCTGTCATCATTATTATCGCCCCTCTCATCTTCATTTCCATTCCCGCATCCTTCATAGTAACAATAAATCGTTCACTCTCTCACCAAGTACAAGCATGCCAGGGTTTAAAGTCACAGGCAGTCATTTTATTAATGTAGTGGTACTGAATTTCCTGCCTTCAATGCGTCTGCAGGGTCCTTGTTCATTCTGTTACTAGCTGTGGTGCAGAACTTATGTTTTGACTGCTGGGCTAATACATACAATGTATTAATTACCCTTCCTTTGATATATCCATTTTCAAACTGCTAATTTAATCACAGATGGAAGTGTTTATCACGGACAAGGCATAGCATTGTGGAATTCGGTGTAAAAAGACAGCTTCACCCCATACCCTCACCCGTAGCTGCTACCCTCGCTTGCAGAAGAAATTAGGCATGCCATCATAATAAGCCTGCAAAAGAAAGAAAGGGAATCTTTGTTTGTGGGAGGTCATCGAGGCAGAGGAGGTGTAAAACTTAGGGAGCAGGTTAGGTAAGAGCAACATTACTTTCAAGGTACGTGGATTTAGTGGAGTGAAACTGGGTTACTGGCCATGTTGGGTGATAGGGCTTAACTTCAGTCATAAATTATATCTCCTGCGATCTACGGCATAGCTTTGATCGTAAGTTTCATCATGCTCTTAAGTCACTGTATTGTCACAATCATTTATGGCATTTGGCTGTATTCAGAGCAGAGAAGGTCTGCAGCACACAGTACAGTGCTAGTGTTCAACACTAAACTAGGCATAGCAAAAGAAGACAAAATGAACTGAAACACTGTTGGCCTAGAACTTGAATAAATTGGGGGTTTGGTTTGGTTTTTTGTTCCTTAAAGAAAGAAAAGACCTAGCACAATGAAATTGATTAAATGAAAATACATTTGTGATTCTGTTGCCAGTGCCTTCTTGTCAAGGTATTCATATTATTTCCAAGTTCCCTATCAGGGAAAATTTAATGTTAACTCTCCAAATGATACTGTTTAAATTCTATTATAAAATCTTGCTATTTTAAGGCTAGGTTTAGTGCTGTAAACAACAGCAGTTCAGATAATCATAGTTTACCAAAGTTCTGTGGTGCCCCAGTTCAATTAGCTATTGCACCACTTTTGAATTACTTTTTGAATTACTAGCCCATTGACCAAAATCAAAACACACCATGTGATTGCTTTTTGTACAGTACTGGAATAGTCTGCTTAGGAAGGAGTGTGCCAGGTAGTCAGTTGAATTTGAAATATGATACCCACTTTTCCAAGTACAGAAGTAAGTTCACTTTGGTACAATGACTAGCCATTTGTAATCTAGTTTTAATGCATGGTTTCTGTAGTGGCTTTCTCCAGGGCTAGTGCCTGTGCTGTATTCTTGCATTGTTAATTTCATGTTGTATATTGTGAGTTCTGGATATCCAGAGGGGGTGTATTTGCTTGTGCTTGCCTTCCTTTATTAAACAGCATTGTTGTATGTTGTATACACAGAACACATGAACCATGGGTTTTGTATATACAGATGGTTCATCACAGTCCTTGTTTGTTACTCAGGACTGAAGCATTTGAAGCTGTAAAGTCAACTGGGTGTGTTTTGTTTTGAGGGTTTTGTTTGTTTGTTTTTGTTGGTTTTTTGTTTTTTGTTTTTTTTCCCCCTGGAAGTGCACTTAGCTTGAAGAGAAGTAAAGCTGAGTAAAACACAGACTATTTAATTTATGGCATTTCTTACTAATGCTACCAAGAATGTCTATGGCTTCTGTAAATGCAACTTCAGAAATTAAGTGAACTTTCGGCTGTATGCTGCATCCAGTGTATGATGAAATATTTCTAATTCAGAAAGAATTCAGTAATGGTGATGCTTGAATGTTCACAATGTAACACACTATGGAACATAAGAATTTTTGGAGGGTTCAGTAGGAATGCTCAAAGCAGAAACTACTATGCATTATAGTAGATGCTTTTCAAGAAAGACTTATATGTGACAGGTATTTTGACTTCTTTTTTTTTTTTAATTGGAGATGTTCCATGATCTGATTCCATTAATTATGGATTAAGTCCAGAATGACATGCAAGATTAAGGTTAGGTCTATCTTGGTGCAGAAAACTTGAAAACAATTTGAGAGTCATATGAACATCCTGATTGTGTTGGGGAAATCAACACTTACTGAAAATAGCAAAGTTGTAGACGAGCCATACTTGTACAGTATAAAAGTTTGAAATTGAGGGGAATCCAAAGATTTTTTAAAATAGGAAACCCGAAGAAGTTCACATGTAGCACTATATTGGTATTTTTGCATACAGTTTATTGGAATAAAAACTTTTAAAAGTTGTTTTTTAAAAAGCAACAGAGAAAAATATAGGGACATACTTTTCTTAATTTTATTTAATTTTTAGGAGTAATTTTGACAGTAAATCCTGCTGTTTTGTTTATCATAACTATTGCACAGTTTCTAAAATGGTGTCCCAGGACTGTACGTGTCCCACTGTGGTGAGAAAGGTCCATGTTGCATTCCTTCTCCTTGTGGCAGTGCTGTTTCTAGTATTGGGTTGGAAAAGTCCAATTCCTTTAGCATGCATATGGACTAATACTGTGCCTGATGTGCTGGTCCAGGTAGTAGGAGTACATTGTCCATTTGGATTTCTTCAAAGTGCTGGAGACAACTCAGTTTATGTGGCTGAACTCTCTACGGCTAGACACTTTTATTTGGTGGAAATTTGCTTCACAGTAGTTAAGTGCGCCATGAATGAAATTTAATATTCATAAACCTACAAATACATGTTGATTGTTATCTGAACCAATGGACAAACTATCTGCGCTCTGATGTCCTATTTACATTTTTATAACAGCTTTTTTTTCCTTAATGGTTAATGTGTTTTATGGTACTTGGGGGGAAATAGAACAAATTTTTGTACGGGCATTCTATAGTTGGACCTATTTGTTGATGTTAATTGCAGACTAAATGATAGAATTTTTAAAGGCCTGAATTCTAACTCCTAAGATATTAAATTATGACAACAGTTAATGAAAACAGCTCTGCTCTGAAATGTCATTTAAACACACATATGACTGGAATCATGCAACAATTTAAGCACATGCTTAGAGTATGTGTGAAGTGCATAAAAATGATGTATGCTTAATTAAGACCTCATCTGTACCTAGATATCCGTAATACTTACTACATAATACCTCATGCCCAAACTGGTTTATCTAAAACAATGACAACAAATCAGTGATTGACTGTGTGGCCTCTGTAACTCATTTCAGCTCAGGAGAAGCTTTGGAAGGCTACTCTGGGTCGGTTTGTGCCCCCCTGCCTCAATCTCCATAGTTTGCTCTTTATCATAAAGATTGCAGGTGAATATAGTGAAGGTGAATTCCTCAGATGCAAAGATCAGCATAAGGCATAGCAACATACTAGAGCAAGTATCGCTGATGTAATTTAGTTGCGTAAACTTGGGTACTTACTGGTACTTTAGGTGCCCGGGTATTTTCTGAATGGACTGATGGACTTTGACAAAGAACCAGGAACCCTGGAGATACATCTAAATTCCCGGTGTGATACACTAGGACATCTAAAGCTGTATTGCATATTTTGCCTATGGTCTCTAACCCAAAACGTTAGTGCAGGGCACGAGTCTCTTCTTTTACTATGTTGAGACACCTCATAAAGCATTCCAAGTTTAGAAGACTTAAGTCTACATTTATTTTTTCTCTTTCTTTGTGGAGTCCACTACCTGGAATTGTCATACATTAGTATACTAAATATGTTTTGTATTAAAAAAAAAAAAAAGTTTTTAAAATTTAGAATTAGGGATTTTTTTTCCAGATTGCAAATAGAAATTTCACATATTTTTATGTGATTTCACTGACTCTCATATTATTTCAGTGTAAATACAAAAACTTGGCAGTAAAATCCCACAGTCTCTCTAACAGAATGTATCATTTAATTTATGTATCCCAAATCCTTAAATGCATATTAAAGGATTTAACACGTATCTCTGTATACATAGCATGTTTTAATTGACTGAGCAGTTTTTCATTGTTGGATAGTGACAGCCTTTGTTTCTTTCAAAGAGTTTTTAGGAAAAATAACTTTGAAGGTTTTTATGTGTCTCAGAGACCTTACCTCATTTTGCCTCATGTAGCTATGCACATCCCTATTTGTTCTGTGTTACTAGCAGGAATGGATAGTTTTTGATTATATGTTAACTTTTAGGCTTTTTAAACTGCAGGTGTTAAAAGAGCTTTGGATTTTTAACTGAATTGAATATTAATTAATATGAACTGGCACAGAGTAATAGGGATGGTTGAATTGGCCCTTTTTTGCTCTTTGTTGGCTGCTGCCATTGCACAGCGTGAGAGGGTGGAGCAGCCTGCCTGGAGCTGGATTTTTCCCCTTCCACACTTGGCACTGTGGCAGGGAATGGCTTTGTTCTTTGCTCAGCCTTACTTAGCACAGCTACACCATGTATAGGCCTGGCCCAAGTTATTTCTCCTCTAAAGTGTAAAAAACACGGCAAGCAGATTGTCAATCTGGGAGTTGCAATCTGTTTCCTCATCTGTTTCTCAGAACAGTGTCTTGCTTGCAGCAAAGCCACAGTTTAGCCTGATGGCCTCAGTGCATGCTGAAAACCACGCAGATCTCTTCTGTCCTTGTGCAGAGCCCTCTGATTCATTCAGCTTCCTTTGCAAAAACAGATCACATTTGGTAGGCCTGGTAGAGCAGGAAGTATTTAAAATGCTGAAATACTTTATGAAGCTTTAGTTAACAGTTTTAATGGTTATTCGTGTTATAATTTGAATAACAAATGGATCAACTTAACAAGAATAAGGGGACTACTTCTGTTTATCATTATAACTAGCATTGTTTAAAGTAAGGGGAGCTTTCTCATGTTTGTTTATAAGGAGAGTGTGTTATGTGAGGCTTGTAGTATCAGAGTTCTGGGCTCACAAAGTTCCAAGGTAGTTATTTCAGACAACAAGCACGGGTAATAAAACGGAAAGTATTTATTATGTCATTCAACGGGGAATCCAGTTAATCTATATTTATTTCTAATTTTAGTTACATTACTTTTAATTAATGAAGGGGCTTGTACCGACATCCTAAGCAGAGATCAGCATTCCCAGATTTCCCAATTACCTTCTTTATCCTGTTAGAATAGTTAATCTAGTTCTTTGAGGACATATTTAATCTTTCTTCTTTCAGCCTTTCAGTATGGCATGCAAACTAATAATCAAGATAACAGTAAGTTTATGCTTTTTGGTATTAGCGATTGCTGCCTTGACTCTGTTTGTTTGCCCTTCAAATGTGTGAACTTCTCTTAGCCTTCATTTTGTTATCATCTATCCTTCTTAGATTTATTTTTATTATTGTTTTTGATAAATACTTTCAATCAAAATTCAGACAACATTTTATCTATTGAGCTCCTTAGATTTTTTCTCTAGTTTGAAATACTTACAATATGTAAAGGTAGCAATATAACAATATCCAGGACATCTGATAGATGGTTAAGGGCAAGGCAATTCTCAAAGTCTGTGTAATAAATCTTCCCTCAGAGTTCTGTATGATCCCAGATTCAAGCTCTGTAGTTAAACTCTGTGGATAAACCTCTCACTTCTCCTTACTCCAGAAATAGTTTTCTGAGTATTGGTCAAGTGTATATTCTATTAATTATCTAAAATGTTAGACCAAGTGCAAAAAATGACCAGCAAGAACTGTAGACCTAGTGTAAAATCTCTCAAGGTAATTTTATCTGCCCATAGATAGGATCAAGATAATGGTAACTGTACTGGGAGGACTGATGGATTTTACGATGGAATCAGGGAGACTTGTAACGGAAATTTGACAAACGTTAAAAGTAGAAGGTACGGAAAAACCTTCAGATGGCCGAAGAGTCTGGAACTTAAAACAATACTTGTAGAATTCTTGTAGAATTCCTAGCCACTAGATGGCTAGTGTTTAATTCCACGGAGGACCTTATAAAGTCATTGTGATTACCACCATGTTTCCCCTCTTGTCTAACATTTATAATTTTAGAGGTTTGATAATTCAGTAGAATTAATGCTTCTTTGTAAATTTTTGACATTGACATGACCTTGCTGTTTTTAAGTAGTAATGTTATAGTACAACTAAGAGGGGAAAAAATAAAAGGGGATGAAGGATGATGCTATCTGAACGGACTACTATCCTGTGAAGGTTGGAAATGTTATGAAGAGTGAATAGAGATGCTTTTAGGGCAGGTGTTTTTACAGTCCCTGCAGTAGGGATCCAGGACATAGCCATGTTTCCAAAACCCTATTTTATTTGCCTTAATTTCAGGTTGTATGAGTTTTCATGGATGAGCTGCTAAGGAGTGCCTGCAGCTCTAGGCCATTTTTTAAAATTTTCCTGACAAAGGCACTAGTTGAAGCATACTATAAACTACTTTAATTTATGCTACTGGTATATAATCTGTAAGGGACAGTGTAATGTAGAGTGCAGTTACAGTGCCTTTTCTTAAGCAAGCTTCGAATGCTCAACTGGGGACGTGACAGACCCAAGAGTTCCACAGCTGGAATTCCCTTCTGCCATGGAATTTCTATGCTGGCCACTTCCAATTAGAGTACACATCCTAATCCTATACTAATACTTCAAGGTAAAATATACTGACAGCTTTTGATGTTAAATGTGTAAGGCACACTAAGTAGTGTTAATTTTTGCCTACAGATATGATATTTTCATTTACATGGACCCTTTTGGGAAGAGGGGAATACATTTTTTTTAAACCTTCTAGCCTTTATTGGAAGAGGTTTTTTATTATTTTTTAATTACTTTTTCCTAGTGACAGTATTTTTAGTATGATCACTTTGCATTAAGAAGTGATACAACAATTGTTCTGCACCTCACTTAACATCTATGAATTTCTAATAATGTACAGGTGTCTACTGTAAGAAAGGTTCTGTGAGATTTAATTCCACAAGGTTATGCTTCTATTATAATCATTTTACACTGTTTCCTATATATTGCACGTACATTTTCAAAAGCAAGAAAAAATGTTCAAAATGACATCTTGAGTGCAATTGAGTTCCCGTTTTAAAACAGCCAGTGGCAGCTGTATTTCTATAGGTGTGGATGTCAGTACTAGGTGTCCAAGTTCCTATTACAGACAATGGAGGTCTAGTAAGTTAGGGGGCATAGACAGTGACTGAGCTCACCCCAAGGTGGATATTGAATGATTTTATTTCAAGATTAAACACATCCCTAATTTAAATATCTTTTTAGGTAAACTTTAAAGAACAGGGAAACAATTGTAATTGAAAGTATATGTAGAATATATTAAAAATTACCACTTAAATAGGTAGGTTAAAGCTAAATTTGGGTAGAATTTCTTTCCATCTCTTGTGTATCTGGTTTGGATTAATTCAGAAGCAGTAGACAGTAAGTATTGATCAATAATCAGTAGATTAGCTGGCCAAGCGGTAGAATTCTGGGTGGTTGAAGTTAGAGATACATGAAAATTGCTTAAAATGCATGGTATTGTATCACATGAGGTTTATTGAAAACGCTCCAAGTGTATAAGAAACAAATCAGAAAACATTCGCTGAAGTTGAAACTTACAAAGATAGGAAAGGCCAAAGTAAATATGTTGACTTCAAAAGAAAATATAAACTCAGTGCTTGGTGGGGCAGAAGACGTAGTGACAAAGCTCATGGAAAAGGCAATGACTTGTTGCCTTTTCTGCTTTGGTTGTTTGGCTGTAAATTTTGACTTGCTAGCTTTCAAAAGAGTCCCCACAGTAGAGTAAGATCGGGGAACATTTACATTCAGGAAATCGGTATTACTGTGAGGCCACTGTTAATTTTTGGAGGATTGTGTCAAACGTGGGAAGTTTCTGATGACTGAAAAAGGAAAATGTCATGCCCATGTTCAGGAAGAGCAAAGGAAGGTTCTGGGGTCACCTGCTCATTAGTATATCCTAAGTCCTAGAGAAAGTTCCAGAGCATATCCTCATGGATGTAATTTTTGCTCTCACAAAGGATAAAAACACAACTGAGAATATCATAGATTTACAATTTAAGCTTAAATCATGCCTGACCAGCCTTAATTGCTTTTTACAATGTGAAAACTGCATCTGTGGACAAGGGGAAAACCATGGTGTTTTGCCTCAGAGCAGTCTCAGTCAAAATGATAAGCTGTGGACTGAATAAGAGGATGCTAAGACGGGTTGAAACTTGGCTGCTCTGTGAGAGGGTGTGATCAAACAGTACAAAATACAGCTGCTGGTATCTACTAGAGGGTTTCCTCAGGATTCAGGGCCCAGTACTGATTGCAGTGTATCACATATAGCAGGTTTGTCGGTGACACCAAACTGCAGAAAAAATATTCATATGACGAATTGCTGTAAGGAGGGACCTGGACAGACTGGAGAAATGGGCTCATTGGAGCCTCATGAAATTCAGGCAGTCCTGAAATTGTGTAGTCCTTAACTGGGAGTGAATAGCCACCACAGGCTCTTGTGCTGGAGTTGGACAGGTTTTTTGTGTTGTACTTGTTTTTCTGACATGCTAGTCATTACAAAACCACAGATATCACATTTAGTCTTTGAGTTTACACATTAGTAACTTCTTTCTCCTGTAAGAATGATATGATTGGTATGTGGATTTTCTCCTAATCCTTCATTACCTGGACAAGTGCTGAAATTGGTGAAGTTGTTAAATATTCACACTGTCACAGTATGAGAAGTGTCCAGATGCCTTTTAGAGAAAGTAAGAAAAAAGAAGAGTTTTGTAAATCAGAATTGGGACTATCTTTTGGACTAGATGTTTTCCCACTGCATATTGTTTGAATTTTGAACCTTCATGATAAAACTTTTCAGTATAATTTTTACTGGTATTCTGAGAATTAACTCTTGAGTTTAATGTCTTCCATGCTTACTTACTGACTTGTCAGGGTCATTGTTTTCTATTTTTAGGTGTCACTCAATATGAATAGTGAATCTCTAGGTTATTTTTTGCAAATTAACATACCCAGCATATTCATATTAGCAGTTTGACCCCAGAATCTCAATTAAGTCATTGGTATGATTTCTTAAAAACATAATTTGAAATTGGTTTTAGTTTTCAGCTTTCTCAAGTAATTATTTATCCACTTCCATGTTCTTCTTGTCATCTGGATAGTTAATTTGTCAAAATATGCTCATAAGTGATTTGCAATCACCCTGCTTCCTGTTTTGTGCACATTTATTGCTGAGCAGTATCTTGCATAACCAAGTGGTAGATCTGCCAGGGATCTTCTCACATAATGTGCACAAGTAATGCTTCAGAGAACCAAATAAATCATTTGTGGAAATAAAGCATATGGCATGTAGTAGAAGTACATGTTATAAATTTGTTATTTGCCTGTCACAGCAGTTAAATCTATCCCCTCTATTCCTACCTTCATGTAGACTATATAAGTCTTGATTTCAGAGGGAGAGGAGTCTTGTCATAAGCAGAAAATGAAGTCTCTAAAGGTATGTAATAGGCATATGTTCCGGGTGAGGAGATGAGGGTAGAAGACAGGTGGAGGAGACCTGAAGCAAGGTATTTGGAGTGGTTTGGCAAGAGGGCTGTATGAGAAATTCTGAAAAGGCTGGAATGCTAGAAATGGTTGGTAAAGGAAATGGGTAAAAGAATTGAGATTAGGAATAAGAACTGAGACTGACAATGGCAGTTAGTAGTGCTGAGGACAGTGGGAGAAGTTTAGGAGATGAGCTATGAGGAACAGGGCTGAATAAAGAAAAATTCATTCAGTAGAATTGAAAGAAGATGTACATGCACTGAAATATAGTTTTCATTCAAAACATTTTCGTATTTCCTTGCTATATTTGTGAAATGCATTTGCAAACTGTCTCCTTTTGTTTTAGTGCTAAAATAAATTGCTATAATAGTGGTTAATAAAGAGCTACCAGTCATGCCATTAGTTTAAGTGGAAAAAGTGGTTGTGATAAATCATCTAGTAAAGTTTTGCCAAGATGACACTACAGGGTGAAATTTCAGGAGTTTTAGGTTTCTTTTTTTAATGAATGATAAAATTAGGGTTGCCAGTGAAGTTTTTAGGTATCCCACTGAATGCAGGCATTACGTGTTTTTTTTAATGACACAATCTGTAGTCTTTTCGACACCTGCGGCCCAGGATAGACAGTGCTCATAGCAGTTATTTAGTATTTTTAACTTACTACTCAGTGTTTAGCCCTGAGCTGCATTTTCTGTACACAATTCAAACTCTTCTCTAGAAAAAGAATTATTAATTTTTCTCCTGGGCTTTTTTTTTTTTTTTTTGGCAATGTTTGCTGCTATGGTATTTGATTGCTTCACAGCATTAATGCATTTACTGTCCCTTCAGTGACTGGGTAAGGGTTTTAATATCTGCACTTAAAAATGCTGACTGAAGCACTCTTAGGTTATGGCAAGAAGTATGTGTTGAATTGGTGTTTCCATCTGGTGACTTCAGTGAGCTCATTTTTCACAGGATTAATATAGTTAGTGTAAAATTATAGGAGTGTCTCTTCATGGTCAGAATGAATATCTCTCTAACAAAGTACTCTTCCCCAGTTTTGACTGGGAGTTAAGAACCTGTCTTAGAAGAATGTAGTAGCAAAGCAAACACCTAGTATGTTACAGTTTCTCCAGTGTACTCTCACAGCTTTTAGCAATTTACAGCAGCTTTCTACAACAGATGTATTGTCTTTGTATTTAGCTCCAGTGGATTTTCGTTGTCCATGCATTTGTTCAATTGGTCTTTGAAGCAATGCAAATTTTTAGCATTCATGGCATCTCACAGCAAGGGTTTCACATCTTAATGAAGTATTATGCGAAGAACATTCTCCATAAATTAAGTAGCATTTTATACGTTCAAATGTATAAAGATCTGTTCAGATATTCAGAGGTTTGTTTCTGGAGAACAGACCTGGATAGAATTCAGTTCTGTGGTGCAGCATTAAACGGTTGTTCCTGTTCTTACCTTGTTTAATTGATTTAATAAATACCAATGCATGTTTAAATACCTTTGATTTTCATAACAAAAGAGTTTTTATTCAATCCTCCCAATTCTAGGGAACAGGCCTTCAGCTGTTCCAAGATCACCATTCATTGCACAAGAAAAGGAAGTTGTGATTATGGCTAATACGTATGTGTAGGTAGGATGACTTAGCACCAGAACTATATTCCTTGCCATTGCACTCTCAACAATTTTTAATGCACTCTTTTTGTTTATGGTTATGTATATATATCCACAGAAATATATGTATTTTTTCCAGAGAAAAATATATTTTTTTTGAGACTGTAAATATGGACTACCCATATGGTGGTGAACAGAACATAAGGAAATTTGAGATACCTCTAATAACTTATAAAAATTACAACTGCTGATGTGTATCTAACAGCTTTATGAGACATTCTGTAGAATTTAGGATGCTGGAGGATTTTTTTTTCCTTTTTTTCCTCTTTTCAGTGACTAATAATACTTCTTTGGACAAGATTCCCATTATATTACCTGAAACAACAAAAGTGAGGCAAGAAAAATCAAACTTTAATTGTTTAAAGTAAAGTGTTAAGATTAAATGAAAGGGCTGTGTGTAGGGGAAAGATGTTATTTTCCACTCTTCGCTTGTGGGAAAGAGTTATTGAGGAAACAGCAAGGTCATTATCCAGTGATGAAACGTTTCCTCTTATGCCCCAGAAAGATAGCTTGAGGCATAAATGGGATGTGTATCATTTTCCCACTTAAACTGTGAACCAGAACTAATGAGTTACTTCAGAAGAGAAGCCGTTCCTGGTCTGTGGTACTTACTGTATTGGTACTCCTTAACCAAAAAAGAGAAGCTTCAGCACTGAGCATCCATGTCTCTGTCATTCAAGCAAGAAAGAGTTGCACAGGCATAAATGGCATAAAAGGAATAAAAGCAGCAGAGATCTTGTCGTACGTCTCCAGTGCATGAATAGTTTTTGCTATGACATGAATGGTTGCAATATTTGCTCTCCTTTTGATTTAAAGCTCAACTGGTTATAGCAGGGCACAGACTGAGGAAATAAGTTTTGAGAAAAGCAAGTGAGGTTGTTTAGAGGTGTCTGCTTTTTAAAATGCCAAGGGACCATCTTCCTTGTTAGGCTGCCTATTTCAGTAGACAACCTTCAGGGAATAAATCAGCTAATTATGACGATGGTAAGAGACAAAGAGATTTCTGTCCCTTCCCTTAGTAACTAAATATTGTTTTCATAGGCTTTTTTCTCATCATCATCATCATCGTCCCTTCTTTTCCCACTATAATTGTGATGCACAGCTTGAAAAGGGAAAAAATTAGCATGTGAAGAATCTTAAGGTTGCTTATGCTGGCCTTGAAACAGAGAACTTTACTGCAGATATTCACCTCAAGGCCAGGGAGTCCATACAAAAAAAAAAAAAATCTAGGTTAATGACTTTGGAGAATGCAGAAGGCACTAGGCTGGAAATGACATGGAAAAATTGAACATAAAGCAGAATTCATTGTGTAGTTTGAAAGAACAGACACATTGCTGATCAAAAGCATGAGATCAGGAGCACAGGACTGATTTACAAAGTAGGACACGATAATTTCCTGGACAAAATGGTGAGGTCCACTTCCAGAAACTTCTTCAAAGACTGATAAAAACTTAAGAAGTGGCGAGTAAATTTATTTAGACAGTGACAAGAAAATACATGTAGGTGGTTAGATGTTATCTGGTCTTTGCCCAAGAGACCCATAGCACATGTGGATGAATTGGCCTAGCTACTAGGGAAAATGCCAAAGCCAAACCCACTATCTCTGAAAAATGGCAGAAGGAAGGAACTCGGTCCTTTTGTGGTATTTCTGTTAAAATATATTCTTGGGTTAAAAAACTTGGTCAAGAATGAGAAAGCAGGCCTCAGGATTATTTTTAAAAGATGGAGCCAGAATGTTTAGACTTCTTTCTTTGAAAGTTTACTACTTTGGCTAGTCTTCATAGTAGCTAATTACCCAAATCTCCTTTGAAAGTATGTCTTTGTAAAATTATGTAAGATGTCACCATTTCTGAGTGTCACAATTCCTAAAGAGGAATTAAGAACAATTATTGCAGAAGGTCAGTTCATAATGTGCATCTCTCTTGATGAGTTTCATTTGACTTGTGAGTTGCTGTAGTGCTGTCAGTAGCTCCAGCAGCTGTCATACAGCATGCATTATTGCAGTCTTCTGGGATCCTTGGAAAAGTCCAGAATACAACTGAGATCTTCCTGAGGAAAATGAACCTTTTGGTAAAACTGACAATACATTATATTCCTGGAAAGTTGGGTCTTTGAGGATTTTCTTTCGCAGTTCCATAGAAAGTAGTGTATGTACCAGATTCATTTCACAGTGTTGCACTACCAAACTTTCTGGGCTTCAGATGAACCTTGGGTAAAGCATACAGAACTCAGCTAAGGATGGCTTTATTTTCACTGTAACTATAAGGCAGATGCTTCCTTTCAAAGCAGTTGAATTGACACTCACATAGGGAGTTGTCAGGAGCTATTTCAAATTTACCAGAGCAGCAAAGGAGGCTATCCTGACTGTGTTGGCACTGCTCAGGGCATACTTCTAATCATCTGCAATTTTAGTCACAGGGCCTAACATTCAGATCATCACAGGAAAATGCAGTGTAATTTTGATGACAAATCTCTTTCCCTTTGCATCTCCATTATGGTACATTATTACACATCTAAGCATACAGAACTTGACAATAATATGAATGATTAAAATAGTTGTTTTTCATTTAAAGTTGGTATTTAAACCACTTTTGATTCTCATATGAAGAATTACAATCTTTCTAAAGATACTTTAACTTTAGTTTTCATGGGTATCATGCAAAGAGTTTTTAGCTAGATTTGAAAATGCTTAGAAACGTGGTAAGAAACACCTGGAACTAAGATTAGAGATTTCTGACCCACCTGAAAAATTGTCAGAAAAGGAAAAAGTAACCTGACTTTGACTTCTCATTTGAAGTTTAATACGTCTCTTAATTTGGTATTGTGCTGCTATGCTGAAGTTGGCCATATATATAAAATACAGTATCTGTTTTTTTCCGTCATTTTCAAGTGGTTGTTTTTTGAGCAGGTTTTTGGGTCAGTAAGCTTATGGTCTGAATTGCAATTAAAGTATGCATAAAGAAGTTTGCCTTACATCCATTCAAATGGATTCTCAGGCTTAGGCTGGCATAATTTAACATAACAGCTGAAGACGTGCACACCTAAACTTTAGTTCAAATTCCAAATTAAGAAAATGCATGTTGGCTAACAGCAGTGTGTTCTCTAACTAGACACTAAGGACATTATTGATATTGTGTAAATGCATGTTACTGCGCTAAATATTACATGTCTCCAATTCTGTTAGTGCTTTGATCATTAGATTCTCTTTTCCAATTGAAGCACTATCAAGTTGTGTTTATATGTTTCACTGTTAATCAATAGCGAGCTAGCCTATCAATTTCTCAATCAGTCAGTATTTTCCACTACAGCTTAAGAACTTAAATGTAAATAATTGTTCACTTTATCTTCACAGAGCTTTTTTTTTCTGTAGGGGGAAGTTACTTCAAGGCTAATGGGACAGGGCTCGGTATCACTATTCTCCAGGAAATAATGCAAGCGGGAGGAAACATACTGAAGACATTTTGTAAATAAATTTGAGTTATGTCTTGCCTATATAGGAAACCCTGAAAAATCTTGAAATGAGCTCAGTCATAGTTGGGTAGTTATGTGTCCATTTTATAGATCTATGCTACAGTGAAAAGTTCCTTTCCTTGGAGGCACACATCAATGATTTGATGATGTCGAAGGTACATGTCTGCTCCCCTCCTAGTCAATATCTTTTTTTTTTTTTCAAGAAAGTAGAGGTGTCTGTTTGCATTTCTGTATTTGTGCACGAATGTTTCACATAGCTCTCAAGAGCAGCTGGCAGTAAAATGAAAGTGAATTTTTTTTTTTATTTTTTCAAAAACCAGCTTCAATAAAAAATACCAGCTTTTCTTGTTGAACTGTGGTAGCTTTTATTATACTTGTTGTAATCTAAGTTTCTGACCGCAGAAATGGCGTGGAGTGTAATAGAGCCAAAACAGTAGTTAAGCAGATAACCCTGTAATTCACCTCTGATGTGGAGACTCAGGTACAAGTGTCTGGTCTTATCCCAAGAGAGTTCTGCAATAACTGGTTTACCCAGCATGTATTTTCCCCAGACCAAAGATTATACAGTGTTACATAAAAATATTGAAAGAGATTAAACATTTTGAATCCAAAACGTAGAACCAATATTGGTCATGACACTTGCTTGGGAAACAGAATGATGGTACAGGGTTACTTCAAGTTTAATCTTCCCATCACAATCCAGCAGCCTTGAGTTTCACATTCTGTTTTTTTCTGTTTTAAAAAACTTAAAAGTCAACACAAAAAAACCTCACTTCAGAATGATTCTTGGTTCAAGTTTCACATAGGAAAGTGAAATTACCAGAGACTCAAAATTTGGAAGTGAAGTACTTTAGTGAATTATAAAGGCAATTATTTGCAAAGTAAAGGAGTGTTCTGTTTCTACTATATTGAAACCTTTCTGAACTACACTTTTCAATTTAATTGGTTTTGTTTGACAACATTTTGAATAAGTAAGAAATGTTTTAGAGTGCTGTGATGGTAGGTTCAGAAGTGTTAGCACTGTTTAAAGTGGACTTGTGGTTTTCTCTGTGGCATGGACTTCAAAGTACAGGACTTTGAACTTCTCAGAGTATTATGACTATAGTTTTATAGACTTAGCTGAACTGTGCAATTATGCATGTACTGGTCATAGGTTTGATTTGTTTAGGCACTGAACAAGATTTAAAACGGATCCTTTTTCAGATGAGTGTCATCAATCTGTTCATGTCTGTGGTGAAGTTTTATATTTGAGCAATAATTTTTGTCTGCTGAAGTAATTACTATTCATATATGACTTCTAGCTGAACTGGTTGGAGAAAAACACATTTTTTAAAATATTACATTACTGAAATATATCAGTTTAGAGCATAGAGATCCCTTTCTTTAATATCTCCATTTCTTTCTTCCCCTTTCCTCTGATCCCTCTCTGTTGGTTCTCTGCCCACCTGTCCCCCCTGCCTGTTACCCTCCCTCTGCCTCTCTCTTCCCCATCACTCTATTTCCGTTATTTTACCTTTCCATTCTTACCTATCTCTACACCCCCTTCTGCCCCACCACCATCTCTCTCTTCTCTTTCTCCACCAGTTTAAGCCATAAAGAGAATCACCTGAGGGAAATTAATACAAGAACACAAATCAGGAAGTGCTGCCTATTGAGCTGAAAATAGTAAGATATAAGGATACATTGACAGAGTAGTCTGAAAAGAGAGAAACTGGTTTCTTTGTTTAGGAAAAAAAGTTGGTGTTCCTGAGGATGAGCCAATGGCTAGTATGATAGACTAAAACAGGACAAGTCACACATAACCCCATCCAACATCAAAAAGAGAAAGTGTGAAATAGAGGAGGCATATTTTATTTAGAATGTGGAAATCTGCTTGGGTTGTATACTCTTTTCTATGAATTGAGACTTAGCATAATAGTAAGGATTGCAAGTATCCTAAAGAATTGTTGGGTGATTTGACTGATTATATGTAAGTTCATGAAGAAATAAAAGCCTGTGCAGAAATACCTGATAAGAACATAAACTACTTCAGAAAAGAGAGCTGAAGATGAGGATATCTGATATGTTTTCAGAAATAATTTAGACGTCAGTGAAAAAAGAAAAAGTTGTGACTAGGGATTTCTGACAGTAAAGAAAGAAGTTTTAGATTACACATATTTAATTGGCTTTGGTGATATTGATAGATTGTGCTGGATGGGCCTTTTTTTTATAATGTATTGTAAACAAAAGAACTTTACGCTCAAGTGCTTCAGATTTACAATGGGGCTGCTTTGGAGTAAGATAATTAAAGTAACGAAAAAGCAGAAAGAGTGAGGAAAAGTACAGTCACTGGCTGATTTACTGGTATATAAAAAACCTGGAGACGTGATTTTGTTAGTTAAAGCATAAGCATGAATATACATATTTATTTAGAAGAGATATAAAGAGAAGGTACAGAAGGGAAGCCCTTTACACTCAGTATGCAATTGTCTTGAGAAAGAGATAGATCAGCTAATGAGTAAAAAAGCTGTCTTGCAGAGATCGAGGTCATATACTGCACTCTACTTCAAAATCCTGTTTCTCTCCTTCTTAAAGATTTCATCTCTAGGCAAAGAGTCATAGAAAGTGGGGAGAGCAATTTTAGGATCTCTTAGATCCTGAAGTACTGGAAAGCATGGTGAGGTAGCACACGCCAGTGTTATCTGTAAATTACTCTCTTGGTTTAGAAAGACAGGTGTCTGCCAGGGAAAGTTAGAGCTTCCCTTGGAATGGAGAATGTAAAACTCCCTCCCTCCAAATTATTATAATTTTGCAATTAAGGGGGCCTTTCGGGCAGAGATATGGGAATAGGAATAGCAGTTCTTTACTAGGAATATTAAAAATACAAATGTAGTTGTAGTAAAAAAAAAAAAAAAGAAAGAAAAAAACCCCAAGCAAACAAACAAAAAATTCCTAGAAACCCTGACAGCGTCAGAATATGACCTGACACCCTGTTGGTCAGGGTGTTGGAAGCAGTCCAAAATAAGTCCTCCTGGAGTGACATATGTGATTCTGTTGGAGTAGAAATGATCCTCTAGAAAGGGTCCAGTGATGGTGAGATGGGTCCAGTCTTCCTCTGGGAACCCAGTGGAGAACAGGCTACTGGTGTTCTGACTGTCAGGTTTTTATCCAGGCAGAAATTCTTAGCTTCTCCCACTGGGTGGAGCATCTCACAATGGGATGATGTAATGTTATCAGTTATGCAGTGAGCCTTAATGGCCCATTAACAGCAGATATCCCCCTGGAGGAAGGAGGGTCATGGAAGCGATAAGGGAACACTGCCCCACCTGCTTTTAACAGTTGGCCTTGTAAGAGAAAGACACCCACCCTCTCCCCTCCAGAGTTATAAGAAAAAAAAAACCCAAACAACCTTCTTCAACTGGTTTCAACAGATTGGGAATAGAATACATGCTTTTGGTTATATCTTGCATTGCAACCCTAGACAATGACATAATCTGTGCCAGGATCAACAAAACCATTTTATAATGTATATATGGTTCTCTGTAGATTTACATGTGTGGAGCAATGATACCCAGCCTAGATCTACACAGAGTGAGCTTGTGTTTAGCAGGACTTCATCGCTCAGATTCAGTGTCATGCAAATATGGCTACAATTCTTCCAGACTTCAGCTAGTTTTAGGAGCATTATAAATACATACAGTTGACTAAGAAGTACTATTAATCCCAACTGGCTTTTGCAGCAGTCCTACGTCTGTGTACCGACATTTGTCTGCAGATAGTCTGCCCATGAACTGTGGCATGTTGTGCCATATTGTGTGTATCACTGAATGTTGTACATTACCACATGGTGTTCTGATAAAATCCACTCCACTTTAATCATACAAGAGGGGCAGTGCTCTCTTAGTTATTATTTAGTATTTTATTTTCTCATTGTAACTGTTAGCTTATGCCTTTGACGCACAGCTTGCAGGTGCTTCTGTAAAGAGAATTCTTTTCCTTACTTATTTCACAGCAGAGTTTTGCAAGTATAATGCATTTATTTTCAAAACCAACCTTGTTTGATGACAGGGTGTTATTACTCCACCTTACAAAAGGATATGTGAAGCCCTGAGACGCTAGGGTCAACATCATTAAGGAATTTTAGATGCCTGGTTCAAAACACCTAAAACCTGCTTTCCAGTTTTGTAGGGTATTTGTCATCGCAAACCATTTAAAAGTGCAAAGCACAAATTCCTCTGACTAGCAGGGCAACTGCATGTAGTGCTTGGAGCAGAATATTAAGTGAATACTCTGAAAGTTACATGCTTGGCGATCATTCTTGCAAAGTTAGATTTAAGAGATTTCCTACTGTCAGAAAACCTCTGTGGTACAAAAAGTCTGCATCTCTAGGTCAATATTGTGCTACCCTGCATACAAATTTATTAATTTTCCCCATGCAGTCCTCTAGTCCACTCAGAATATATTCTCCTTTCTGCTTAACTTCATATTTAGCAGTCTCTGTTGGTACAGATTCATGAACTACCTTTAGAGTAGGCTACATAGAAAGGCTAAAGCAGGTTTAATGAGGAAAAAAAATGCATGCATAACTTATCTGTGCTATTTCGTGACCTTTCAGTGTGATTTCTTAAAATATTTTTCCCTTATTATATATATAAAGTAATTTCCTTTTTCTTTTCTTTTGTAAAAAAACCGTGATTGACTAGCAATTCCATCATGTTTGTGGTATCAACACTCAGGTGCATTAGGCGTGTTCAATTTTTGCATCACAAATGACCAGCTGCACGATAGCAGCTGGGGCTAATACCCGGAGTATTCATGGCCAAAGAAGTAATCTTTTGGCCTTATGAAGCTGGTAAGCCACTAACTAGATGAACCTGATGCAGGTCAATGAGAAATGGCACTTCAGGATATGCTGCACATAACTCTGTGCTTGACTAGAATGCTTGTTACAGGTAGCCAGTGGTCATGTGCATTATTATTTTGTTGAACATGTTGCTGACATTTGCGCAGCTATCATGGAATTCACTTTACGAAAATGCGTTCTGGAAGAATGTCTAACAAGTGATTCTGGTCACCTGATGAAAGTTCAGCTCTTCCAGTCCGTCCAGTTGTCTTCGTAACTTTAGCCTTTTTTCCAAATATTCTGTTTCTTTGTGTCATTTCACAACTCTTCATTTTACCCTTGGGAGGCTGCCAGTCTTTTCCTTAGCTGTTTAACTTATTTCAACACCCCCTCTCGAAATTTCATGTCTTGCCTGTATGAGTTGGGTCCTCTTTTCTGTCTTCTCATTTAATTTTATTTTAATTTCCTGTGAATTTCCCTTCATATCTAATTCAGATTTCCTTCCCTCATCCCCTATTTTCTTCTTCTACTCTAGAGCTCCTTTCCTAGAAGTCTTAACATGTGAAATTTCAACTTAAACAAAGCAGTTTAATCCTAGCAAAATAAAATGTGATTTTACACTGGGAGGGGAGGTAATGCATAAGAACAGGCAGTGTTGCTAGAGCACTTGCTAAGTCCTCCATGCATAAAGAAGAAAAGTTAGTCAGAGAAAGAACATATGAGTCTGCATTTAACTGATGGAAAGTAGCTTTTTAGCATAGTTTGTACAGAAGACTGTGATTTACTTAATTTTGCACAGTAGGGTGAGCAGTCTTAGAGTGCACTAGTGTGTAAATAGTACACTCAGGGAACTTCTTGTTTATGAAAGAAAATCTGATTATTATAGCAGAATGAAGAGAATACTGCAATCAAGTAGTACAGAAATAATTTTAGAAATTTTAAGATTTAAGGGACTTTTTTTAAAAAAATTGTGTGAAAATGCTTGAAAAGTTGGAATCAAAAAGGTTTTGGTTGAAAAGGGGAGAAAGGGTATTTATTTGTATGTATGTATATATACATATATCTAAAAGGAAAAAATAAATTCTTCAGTAAGTGAAGCTAATTTTATTGGTTTGATTTGTTATTTTGCAGAGTGAATGGGAGAATTCATCTGTGCCATGAAAAACACTGTTTTGCTCACATCCAACATGTATGCATGATGCAGATACTTTGTCATGCACTGGAACTTCTGCACTGGTAACATGTTCCAAGTAGAGGAATAGTTTCAGAATGTCAGTACATTACAGTACGTTTATAAATCCACCTTGACCATACACAATACATTCTCAAAGTATTTGACTGATGAACAATGGGAGAAGACTTGTAAAATTTCTCTACTCAAAATATGCAAATTTTAGAATACATGCTTCATAAGTATTTTTATAATATATATTTGCTGGATGTTTTCTTTTATGAAGAATATTAGCTTGAAATTTTTTGCCATATCTGAGATTTCTTCTTTTTAAAAAAGTGAAGAACTGAACTCATCCCTTGGTATAGTTTTCAGAAAAGAAAAATGTAATGATAAATATTGCTTTCTCCAAGTCTAATATAATATTTTACTATCATTTAGCTTGGAATATGAAGAAAAAAATCATTAATTATCTAGACCCTGACCAGAAAACATTAATAATTAATAAATAATATTAATGTAAAACTAAGTTCCATTTTCAAAGAGAATTATAAATTGGATAATGAAAGGAATCAGAATATGCAACACTTTTATTTTATATATATAATCAGATTTAAGTAAATCACATGATACTGTGATTTTTAAAACTTTAATGTTGAAAAAAAACGAACATTGCATTAGCGTGAACATGAATGTTGTCATGGGTTAAAGTATTACTAGATAAGAGACTTTAAAACATAGAGACTATAAATGATAGCTTATTTTACCAAATTTTAATGTTAGTAGCCAGAGGGTTACTCTTAACAGGAAACAAAGAGGAAGATGCACTTAAATGTGTCTGACTACCAAGCTAATCTCAAAAAATTCTGGTCTGAGAGCTCCCATATTCCTCTAACCTGTTTTTTTTCCTTTGTTCAGGGTCTTGAACTAAATTGGTGCTCAGAGATATGCCAAAGTTTGATTCTGATGAGTATTTTCATTTTGGAGGAAGAATCTAAAACTGCATTAGTCAAATTGACAGATACTGAAAAATTGGAAACTTGCAAAATACTTTATAAAACAGGATTTGACTATAGTAAAACCTTGATAATCTGCAGGAATGGGTTAAATTAACCCATAAATCGAGAATATTTTTAAGAAGAAAAATAAAAATTTAAAGACCAAATATATAAAGAATACTGAGTATGAAGAAATTGGTATCAGATTCTTTAGATATCTGCTCTATACATATACTTCCTTTTATACTATCAAAAGAATTAAGAGATCTCAAAAAAGCTCTGGGAACCTACATTCTCTAGCAACATACAGTATGAATCCTCCTAATCCCAGTTTACAATACAAAACCACAGTAGTGGCAAGTGACACAAATAGAAAAGTTCCCAACAGTTTATCTCAAATTTTTCTCAAGGTGACAAAAGAAGTGTGTGCCAGAATTGTAACTTCTTCTCATATCTCTTAGTATGGGTTAGTAATTCATATTTATTTAGAGCCTGAATAGAGTTCCTCAGATGTCTACATTTTGGTATTCAATTCCATTCAACTTTCAGTAGGTGCATCTTGGTATTTGTGTTCCTCCTCTCTGATACCTGTAATAGAAATAAAGTCTTTTATACAGTTGATGGCTGTGACGCATCCTGCTGCCTGGTTCATTTTGTTTTTAAACACCCAGGGGAGTTCTGTTCTAGCTGATCTAGCACTATACACCGGCATCTATTCTTGGCATCTCAAATAATGATAATATTTTTAACTTAAATGATGTATTAAGACAGTAAGTTGTGACGTATTTTCAATAATCTAAAAAATAATTTGCTATTAAAGGAGATCCTCAGATTGGTGAAGATTTTCTCATGATAGAAGATTGCCAGTCTAAGGTGTGCTGCTTTCTCTTGATAAAATTATGGCTTGTGTACAGGTTTGCCATTTCATTTTCAGATGTTCTATCAAACCTAGTGATAATATGGCTTTCAATTGTACTGAAAATTAGTGACTATTTGCAGCACCCAACGTGTTTACATATAACTTAAACTTTATATCTAGGTGCCCAGGTTTTGAAATAGATCTTCATGTTTTATACTGGATCTGTGAGAATCATCCTATTTGTCCTCCTATATTGAAGATGCAATTTGCAGTGAATATAAAAAACCACCTTCAGATGGTGATCCTTGAGGCTGGACCTGAGAAATAAAATTCTTCTACAGTCTTCAAGAGGTGTTTCTCTTTAAGTACATTACCGAGGATATTGAAGTCGACAGGAATTTGAGCACATCTTCAGAGTGTTGCGTTGCTTTTCTGAGAAGAGTATGATATTTAAACAGTTGGAATGAGCGCATCATGCATTAGTTTTGTGTTACATTATCCCATGGCAGGTGTATGAAATGATTTCCAATTCAGGTGTTTATGAATATGTTTAGTGAAGTGCATGATTGAAAATTCCCAGAAAGCATCATAGACAGTGTATTAGAAATGACAAGAAGCAATGTCAGTGAAACATCATACAGTTGGCTGATCACAGACTAATCAAATACATTGAGGCTTAATTTAAATGGATCTAGCATTACCCATCACCCCAAAATCTTTTATACTGGGGTTTTCCTTCTAAAGTGGGACAGTTGTTGTCAAAGTAAATCGAAGCTGTTGTTTGTTAGACTTAAAATTGAAAAAAATTCAGAAGATGGTTTGAAATTATAATTAATTTTTTTAATGAAGAGATCACCTTTTCAAAAATCTTTGTTTAAGATCTGAGGAAGTCCTACATGGATAATTAATGTTTATCATCTCATTCATATTATTAATATAATATCAGACCAAGTTTTAGTGTGAAATTATTCTCTATTTATCTTGATCTTTTGCCCTAAAATCAAATTTTTAATGGTGATGCTTTAAACTGTACTTCAATTTTAGTCTGTATAAAAGATGACAGTGTAAGACTATCCATTAACTTATGAGAAAAGACTTTAAAATTGGTTGATTGGAAATTGCAAAATTCAAGATAAACCAAGAATTTAATAAATCTGAAAATTTTCATGTTTCTGTAGGCATCCAAAGTCATATGCATCTGGATAATGGAAACTTGTACTAGAAGCTTCTTATTTATCATGGAGAAATAAAGTAGAAGAAATAGGTTAAAGCTTGAATGGATAAAACCAGTGAAATGAATAAAACTAGCCTTCTTTAAAGCTGTAGCTGCTCTTCAGGAGCAAGTGTGAGATAGTAAAAGCAAGGGAGACTGTGTTCAGTGAGGGTGCAAAATGTATGTGTGTGCCTAAGTGGATATCTTGATAGTAGTTTACCCCCTGTCTTTTGCAAATAATTTTAATTTTAAAAGATAACATTTTCTCAAGACTATTAAATTTAGAATGGAATAGTACAGACAGCTGGCTTCAGGATAATTGGTAAATTTGAACTCTGACAGACCAGGCTGTTTAGCAATGAGAATATCTGTTACTTTAACCCTTTAATCCCATAAGGCAAATGTCTCAGTCCTTAGAATTCTAAGTTAATACAGCTCCCATACCTTTTCCCAGCTTTGTCTCATATGTTCTCACAACACAATTGTATTCTTCTGTGAGTGTGTCTACTGCTCTTTTCACAGCTAAAATCTACACAACTAAATGGAGTTCACTTCCATTCACTTTTTTCTATTCATTTGATAACAACCAACCTAATGCTGAAGGATTCTAGGTCCTTTGACTGTTCTCTCTTCTGTTCTGAGCTGGCTGTCAATGATTCTGTTCCTGCTTTGTGCAAGGAGGACCAGGAATAGTAGAACCTGGAATTAAATGTTATTTGGGTCTGTAATGGTTTAAGTTCATTTAGAGTGTAGGATAATATTTATTTCATCTTTTCTGATATGTAGTAATCTCTCAGTCTTACATCCAAGAAAGAAGCCAATCATGAAAATATGGCACATTTCTTGGATAACTTTTGAAGGCTACTGCAGGCAAAATTTAGATATCCCAATTTTCCTTTGATGTAACTCCTTAGTTTGTTTTTTTTTTTTTTTTTGTGATATCTCCCACAAACTCTGTATTTCTTACTTTTAATTGACAGATTTTAATAAACTATCTGTCATCAAAAACACAAGCCATTTGCAGAATCTCTTGCATAATTCAATGTAGGCCTTAACAAAGAGACTTGTTATAGGTTACTGAGAGAAAATCCATGCTCTTTTTCATGCTTGAAATGTTCTGTTGCAAAGCCTGTGTCAGGATTTATTATTCTTATGATTGTTTCTGTATTTTATCTAGAATTAACCAAATATAAAGTAATTCACTACTTAAGGGCCTGGAGGTCAGGGTATTTCCCAGGTAAATGCTCGCATTTCTCTTTTTAAGGATTTTCCACCACCACTGAGCACCTTAAAAAGAAAGAATCAGCTTTTCTGAGTTCTTGGGGAAGAGGAGATGGCTGCTTATATTTCTGAAAGGCCCTTCAATCTGTGGGTTGTAAATGGAGGACATTTTTCTTTAGTCTTGAGGTTCCTTATCTTTGAAAGTAGTTTTGAGAAACATGTATGTCTTAGAATTTCCTCTTGACTAGATTTAAGGAGCTGCATAGTGTTCTTCTCTTAGATTACTCTGCTGAGTCCTACCTGAGGTGCCTGATTCTGACAATGCAATATATGTTTATTTGTTCATAGGTATTTAACTTATTTAACCTTAGGAGAAAGATCTATATTGCCTATTCTGTATGTACTTTCCTTTTCATAATTCTAGACCATAGAAAAAAGCAACTACACTTTAAAATGAATGAAAAAAAAATTCAGGTCATGGAAATCTGAAGACAGAGCACAGAAGATAGTAGCTTTTTCAGCTTTATCAAGGTAGTATTTATTTACAATTTGGTATGACCTCCTTTTTAGAAGAGAACTGGGAAATTCAAAGGGATTCACAGTAGTGAATTGATGGACAATATCTAGGCTTCAGTCTATGAATAAGGAAGTAAGATCAAGAAAGACAGCCATTATAATTATGGACTTCTATTAAGCCATGGATAGAATAAAGAATGTAAAATGATTATTTCTTTCTTGAATCATCTTCATTTTTTTAATATCTTCAGCCCCATCAGAGTAGTGTATTTTCTTCATGACAGTATATCCAAGTACATAAAGAACAAGAGAGTAAATGAAGGAATCAACCTGGATTTACCAAAACTAATTTGTAGCTGGGTTACCTGTCTGCCATTTGTGATGAGAACATATGTGAACAATGTGCCCTTGGAGCAGAGAAGATCAACAGAAAACGTGGCTAGCAAGTTGAGGGAAGTACCTATTCACTTCTGTTCAAAGACTTGTGCAGTTTTGGACTTCATTATAGGAGATCCAAACAAACTGGGGAAAATCCAGAAGAGAGAATCACACCAAGGTCATTACGAGGCTGGAGCACTGGCATACAAGAACTTTAAAGAGCTATTTGTTCAGACAGAAGAAAAGAGCACTAAAGAGGATCTCATTAAGGTGCCCTTAACTAAACTACTTATTTTGGTGTTAAAAATGGCCCTAATCTTACCAGGTGTGCACAGCAAGGGGAAAATGGGGACAGATACAAAATGCAACAAGGAAATTTATGATTGGATATTACAGATAAAGATCACAGTGAGGGTAATCAAGCTCTGCAAAAGATTGGCAAGAGAGATGGTGAACTATCCATGACTGAAGAGACTTAAAACTTGAGTGCACAATTTCCCAAGCAAAATGAGCTAACCTCAAAATTAGCTCCAGCTTTGAAATTGTCCCATCTCAGAGAAAGTGATTGAATGAGATGATTTGAAAAGTCCATTTCGTATATTCTGAAAGTCTTCATCGTTACATTTTCACCATATGCATTCTGTCTTTTCTGGCAACAATATCCACAGCTTCAAGTTTTTCTGATGCTGAAGCTTGGCCAAAGAATTGATTGTGATCAATATTGTTCACTACCTGCTACTGTTACTTAGAGATTATTAAGCAGTGAGACTGTTGGATGAGAGTAATTTTATCTTCCCTTTCTCTTTGATAGTATTATTTTGTCATTGACTAATTAAAGTTTACCAATTCAGTAACCGTCTTTATCTGTTACTTTCTTCATTATGAGTTGACAGAGATGATTGCACATTCCCTTTGTTTTCCACTTCAGTCTGTCATTGTTAAAGGTTGCATTTTCCACAAACAACTTCACAGTTAAGTAGTTCTGGTACCTAGAAGTTCCTTCAGCCTCTGAAAATTAGACAGTTATCTTTCAGTGGAATAGAGCTTCTGTTGTCCCAGTCAGCCCATTATTTACATTGTCACAACACTCTGAAAAGGTGAAATTGTTCAAATTGTCTTGCTGTCTGGACCACAAACATTTAGATTTTCAGGAGAAAATGTATAGGTATGTTGCAACTTTTTTGGGTTGTTGTGTATTGTGGTCTTACTTTGGAAGAAGTAATTTGATCAACTTTTGACTAATCTTATTATTCTTATCCCAATGATTAATGGGAGGACTTTATGACAGTACTGAATGCAGTTCAATGTATCTCATACATGCCTCTCTAGAACTGTCAAAAGCAGAGATATTATTAATGCATCCTAGCTCCAAGTTTCTTAGAAAATGTGTGTAGGATGGAATGTGAGGTGCACCTGACTCACGTGTGTTAGAAAGGAAAAAAAAACTGGTTGGTTTGGATTGACTGGGTATATTTACTCCATCACTATAATATGTGAGTTAGTCTTGATTCAGTCTGCTTGCTGGTGTCCAGATTTATTTTTTAGATGAAGCTGTGTGTAGTTGAAGATGAGAATTTGAATTTTCTGGATTTGAAGCAAATATTACAGAGGCATTTTCTATTATATGTACTTTCATGCATGACATCAAGAGGTAAAAATGTTACTATATCATCATGTAAAATTAATGTATATCACAGAAGAGTTGATGTTGGAAGGGACCTCAGGAGCTCATCTGCAGAGGTGAACTAGAAGAGGTTGCCCAGCAAGATTTTGAGTATCTCCAGGAATGGACACTCTGCATCTTGGAGAGTCCCACTCAAGTGTTCCATAACCTTTACAGTTAAAAATTGTTTTCATATTTCTGGATGGAATTTCATGTGTTGGACTTCATGTCTGTTGCCTCTTGTCCTGCCTCAGGGCACCACTGAGGAGAGTTTGGCTTTGCCTTCTCTCCACCCTCCCATTGTGCACTTACTGTGAGATCCTCCCCAAGCCTTCTCTGTCCTAAACAGTGCTGTATGACTCAGCTTCTACTCTTAAAAGATACTCCAGTCTCTTAGTTTTGGAAGTTAAATAATTTTTTGCTTTCAGTAAAAGTTGTGAAGTAATTATGCTGATAGTTTGGAATTAAGTTTGTCAAATGTTTTTCTTTTGATTCGTTTTATCCTGAAAAGATAGCTTTATTTAAAGAAACTTTATCCCCTTATATAAAACAAATTCAAGAAAATATCAGGGGAAAAAAAATCACTCTTTTATTCATGTAAAATACAGCTATAACTCCTCATTTTATGTTTTCATCTTAACTACAAGAATAAAGAAATAGCAAGAGGACCAATAAAAATAGAATCAAATATTGTTGAAAACACTTAAAACATGGGGAATTGCTGTTCTTTTATTGCCTGAATTATTGACAAAGTAACTTCTCTCTTTTGACTTCAAAATATTTTATGCATAATTTGTGTTTTATAGTATAGTACCAAATGTAGTAGCAAAACCTAATTTTACGCTGCTGTCTTTACAATGCTGAAATATTGATGATGATTTGATAGTAACTATGCTGACTTTGGTATAATATCCTATTCTATGAATTCTTAGATTGTGTTCAGGGTAGTAAGACTAATTGGTCACCTTTGTAAGGGTAAAATCCACATATTGTCTTTTGGAGAATGTGAAACGTTCTTCATCAGGTTACAAATATGAGTTCTGCTTGATGTAGCTCAATGTCTATGTATGAAAGTAGTTTCCAAAGAATGGAAATCACCTTGGGAAGAAATGAATAATCATAGTATATACACATACTTCTTTATAAAACCCTCCACAGTATGTGGAGGAGCATTTAGAAATTGACTTTATCCTGTGTTTGCAGATGTCTGTCTTTGCTTATTGCAATAACCATATTTAAAATGATTTCAATTTAAAATAAAGTTACATTTTGCAGTGTGCTAAGAGATAGTTTCTAACTGTGGATTATATACCTATGGATTATTGTTCTTCTTTTATATTTAATTTGAGATCCATGGGTTGGGGGTCTAAGTTTAGAACTATGTACTCCTTTTATTTCAGAGTGAACCACAACACTAGAAATAGTAAATGAAGAATAAAAAAAATAATACTACTTTTATGGTATAACTAACTTGAGTTCTCCATCTTATTTTTAATCTTGTGGTTGACCACAAGTTTGTGGCTGATTTCTGCACACATAATTTTATGCAGCTGAAATTAGAAATCCTTGACCTGCAGTGCCTGTAGTTCACTTCATCTACTGTGTACAAGTGTAAAGAAGGTAGTACAGCCTGCTGGCAAATCTTTGTGATCTTTTAATGGTTATAATTGCAGGATGCAACTGGTAGGAACTTAATTCAAATAAACTGAATTTTGATTTCTTTCTTCCTTTTTCTTTTGTTTTATTTAGTTTATTTCTAATGAACAATATTAATTGCGTTTAGTTTTTATATGTGTTTTAGTTTGTACTGGCACTGGTTAATGATGGTGGGGGGCCGGGGGGCACCAGCTGGCTCTCACCCTGGCCACGCTAGTCAGGAGTGGCCATTCCCAGACTGTGAGCAGTCCAAGTAACAGTAGAGAGCAGAGCTGCTTTCTGCTCTCTAGGGCCTGGATATCCTTGACATCTAAGATATGAAGCAAGGGTCAGAGAAGGCTCTCTCTTACAGAGGTCTTTATTCTTCCAGGTGTTACAGAACAGAGAGAGACAGGGCTCCTGTGCACTTAACATTTAAACCAAGGGGCAGAGGAGTGGGGCAGGTCGGTGATTGGCCCCAGGTTAACACAGGGCAGGGTCAGGAAAGGGGGACAGAGGGACAGGGGAGGGGAAAATCTGGGGTAAACCAGACAATGGGCACCGGAGGGGGGGGGTAACAGGAACAAACTTATCCAAAACCCACCACCACCAGTTAAAACATCTGCTTGAGTCTCTCCTCCCAGCCCCATAGCTGTACAGAATCATTCCAATTTTCCTTCAACTTTGTGTGACAGTGGCCAAGAAGTCAATTCCTTTTTATTGCATAAGAAACCAATGGTAAACCGGCTATGTTCAGGTTTGAAAGAAAAAGGGGTCCATCTTGCGCTTGAAGAATAGTTCAAATGATAAAATTCAATGCTGTTTTGTCTTTAAATCAACAGAGGTCATTTGTATCTCTTGGTTTGTAAAACAGTTTTTTCCATAATGTGATTTATCTGTGTAATATTTAACTTAAAGTTGGTTATGAGTAATTCCAGTATATAATCCTGTAGTTTGGACTCTTTGTGACTCCAAGTATCTTTAGTGACAGTTTAGCATGCTCGGCTGGACTAGAGCACCTTTTTAATCCCATTGTGATTATTAGGTGTGGAAATGTAGCCCTGCCACCATGTGATCCATAAACAAAGTGGTACGAAATTCTCTCTGGCATGCTGGAAGTTGGCTAATCTTTTAGATCAGTACATGCAGTTAAAGATTTCAATTCCTAGAAGCTCTGAATATGCTATCAAGCAATTTGACCTACTATAGGCTTGTGAACTGTGAGTAGGAGATTTAAGACAGCGTTCTGTAGTTTGATTTTGTGACCTCAGCCTTCTAGAATCTGAAACTTTGTCTCAGAGATCAACAGAATGTGTCTCCTGCCCTGCTTCAACTGTGACTCTGAGGCTATGGAGTTCCTTTCTTCTCTGTTTAGGTTTCCTGATTTATACTTTCTTTTCCATTTTAAGCGTTTTTCAGAGACAGTATGACAGACTGACACTATGGAAGTTCCTAGCTCAAGCATATTCTTCATTATAGGAATGGATATCAAACTCTTACTTTCATCCTTGACCTGTTCTCACAAGATAGAAACTTGTTCCTCCTTCTGGAGAGACCATCTAATTAATTATGGAAAATAATATCTCTGATAAGTGGGACAAATTTCCAATGTTTAACTAGGTCCCTCTCACCTAAGAAGGCTTCTTTCTCCTTGATTTGTGATGACTGGGAAATCAGAAGTGAGAAATGTGTCAGTTTAGTAAGGCTTTGGTTGTCTTCAATTTTAGCTTGTTTGGTATTGGTGGGGTTAATTCTTTTTTCCTACTCAGTCATTCTGGCTTTCTTCTATACAATTTGAAGTTTCTTCCAGAGTCTCTATTTATAAAACTTAAATGTAGGTATTTTTGGTGTGAAGGATTTTCATATCTATGCCTACCTTTGCTTTTTTGAACCAAAAAGGACTGCTTTTTGGTAAATGTTCTTTCTGCTAAAAAGTTGCAGATATTCATGCTGCTGTTGCCATTAGCAATATTTTCCTGAAGAAAGTTCATTCTGAGTCTATCATGGATTCCTTTCTTAATTTTTTACCAGAATGAAACTCCTAGACTGCCTTGCAGGTATACTATGCCTTATGGATGTGCTGCTAGAAATTTCCATCAATATGAGTGTGTACATGAAGGAGGAGAAAAGAAGAAGTTAACAACAGTGGTGTATTGTTTGGAGTATTCACATCTACAACTTTCCTCTCCCATATCCTCTATCCTGGAGTCAAGCAGTCAAGCAAGGAGATAAAAAAAGAATTGGGGTCAGTGTACCACTACTTCTTCTTTCCATACCCTTTGCTGAGAGAATCAAAGGCATAAAGCAGGAACATGAACCATGGGACAGAGGCTCTTCATGATCTGACTGAACCCAAACTCAAAACAGTGGTGCTCTTGCATCCTCTAAACTGATAGATGCTGCTGGTGAGAGACAAGCTTCTGCCAAATTTGTGACAGGAATGTGAGGCTGCATCTAACTTTAACATGCCAGGGAACATTTCTGGGTGCTGGAAGGTGCCATGTGGCATTCTCCCCAGGAAAGAGCTACCCAGGCACAGCTGAAGAATTAGTATGTGCCTAGGGCCTGATAGACAATCTGAATGCATCTATCCTGCTTAGAAGGTTTGAGTAGTGTAGGTGTGGAGCATTCTATGCCAGTATGACTTCACTGCCAGGAAATAGTTTCAAACATCTTTAGTTTACTATTGCTGGTGCAGCCTGAGTTCCTAAATGGTTCAGAGTTGAAGTGACCAGAGAACTGACGTGACATTCAGGGTCTAGCAGAATGGAGAGTCCTAGTCTGCGTACAACCCATGACGTCTTTTTTAGGAGCTAAGCAGACCCAGATACTTTTAATGATATCGATCGTGCTTTGATCTCAACAGTATATAAACATTCTAGATCCCAGACTGTACACTGCTGTTTTGTAAATGAGGACTGAAACAATTGTGCCTCTGTTAGATGGAAGAGAAATACACTCTACCACCTAAACATAACTGTCTGGAGAATCTGTTAGGGATTTTAGGTTATTCAGAGGGACTTGATGATGTAGGAAAGCCAAAAATCAGTTTCTGTTTGTAAAATTAAAAATACAGTCCTGTACGTATATACCTCTGTATGAAAATTTTTCTATCTGTGAGGATGACAAACTGAAGCTGTAAAATTTATCTTGCCATTTAAAAAATGTTCTGAAGCTGTTCTGAAATGATTTCATGTCCTGGACTGCTCCTAAAGTTTTGTCTTCTATGTGGCAGAACAATATTATCAACTATGTTAAAATTTGTATTTCACTGGAATGAGAATCTATTCCTTCATTGGTTGAACTGTTAAAATGTTTTGTTTTATAAAAAAAGGTCAGACATTTTGTTTGCTATAGATTTAGTATAGATTTAGAATTTCTGCAATCACGAACAGCATCCTGGTATTCTGTTTCCATGCTCTAGAAGAAATTAACCTTCCAGCTTTGTTTGATTATGCTTTTATAGAAAATATTTACAGATTTGCTGTGCATTTAGTCTACTCTAGCTGGCATGATCAAAGTCTGTATGGAATCGTGGCTGTATGGAATCTTTGTGTTAACAATGTACCTCAAATTAATTCACTGTCTCAGTTATCAGTGTTATAGAAGTAGTGCTGTGCTGTGTGTGTTTTTTCAAATTGTGTGCTATCAGTGCAGGTCTTTCATATAAACTTGGGTTGAGCTCTCATGCCTTTTAAGATTCCAAGTGCCTTCAGGTCACATTGCACTCTTTTCAGGTGGCTTCTTGAAAATCCAGAAGAGATGGATATTCCAGTAACTAGATGATTTTTAAACATTTACCTTTTACTACAACCCCCTCAGCCTAGGAAAGAAATGTTCCTTGAATTGTGCTAACTTAGGCTGTGTCATCTTGGCCACTTTTAACATTTAATTCCACTAGAAGGAGATATTTATGGATTTTCTAGCGTGACTACAAATATGACAAGTGTAGTTTTGGTCAGACATAAGCACCTGGGGGAAAATGCCCATCTTCTTACTATTTGAAATCCGATTGTGCCCCCATTGCTGAAGTGATGGCTTCATCTGAATAACTTTACTGGCAAGATTGAACTAATGATCAAATCTATGATATGATAGAATGATATGCAGTAAAAGATCTTTCTTTCCAAGATTAAAGATAACTGAAATATTAAGTGCATTCAGAATAAGGTAAATTCAGCTGGGGTCTGTTTTTCAGGGGATTTTGTGTCTGGATTCTTTTAACAGTTAATCTTAAGTATCTTCTGGAGAATCTAGCCCATGTGTAGGTCAGAGGCCCTCCCATCTCCGTAATTTTCTAAAACCCTGCAGCTTTCTGGAGGTTTCACAAAAAAGGATCCCTTCCTCTCTGCAGATGTTTGACCTCTAGTAAAAAAAAAAAAAAAAAAAAGAGGTTTATATATATAATAAAGGAAAGTAGGATGGAATCTTCCATCCACACATGTATTTCATAACCTTTTTTGGTGTATCATTGCCCTTCTTTTTGTTGTAGGCCAGGCTAGCCTTGCATGATACATTTAGTTTAGTACCTAAGGTATTTAGTTGGGGATTGTTCTTTTTCCTGCTGAATTATATAAAGATTTAAGAACATTACCTGAATTAAACACAGCTGAAAAAATCAGTTACTGTTCCATGAGTCCTTCAGGTATCATAGTGCTGATAGTAGATTAGAGAGAGGGAGTTGTGATGAATCATTTTGCATGGTGTCTTATTGTGGAACTGGGATCTCTCCTGCAATGTTGTTGGTTTTTTTTAATCTATGTTATTAGGAGGAATATTTGCACACAAATTTGGGTTCTCTAGGTATCTCTTACCAAACAGGCAGTTCAGAAAGGACATTAAATTATTCCTCTAATGGCAGAGTCTTGTAATATATTTTACAAAAAGGTATTTGCCAAAACAGATTTTGTGAACTATCCTATCAGTTCAATGAAAAGGAGCAGAAAGATGCTGAAAGATAATTCTTTAAATATATTTTAATAAATAAATATATAATTTGGCACTTTAATTTTAATCTTACTGAAAAGTTTATGATCCACAGAGCTGCAATTCTATGGAGCACTTGCAATACTTATGGAGTGGGCCTTCATTTTCTAGAAAACATTCCACAGTAAAACTATTTGAGGTACAAAGAATATTTCTTTCTTGATGTGTAATTGTTTTTTTGAAAATTATAAAACACAGTGTTCACTTTAGATACATCTAGAAATAATGGGTTATTGTTCTTTTTAAGTTATTTGAAACTCTGCATCAGTCAAATCTTCCTTTATAGTAGAAGCTTCTGTGTCATTTAAACCTCTTAGTTTTTAGGATTTCATTTCCACATTTGATAAGGCTTTTAAATAGAGTAGAAATAATAACTCCTAATGGATTTAAGTAGGGAATTCTAACATAAATAGACTGAAAATTTACTGAATATTTTTGCTGGAATTACATTTTGCCTTCTAAGCTGTGTGTCATAAATGATTTTTTTCAATGAAAAGCATCATGTTGGATGAATTGATTTTTTCTGAGTGATCCAAATGATTGCAAGCATATCTTACCAAATATTCTGTCAGTCACGTGATGGATATGACCTTTGTAGTTATTTCAGTAACAGTGTTCAGGAAATTTTAAGGGGTGACGTTGTTACATATCCAAAAGCTTTGAAAGACCTTTGTAGTATGTCGCTGTGACAGCCTCTACATAAAGTATGTTATTTGTCTTTGTGAGAGTAATTTTGTGGTAATAAAAGTATTTCTAGTCATGATCATAGTAATGCTTTGGATGCTGCTGAGGTAATTCTGACCTCTGTTGGCAAAGCAGAGCAAATGAAATGTGTGCTGAGTAGCATCCTTCGGTTCTGATATTATTTATTTCAAGTATGACGTGTTGCTGACAGAAGAAATTAAGGCATCAATTCTATGTTTTTATTGTTGGAAAGCTTTTTTTCTGTCCTACTCTTCCAGTTAGCTAGAGCATAGGATAGAGAATTTATGCTCAAACTGTCCTTAGATGATAACATTATCCAATTTAGTAATTTTGTACTATGCAATAGTTTCATCGAATATCATTCTTATTCAGATTTTCTGTGCTATGCCAAAAACATTTGAACATTTCACATTATAATAGCTCTATGTATTAAAGATTAGATATTACAAAGATTCTATTTGAGGTTTGCAGTATGTCTGATAAAGACCTATCTTCAAGGCTCTGAAAAAACTTGATCAGTGGATTGCTTTTGCCCAGTTGTACTTAATGCAGTAGCTAATTTCACCCTGACTGACTTCCTTACTTAACTTGATAATCCATTTAAGAGAAGAAAGAATTGTTGATGTAATCTGAACAGGTGCTAATTTTTTTCTATGCCTTGACTATAATTTCTATGATGTATTTTGTCATACCTGTCTTTATATTTCATATGTCTTTCCTAAGCTGTGTCCTTGTTAGCGAAGTTAATACAAAGCTGATGGAAAGAATGAGTGTTAGGATTTGGATGGAGGCAGTCAACATGCAGATACTCCATGGTAGCATGGAGTAGGAAATGCAGTAAGAGCACCTCTGATTTGAAGATATGTTTTTCTGAAGAACAGACTCCAATTGTTTAATATTTATGTTATTAAACATAAACATAAGGTTTACACTATACAATTCAGCATTATAAAGTCACCCCAGGACAATAAGAAAGAGTTTTAGTACTATTTTGAATTAATTTTGATCAAGGTTACTTTTAATTACCTTGTATCTTGCAAAAATGTACTGTTGCGGGCTTCTGATGTTCTCTGCCTTGCTCATTGTCTGCTTAGGCCCGTGGAGTCTGAATAAGTGAGGAAATATTCTACTGGAAAGCACAAAATGTTATGTATAGATTCTACATATGTTAAAGGTCATTGATAGACTTCAAGAGCCTTAATATCTCAGGATTCATATTTTGGAAGTTACTTCCTGGAGCTGTAGTCTTTCATGGTTTTGAGTTTAGGCTAAGGTTATGGCAGGTTGTCCAAAAGGATTGGACATTACTGCTGCTGTTATGAGATGAAGATATGGAAGCTTTGAATTCAGAATATGGAAAATCTTTGATGTGGATAACTGATTTAATATCATGTGGATGCAAACACAAGAAGTGAGACTCTCACATCTGTTACATTTTCATATGTCAAGATAGGGAAGGATTGATTACATGTATGCAGAGATTAACGGTACTATAGTTGATTTCTGAATCTCATTTTCCAATCTCAGCGTAAATTGAGAATGAGGTGTGTGATGACCTTCAAGAATCAAGAGGAAATGGAATCATGCATTTCTTCTTGCGTCTATTTTGCTAGTGTCTGAAAGAATTATTCTACTTTTGAGGAAACTCAGATGAGGAAGGACAAGGTATTAAAGCCAGCTGAATTGCCGACTCTATATATAACAAACTCTGTTCTGTGTGTCCTACAGCTATAACAAAGAGTCTCATCTCAGGTTGGTTTCTAAGATGAACAATTTTTAGTACTGGATTGAGGTCATAGATCTAACAGCATCCATATTCAAAAATCTTTGATGCAAATTGTTACTCTTCCCAGTGCAGCTTCCACTGCCAGAGCTTCAGGAATTTTTATTCCACGTAAACAAATGTCAGTAAGTGTTCCAGGATGCATAATTAATCATTTAGAGCTTTTTAAAAAATCTCCTTTTCTAGTAAATATTGACTTTGCCTCTCTGTGATAAGAATGTGTTTAAAATTGCAAGCACCATGAATTTATGATGGATGGGAATACTGTGTTGGATCTCCAGAAATGAATAGTGGAAAAAACTCTATTTTCTTACTAAAGATTCAAGGTCAGTTGCATTAGGAAAAAGAATGGCTAAGGGGATATCTTTCCTAACCAAATGTATCATCATATCTGTATTCTTGAGAGAAAGAGAAATAGGATTTTGCTTCAGTTTATTTCTGATAAAAGTAATATCAGTGGCTTTTTAAAAGTTTTATTTTAATGTTAGCTAATTTTTACAAAAGTTGGAGTCAGAATGGCCTTTCTGAGAATGTGCTCTGTTCTTCAAAAGAAAATAATGATGGATATACTATACCTAAGCATTCATGGGTATATTCATATAAGTGTATACAATCAAAATGTCATAGAATATGCTGAGTTGGAAGGGACCCGCGAGGGTCATAGAGTCCAACTCCTGGCCTGCACAGCACCATCCCCAAGAGAGCCTGACAGCATTGTCCAGATGCTCCCTGAGCTCTGTCGGGCTGGTGCTATGACCACTGCCCTGGGGAGCCTGTTCCAGTGCCCAAACACCCTCTGGGTGAAGAACCTGTTTCTAATATCCAACCCAAACCTCCCCTGACACAGCTTTGGGTCATTCCATTGTGTCCTGTCACTGATCACCACAGAGAAGAGATCAGTGCCTGCTCCTCCTCTTCCGATCATCAGGAAGTTGTAACTGCAAGGAGGTCTCTCCTCAGGTCTCCTCCAGGCTGAACAGACCACGTGTCCTCATACAACTTCCCCTCAAGGCCCTTCACCACTGTTGTAGCTTGCCTTTGCTCTCTAATAGGTTTATATCCTTCTTATATGTGGCACCTAAACCTGCACACAGCACTTGAGGTGAGGCTGCACTGATGCAGAGTAGAATGGGACAATCCCCTCCCTCAACTGTCTGGTGGGTGAGTGTTTGATGTATTTAGAATCATGAGATACGCAAGAGCTTCTACCACCCATCAGAAGATTGATCTCTGTTCTTATAGAAAAATAATGATTGTTTATGTAATTTCACTAAATATTAGTTGTCTGAAAAGGGTTGAAAGAACCCAATATTTATTTATGAAGGGAGTTTAATATATGAGTGCACCCACAAGTATTGTATTCACACTGAAAAAAGATATGGCCAAGGCAATTAGCCTTTCTCTATTATATGGCCTAATACTAAATAACACAGTGAGCTGTGTTGCTGGTTAATCTTGATCACTCTGTAGATCTCATACAAAGTGCATAGGTCTGATTCATAACAAACACACAGAACCCAACTACCTCATACATTTTAGGGAGACCAGACTCATGATACAATGGGTGTGCAGTTTCTCTTCATAGAAGCAATTAATCTGATGCGCTCATCTTCAGCATTAGCTGTATGGTATTCTTTCAGATTGTTCAGATCACCTAAGATCATACATGGAGATACCATTGGCAATGGTTTTAGAACATGATTCACATTGCTTAAACATGAATGATTTTACTTATTAAAGGTACTGCCTGCTGATCTGGTTTTGGACTGTGTATTTTCATAATTTAGTAGTTGTTCTTACAGCATTCTTCTGCAGGATGATGCCAAATGAGAGGTAACATTCTTTCCTGTAGAATGACTGCATTTTCAAGGACAGAACTCTGGATTGAATCCAAAGATCTGTCTGACTCATCGTTGACAAGATGGAGTTACTATGGTTCTCTGCGGACTACGCAAAACCCCAGCTCGTCTCTATAGATGAGTGGAATACAGAGAAACCCTTCTGTCATAACTGATGAAGGCTTTCTCTCTTATAACCACTCCAGGTAAATTGGTCTTGACTGTAAAAGCTAACCAGTACTAGTCAGGAACATTTTGCTTTCTGAATATAGCCACAGTGTTATGCAGTATCCTCAGCCAGTGTACTTCTAGATGAGTAGTCCATAAGGAATGATGAAGCCAGACTGGTTAGATAAAGGTCAAATGCAAAGTTACCTTATATATGACAGATTTTTTGAATAAAGCATAACTAATTGATTTCCTATTCCTTTGTGTGACATAATCTGGAAGTCAATGTGTTTCTCTTTTGGTTTTTGCATATTCACTGATTTTTTGGAACATTTAAAGTGACGTAACTATTAAGACTATCAGGATAAAACTACATACCCTCAAGGGAAATTGCCTGCGGCTTCAAGTAAACAGAGTTCTAACTCAGTTAGTTCATGTGACTTCTATTCAGGTTTAGTTTGTTTAGATTTTACCATACAGAGTACTTAATTGGAGAGACTGAGTGCTCATCAGAGTTTTTCTAGGTAGATTCTTTCGCAAACTGGGCATACCTAAATCTGCACGTAGTTACACATGCATAGACTGTCCAATCTGAAGAGTTGTAGGACATGCCTCCCAGTGGTCAATGTCCACCATACAAGACCTCTGGTTTCTCTAGTATTTTTAATATAGATGTTCTAAGTTAGCTTACCCACAAAATACTTAGTAAAACTGAAGAAGCCTCCTGGTCATCATTTGTTCTGCAAAATTTAACCTTCTCCCTGGTCTCACATGACATCACCTCCTTGCATGGACTTAACCTCAGAGACATACAGCCGAACAACTGGCTCCCAGGCTGCTTCATGTACTTTGCTGACTGATCCAGCTTGATCTTCATTAGCAATCACACACCCACACTATAGCTGCAGCCTCCATGGACACACATGGGTCCTGATCTAAGGTCTCCATCTAATTTCTAGTATGCAGACCTTCATTTGCTCTATTTCCTGGCCGAACTGACATATATTCTCCCTAACCCATCATCTCACTCAGTGCAGGCAGTCTGGCCCTCATACATGCACACAGGATAGAGGCCCTTGCTCAAGAAAATAGAATCAGAATTTAATAAGACTGCAGGACACGACCAGCCTGTTGTGCTGCAGAACCAACTATACGTGTGATCAACCCTTTTTGTCCCCTTATCCCTCTGTCTTCTCAAACTTGTTCCTCCCCATATCACCTAAATCCACCCCTTTCCATGCCTTTGGTTCCTCCCCTAAATATCCCATCCGAAATCTAACTCAATCCACATGTCCTGTAGCCCTAGGCAGTGGTGTGTCTCACCTTGAAGTGTTCTCCAGCATTGTTTCATGTTGATATGTGTCACCCCTAGGCAGTGGGGTGGAGGCTCTCACTGTACAGTTTTGAGAGAGACCCCAACAAGGTGTGTCTTTGCCTGCTATGGTGCTGTTGTGCTCTGCTGGACTTACAAAGATGGGCTTTTAATGCACTGGTGATGCTTCTATGATGGGTTCAGAGTAGCAGGGCAAGGGTATTACTTGATTCTCCTACTTTTCTGCTGTCCCTTTTGTGCTCCTTTGTGGATAAACAGGAGCTGTTTATCACATAACCTGACATGTGAATGAGAATTTGTATTGTTTCCGATTATCTTGGCACTATTCCAGCCTTCACAATTTTAATGTCCTCATATACAGATTCTTTAGTTTCTCACCTCAGGAGTTCCTTTACAGTTGTTTCTTAAGTCCTAACTCTATCAAAATCCGCATTTGTAAAACCTTTTTCTTTCAATTGCTATTCTTTTATCCTGCGGTTATTCAAAGCATAAGGCCATACTGACTCTCTGTAAGACTCATCGTGACTAAGTCTATTCTGGATATCCAGGACTTTGGTATCTCTATGTGTCTGGCTTTCTGCCTCTCCTCAGCCACACACTAACCTTCAGTCATTTATAATCAGCCTTTTCGTACTTCTTTCCGCTGGAGAAGCAATGGATAGCAGGTTGGACTAATGACAGTGTGGGTCTCATCATTCTCCAACTGAAAATGCAGTTAGTAACAGCAAGAATGATAGTGAGCAAGTATACAGGCTTATCTATTGGACTTTAGGGTTATTTGCATATTTTTAAATGCTGCTACTCTATCCCAAATTTTCATCTGGGCAGATGTAGTCTGTTAAATCTATCAGTGTTCATTTAGCAGTGATACTTCACAAAACTTGAAAATCAATAATTACTGGTAAGATACTATTTTTTGAGTCTTACGTTGTTGGACATGATCCTATTCTTCTACGTTTTTCTTAAATTACACTCCTTACTTCCATGCATGTGTTATCACTGTAAGTGTTGATCCTGCTGTTTGCATACTTGGAAGAAGATCTTTTTCTAACCCACTGTTCTAGCTAGCTCTAAGTATAGTAATGAATAAATGTTGTATACTAAGTAGTCAAACTCATAATATGTATTGCACTTGAGATATCAAATAGAAATGACAAATTGGACAGAATCAGTATGAAAATAAGACAACAGTTTGGTGGAATTCTACAGTTTTGCAGACTTACACTAAGGCTAAGACTGTAAACAGATCAAGGTTAAAGAAAGCAAGTGGAATAAGCTGCTTTAGAACCTGAACTTGAGTATCATCCTTAATCCCATGAATAGTTGATCATGAATTTTGTTGTATTATTTATATTGAGGCAACTAAACAGCAGGAATCAAAATGAGATAAGCACGTTCAAAGTTGAAGTGCTATTGAGTCACATTTCACACTGATACAACAAAAGCTCTTAATTGGAATTATATATACAATAAGCTTTAAAAAAAGCTTAAAATTAAAATATAAAATCAATATTAACTGAATTGATAATCCATTTGCTATTCCCTTTATTTTTAATTAAAATAATAAAAAATATTATTATTTTAACTTGAGATTTTTAATTCTCAGTTGCTTCATGCAACAGGTTTTTTTTTGATACTGGAAAGAAGATCAAAGATAGCCTTACTCAAAATATCATCTACTTTTTTTAATTTAATACCTATAACTGCACCTGTTTGAAATTAATCCTAAAATACATTTTTCAGTGTTTATTTCCATGTACAGTTATTTATTAGGCTTTAAAATAAGACTTTCCAGAAGGGTTTTTTCTCCACTGCTTCTAAAGGCAAATATTTGAACTTGTTTTCTTTGAACTAATTTGAAGATGTGCCTCAAATTCAGCCAAGGAGTGTTAATAGTAGGTAAAACCATACATTAAAAATAAATATATGTATTTTTATATAATTATACACTTGGCGTAACACTGGATTCTACCAAAGAGGAATCCATAGAAAGAAAAAAAATTCAAATTTACTAAGATTATACACTTCTATATTTAATAAGTAACATTATTAATATATATGTTAGAGGAAGAGTTGTCAATTTGGTATATTTCTGCGTAAAATAGAGAATGGGAGCTATTCTTCTGCTGTTCACAACAAATAACATTATTACTATGTGTCTGAATGGTGATACATATTATTGTGTAAAAGTTTGCATTTCAAAATTCTCTGTAAAATTGACCATGTACTTTGTATAAACTAACTTAGCACAACTGAACATGTGTATGAATGTAGGCACAGCGCCAATAAAGAGCCCGGCTGTGTGGTCAAAAAACTTGAGACAGTGTGTCAGATTAACAAAAAGCATGGAAAATTTGGAAGATTTTGACTCAGAACAAATTCCTGTAATATGTATTTACTGTGTGGAACTCAGAAACAGTAAGAGGCTGTGTTAATCTGAGCTGGTTGGTGTTTGCCACTGACATCAGCTGAAAGAGGATGAAGTTTAGAGTGTCATGTCATCAGGCAGCTTTCTAAGGCTTTTAAAAATTCCTATCATTTTTCACCAAAAATATTTTCTTTCACCTTAGAAAAACTACCATTTAAGGATCAGAAATATTTTTGCGTAGTCATGAAGTAGTATAATGATAATGGAATGATATAATGCAGATATTTGTACAGAGAGGAAGTGTGGTGGAAAACTTACGCATACCTTGCAAGCATATTCTTCTACTGTTGATGAGGAGTCTGTCTGTGTGATGATTAGGTGGAAAAAGCTTTTATTTCTTTGCTTTTCTGTTAATTTGTGACAACAGCCATTCTACAATGATTTCTTTTCAAAAAGCACAGCTAAATAAGAAATCAATCAACTAACCATCTTTTTATTTGTCATTGTCATGTTTCTTTTGAAATATTACTCTTTATATGTAACTTTTGAGGCACATTTAAAAAAAACCAAGAAAAACAATAGCAATTTTCTGACCAAGTAAAGAGTATTTGCAATTAATATGTGACATCACTTCATAAGGTCAACATACTTTGTCCGCCATGAGAGCAGACTGTAAGAAGGAGATCTTTCTGCTTTCAGCAATAATGTAAATAGTATAACAGATTTCAGTTTATTTGTGCCTTACTTTGGCAAGATGTAATGGAAGAAAGTAATGATAATCATGTTTTAATTCATCATTGAATAAAAACTGATTTTTTGCATAAAAAATAGGTTAAATTACTTTCTTCAAATTCATTAAGTAATAGGAAAGTTTTAATTTACTGATTCACATAGGAAAACAGATTCCTATCTTACTAATGTATGCCATGTGAAGAAGTTTGATTATTGACTGCATCAAAGTACTAGAAGAAATATATTTTTGAGAACATTCAATATTAACGGTATTCTGAAGAACTGCTAATTTTCTGTCCACAAATATTCTTTTCTGGAGACTGAACGACATTTGTTTTCTGCCAGATTCTCCTTAGTGTTGCTTTCACAGATGTTCTAATACACAGATAAATCAATATATTTAATGATTCTTTACATATCATATATGTTTATGATACTGAAGAGGGGGTATTTAGATTTTCCTCCACTTTTGTTTGAAGTCAGATGCTTTGTATGGAGGTTATATATGGCTGGACTTTTGTCCCACTATATTCTAATTGCCAGAGAAGAGCTGTAGCTGAAGCTGGTAGTTTTAGGATGTAAGAATTTGTGTTCAGACTGTCCAATTTGAATTTGATTCTCAGTTATCAAAGCATAAATATCCCGTGTATATATTGGCCATGCATTCCTTTTGTAGGAAATAATGTTGTAATACTGTTGCAATACAGGATCTCCTCGGAGAGGATTTCTGCACTAGCCCAAGGGAAAAGAGCTGCCTGCAGCCGCGTCCTGCTTGTGTGTGCTGTGTTCTGTTGTTTGATAACCACACTGTGATTTTGAGCATCTTTGTGTGCCCTTTGGGAGCTGACAGTGATTAGTCTGCCCATCCTGTCTTGTGTCTCTGAGTCATCAGCATTTACTCATTGTCTTTTGTCCTTTGCCTCTCAGCCTGCTAGCCTGCATGTCCCAAGGAGTTTCACATAGGTGCATTTATATACTCTCTATTAAAGTTTCAAAGGGTTTTTTTTTGTTTGTTTGTTTTAAATCAGTATAGTTTCAGTTGAAAAGTATTTCCTGAGACCAGAGTCAGGAAGTACAGCAGTATTTTAATTAGTAAGTGGATTAAAGAAGAAAATTAGGAGAGAACAAATGAGGATTATCTTAGGGAGTACTGGTGGGAGTTTTTAGGTTTTAGCTTTTCTTTGATTTTTTAAAAATTTTATTCATGATGCCTAGCACATCATGAACTGTATATGAACTCTTGGATCCTTGCATTTTGAAAAAACAACCAACAGTCAAATCCTAACGACCCTAAGTCAAAGCAAGCATGCTATCAAAACCAATTAAATTATGTGCTGGTTGGTAGTGGTTTTTTTTATTTATTTTCATAATATTTAAAATCTTACTTTCTATACCACTTCTTGTTTCCTTCATTCTCCTATAAGGTGGTATATATCAAAGAATGAAAATATGATTCAATAAATAAGATAATAATTGATAAACACTATGCAAAACTATAAGAGAGGTTGTACCCTACCTTTCCTTCTAATAGATAGACAGCTTGTCTTTGCCATATAAATAACATCTGTCTATTACAGAAGAGCTATCAGTTCTGGGACTCAATTTTTACTATTCCATGAAGTTAAAATAATTTCCTTTAATTGGAAAGATTAAAGTAACATTTCTTATCTGAAGGTGCCTTCTGTAGAAAAGAATATCTGTAGATGTCTGAGCAGATTTTTCAAAAAGTTACTTTTTTTTTCTCATTTGAACCAAAGAAAATAATTCAATCCTGTTCTTCCAAGAAATTAAATTACAGGGAGAGGTGAGGTACCCAGCATTATGTAGAATTATTCTCACTGCAGAGCACAATGTTTCACACAAATAATTCTGTATGCACACAGTATTACTTTTGGGAAAACAACTGCTTAATTTTATGAGATAATGAATCATTCAGATACAGACAATGAAAAAGAGAGCAGTCTACCCCAGTAGTATGCATATATATATGTACGTACATATATATATTCTATTTTATTAGTAATAAAATACTGATTCAATAGTAAATAATTCTTTATAATCATATGTTAAGCATAAAATACCATTTTACTGATGTAGATAATGATAAATGTCGGTATGAAAAAATCTTTTTATTTATTAGCTTCAAATTATTTTCTTTAAACTACAGTGCTTGATTCTAATATATGAAGGGCAATATGGCTTGCCAATGACTGTTTAGCATTGTATTAGAAACTAAAGAAAACCGACTGTGATTCAGGAATCATAGTTTTCTGTTCTGGAAGTTTTACTACTGATGTTTGAAAACCATTACAGAAGAGTAAATTGCTTCCGTAAAAGGTACAATCAGTTTCCAATGCAGTCAGTTAAATAAAAAAGCCTGCTGGTTCTCAATACACCTCTGTAATCCAGTTTCCAGGCCTTGGTTTTGTTGTTGGTTTTGGCAGATTAGCAGCCATGTTTTCCACTTTGAAATAAAAGATGTGCTTTACTGTTTTTTGAAGAGTCCGTAATAGATCATGAAACTGGTTAAACAGGACATGTAATGAAGTTGACTGTAAAATACAGAAAAATAACAAAACATAATTTAATTAACTTATTTTTAAATGTATATCTAATTTATTTTAAAAATATAATCAGCTAAAGTGAGAGCTAAAAGATCAAGTCAAGTAAAAAGAATAAATTTCCTGTCCCTTTAAACAATATGATTGGTTCTTACTAATCTGATGTTTGTTTGATTCTAGACTAACTGACCTAAAGATAATGAATACATACTTGTGGAAAAGTAGTACAAAATCAGATGATAACCTCAGTGTGATTACCAGAGTAATAGAGGGAGAACAGATCTAATTGAATTGACTCTTCTGTCATTAGTCTTTGAGTGTGCCCTACATAAAGTTCATGACTTTTATATAGATGGATGTGTAAAATAATTTTTATAAATAAATTATATTGATATCAAGATGACATTTGCTATTTTAAGTTTCCTTCAAGGTAATTCATCTCTTGAAGTTTGATCACACTCATTGCAGAGATCTTTAGATTATTTGTCAATCAAATTTCTGACACTTCTGTACTTGCCAAGCCAAAAAATTAACATCATAATTTTGCTTTATTTGCAGCATCTGGCGAGGACCAAACATAAACTGCACTGACAGTTCAGGTTATACTGCTTTACATCATGCAGCTTTAAATGGACACAAGTAAGTGCCCACATTTAGTTTTTATGTGGAATGGTATTTATTTGTGTAATGTAAAAAAATACAGCATAGTTCTGAGATTTGTAACAAAAATTGGCAAACCTAGACTTATTAAAAGAGCCTTCTTTCCAATGGAGTATATTAATATAAAATGTTTTGACACTGTCATCAGTATCAATAAATAGTAATGACAAATGGGAAATATAGTTTAAAAGGTATTGATTTTATACTGCTTCTTCCAAATTCTTCCCTGGGTTTGGGTAAATTTAGTATTGTTACTGCTAGTCTTGGCTCTAGTGCTTTTTCATTGCTGGGAAATCGCAGCAAAAAATATTGTGTTGTATTTCTGTGCGCATGTGCACATGCATAGAGTGTGAATCTTGCAGGAAGCAATTTTGTGAAAGAACAGTAGAGATTAATTGTTATCAAAGCAAAAGTTGCATGCAAAGAATATCTAGTAATTATACACTTGAATACAGGAAAGAAAAGAGTATTTTCTCTAAAGAAAATTTTGACATAAAGCTCTGTGAGAGATAAGGAATTGATCAAAACCTGATAGAAATTAAGAGTGATTTGCGTGAATTTCAATGTCATTTTGGACAGTTAATAAAATAATACGTGGATATATAATTATTATGTGTTTATTTAACTCATTGCACAATTTTTGCATCCTTCTATGGAAAAATTAAAACTTTAGGATGTCTTCAATTGTATTCTAGAAAGGTGCCTATTTTCTTTAGGATGGATAATCTTTTGACGTATATGGGATATTCATTGTAAACAAATATATAAAGTAAACTCTTGAGCTAGATACTGTGCATTTTCCAAAGTTTCAGCTGTGTAGGAAGGCTCAGAATCATCCATTATCATAGTTTTACTCCCATGAAATTAGGTTTACATTCTTAATATGGTCTATTAAATTCAGCATTTTTGTTCATGATTTATGGATTATTTCTTGTGCTGTTGCTAATTTTTGATGACCAAACCTCCAGCATTGCTGGTTTTAAATAGATGAAAACTGGGTTTAGTATATTTAATACTGGCAATAAAATAATACTTACACAAAAAGTTAAAAATATTGCTGTATAAACACTGAAACTGTCAGAGGTTTCAAGTGAATCCTAGCAATATAAACTATAAAATCCCCAAACATACGAAAGCTAAATGATGATTTCAGACACAGTATTGACCAAACTTTTTCTGAGTTTCTGACTTAAAAATGTGGGCCTATGTACAGCAACAGATATAACTTCAGCCTTTGAAAAGTTCAGTGTTGGTTGCAATGATCTCTCACACTCACAGCAGTATAAGTAGCAGTAACTGACATCACAATTATACCTTGTTATATTAAAGTAAACTGAAATACATCAGGAGGCATTTTGTGATAAATCATGAGGGTTTCAGGACCTGTTTTCCAAGCCATTATACTGATCCTGCCACAATGGCAGCATAACCAGCAAGAAAATTGGGTAGACACCTGGTGGTTCTAATTTTGTTAGTCATCACAAATAACAAATAAATTACTTTACACTCTATTTGAGTTTTCAAACTCGATATTCAGAATCAAAATGGTCTACAAGTGTTTGACACAAGAATCTTCCCACTTAGGTGAAGTTCCTGTCCTTTAAGAACTTCTGTGATTTTAATTTTTCCCACTTTACACTAGGTTGAACCGGAGGGATTTCAAACTTTTTCAAGAAAAGTAAGAACATAAGAATTTGTGGCTGGGCTACTTGTTGGACATCACTGTTCAAAGCCTTGCTTGATCACTGTATGTGATGAATTCCCCCTCCTCCTTGGTTATTCAGGGATCATTTTCTTTCCTTGGGAAACTATTCTGGTTTATATAAGTAATTAAATCATGTCTGGGGCAGGCACTGGAATCTCAGTCTCCCTAAGTAATTTCACTTAGCCCAGTAATGTTACTGGGCTAAGGACTTTCAATCTTCTCCTCTCTGAAATGTATTAGTAAAAAAAGAAAAAGTTCTGCCAAAGCACTAAAAAAGACTTACCCTAGATAAGTGTGACAGGTCAGGACATTCTTGGAGGATGAAGGAGATATGTGTTCTATTTTGTAGCTTGAATCTCGCAATAGACTCTTCCCAAAAATTCCTGTATGTTTTTATCTATATATTTCATCTGTGCAGGGCATTTCTACTGATTTTCTTCCACTTAGTTCAATTTACTTCCTTTGTTTGATGTTCCTTTCAAAGGAACTGCTGTGTATGTCTAGCTCTCATTGGATCATTTACTGCAAAACTAACTATTATTAAATGGGAAGTCTGTCAAACATTATGTGTACTAAAAAGTTTCCCTCAGGAGTCACTTTCCTGGAAATTTTTGTGTAGCAGAAGTCTTCCTCTAGTGGAGCTGCTCTTTCTTGGCCATTCTCATGGTATTTGACCTTGTCAGGGGTAACCAAAATCCAGCTTAAATTTTCCTCAAAGCTTAGATGAGGTGACTCCAGTATCTTTTGAAGTCAACTGGGAGTTTCTTTTGACCCTCATAACTCACCATATTTTTCTTTCAGAATGCAATTAAAAAATAAGATTCTGTCAAGGTTGGAAGAATAATTGCCTTAGATTTATCTTCTGTCTTAATTTGCAGTCAATTTGTGGTCATTTTTGGTCATAATGTATGCTACATTGAGCTCCCTTCCCTCATTGGCTTTCTGAGCCAAATCAGTAAGCCAGTGTTTCTATATTTGTAAAAAGTGTGCACAGAACTGCCCAAACGGGATCATAGAGTCTCTTAGCTTAATAACTAATGAGGCCTGACTGTGTCAAGCTATAAGGCTACAAATGCAGCAATAAGACAGAATTTATTTACTTTCTGACATACTTGGTAATGTTATCATACCACACAGCTGATTTTTATGTTTAGCTTTTGAAGTTAAGTACAGGAGACTGCTTAAAAATCAGGGATGCAATATACCAACTTATGCTAATCTTTAACTTAATGTATGATAAGCCACACCAAAAGTACCAAAAGGAATATAAAGGGAATTAAAATGTTAATAAGTCACTTTTCACCTCACTGCTACAAGGCAGCTGAATGTGGGAAATGAAAATAGAAGCAGTTATTTCATAGAAGTTCTACATAGAAGAAGTTATTTCATATACCCAGTGTTGCCCTGATTTTTTCAGCCTTCTCTTCTGTTTCACAGTTTCATGTTTTAGGTTCTTTTTCATGCTCTGGTCTGTAAACACTGGCCAATGTTATTGTAGTTTCAAGGTAGTTTACATTCTTTGTCTTAGAGATATGGACAGCTGATGGACAGTTGTCCTGACCAATGGGATGGGGAGAGGTGTCAACCTTCTCCCCCAATCCCTGGCCTTTTTAGAGATACTATATTTGGAGTCAGACTTTCAAATAAAGTAGAGTTTTTAGTTCATGCCTTCTGATCAAAGTGTGAGTGTGTGTTTGTGTGTGTGTGATGTACTGCATCAATCCAGCTAGATCATCATTAAATTGTTTCCTAATTATCTTTGAGATAATGCCTTAAAGAAGAGGAAAAACTATTACTTAGGCCTTACGGTTAGAAATATGTCCATAAAACTATGGTCTTGTTATCCTGCCTGCAGAATGCAGCAGTGATGGGGAAAAAAAGTACTGCTTGACCATTAGTGCCTTGAGGGACATGCACCTGTTCTGGATAGGCAAATTCTAAAAAGGATTTTGTGGCCAGATGATCCTATTGAAAGAAATAGATCTAGAGAGCTGATGATAATATTGTTGATGGTATTCATAAGAAGTAAGAATCATTATAATTAATAGTGTTTTGTCTATGTTTTACTGTCTATTTTATTTTCAGAAATTGGTCTTCACTTTTTGTAGCTGTTTCATTTGAAATACAAGTTTGGGTTTTTTCCTATTTTCCAGGATAAAAATATTGATAATATGTATGTTCATGTAAAAACTTAATAAAATTAGCTTCCTGTTGATTTTTAGATTTACTTCCTGTTTTCCAGGGATATAGTTCTCAAATTACTTCAGTATGAAGCATCAACTAATGTAGCAGATAATAAAGGTTACTTTCCTATCCACTTGGCTGCTTGGAGAGGAGATGTAGATATTGTGAAGATTCTCATCCATCATGGACCATCACACTCCAGAGTGAATGAACAGGTGAAGTGATAAAAAATATTAGTTTGCATTATCAGAAAAAAACCCAGCACATATTCTTTAGGTCTGGCCAATCTATAGACAAGTTTAAAATAAGTCTATTTTCCATTTTTTCAGTAATTTATTCTCCGAGACTGATAAAATCTTCCGTTATAAGCATACCGGATAACTTTCTTCCAGATAGGCACTGATCTAAAGAATATTAGATTTAAAAAGTATGGGAAACTCTTCTGTTTGTTTTGGAAAAATCACATGAAGACATACTCTAACTATGCATCTTTTCTGTATGGTGGTAAATTTGCACAAACTTTGTGTATTTTTTACTATATTAGATATTAAGTTCCTGAAAATCTTTGAGATAAAATTAATGTCCTTGGTATATTTAAAGAGTATTGTAAATTATCAGATGTGCAGAGGTAAATGACAAACCATATGGACTGCATGGATGCACCTGCAGCAGAAAGGACACATAAAAAGACCAAGAAAAGTTATGAGAGTATTACGGTGTATAAGGGCAGTATAACCATGTTGCATTCTGCTGTCAAACATATGGTACACCTTCTGTTTTTAGGCTGTATATTCTTACATGGTCCATTCATAGGATTGGTATTTAGAAATAGAAAGAAGCTGATTAAAATTTGACACCGTCTAGGCAGAGCTGTTTAAGAACTGGAAGTAGGCCGTGAAATACAGATAATAACCATTAAACAATTGCATTTTTCAGGGTAGTCAGAGAGTTGAAATGTGAAGGTGGGAGTCAGCTCCTAATTCATATCTAAGCTATAATGTTTACATTTCCTGTATGTGCACCTTTTTGTTCCACAGAAGTCTGGTCTGTGTAATCACAGGAGTCAACAGGGCTAATCAAGTGTCGAAAAAAGGAGGATTCAAGTGTCCAAACACAGAAATGCTCTGAGGCCCTGCAGTAACCAAGACATCTGCATGGGCCTGAGAGTGTGACAGAGGGTGCTCAGAATTTCCAGATCCTTGTGGAGTGGGTGGTGAAGTCCAGGTACAGTACCACCTGGCACCCCACAGCACCTCAAATGGCAAAGTGCAATGTAACATATTAATTGTTCTCTTAGTGCTTACGTTAGTGTGGGCAGAAGGCAAACTGTGAGAAGATAAATGTGGAACCTAGATTACAAGCACTTAACCAGTGTGTGATGCCATGCTTTGAGTAATCAATTAGATATCTGAGGTTATACACCTAACCATTGGAATCTATACAATAACTAGGATATAAATATCAAGTATTAGTGCAGGAAATATAGGAAAATAAAGTAATAAAATATGTCCATGTGACTGTCTTCTGGGAAATCCTGTAATAGTCTGACACATTCAAGAAAAAAAAAAAACCTTCAAAATTTGTCATTCTGTGATTTCAGTTTCAGATAAACATAATTCTCCATCTTTCTCATTCTTATCAGCTGTTTTATGGAGGATGAAACCAGTTGAACTGTAGGATTACCTTTTGACAAGGAGAGTTCTTTTCAGTTTTATTTAGGCAACAAAACAAAAAGCAACTATTGGATTGAGTGTCACACATTTGCTTGAACACATTATGTGTGTTCTACTGACAAAATACTGGAAGGTGTGTAGGAACTTCAGAGAGGATGAGAGTGAAAAAAGATATTTCAGTAAGATCAAAAAGAGAAATGTAAATTCAAACCTACTTCTCCCCAGTCCCACATATACCTCCAGACTTCTAGAATATTGTCAAACTTGATTAGGTGTTTTGTATCTGATTTGATCCCTTGATGTCTTAGTTTTGGTGGGTTAGAGTCAGGCTCTGGGGCAGCATCCCTATTCTGTGGGGTAGGCATCAGAGTGGTTATCCAGGTCAATCTCCCCTTATCTCTGAATGCTAAACAGAACAGGCTTAACAGGCCTATCAGCAACACCAGCCATTCTATGATGTCATTAGCATTCAGAGAAGATTTGAGCCCTTTGAGAACTGGCAGGGTAGACCCAAAGGGCTGGGAGAAAACTTCCCCTGCGGTCATTTCCTCACAGTAGGTATCATTGTTATGGTAACCCCAAAAACACACAGTTAGTGTGTGATAGCTCTGAATCTGTGTGCCTACCTTCCAGAGGAATTTAAAAATCCACAAATTCCTCACCTTGTTAACCCATATAGCAAACTGGATGATGGCCACAGTAGCCTTAGTTATAAGGCCAATGTTTAGATAAGGGCCTGCAAATGGGAGAAATACAGCTGCAACCATGTGCCACCCCAATCAGGGTAAGCTAGACCACATAATGCTACTTAATGAGGTTAAGTATCCAGTACACAAGTAGGTAGGCCACTTACGAACTGTTATTCCTTTTTCTCTCAATGCCCTCGATCCCCACATTGGATGCCAAAATCTGTCTCGGTTTTAAAAGACAATCGTCTGCCAGAGAAAAGCTAGAGCTTCCCTTAGAATGGAGAATGTAAACCCCCTCCCTTCCAAATTATTATAATTTTGTCATTAAGGGCTTTCAGGCAAAGATTGGGAAATAGGAATAGCAGTTCTTTACTAGGGATATTAAAAAATATAAATGTAGTAGTACAAACAAACAAGTTCTAGAAACACTGACAGAGTCAGCATATGACCTGACACCCTGGTCAGGGTGTTGGGAGTAGTCCAAACAAGTCCTCCTGAAGGAACAGACATGATTCTGTTGGAGTAGAGATGATCCTATAGAAGAGTCCAGTAGTGGTGAGATGGGTCTGGTCTTCCTTTGGAGATTCCAGTGGAAAAAACAGGCTCCTCTGAGAATCCAGTGGAAAACTGGCTCCTTGGTGTTGTGAAGGCGAGGTTTCTATCTAGGCAGAAATTCTTGGCTCCTCTTACTGGGTGGTGCATCTCACAATGGGACGATGTAATGTCACTTGGTGAGCCTTAATGGTTCATTAACAAAAGATATCCCCCCGGAGGGGGATTGGTCATGGAAGAGATAAGGAACATTGCTCCACCTGGTTTTAACAGCTGGCTCATTAACAGAAAACACCCACCCCCTCCCCACTGGAGTTATGAGGAATGTGTTATACAAGAGATAAAGAGAAACAAAAACCTCCCCAACCAGTTTCAACAGATGGCAAATATTCTTGGTTACATATTGCAAACCCAAGACACTGGAGCAAATAAGCAGGGATACAGCTGATAGTTTTGTACCCCACAGTCTCTAAAAAGGTCCTCAGATGTTTTCCTGTTTATGCATTTAACCCAAAAACCTTATAATAGAAAATGTGTGAGCAATCCTCACAAGAAATGTTGCGTCTGAAGTCTTTTAGAGGAATCTTGATCATATTAAACTTTGAAGTTTGACTCAAGAGTTTTTCTGACCTTGTATATTCCTTGGTATCCCACTCTAGACAATGGCCAGGTTTAGTATGTAGGCTACTTTGCTGGCACCTACTTTCCCCTGCTAATCAGCACTCTACACAGGAGAATATTCTCTGTACCCCAGAAAGAGCGAAATGTTGTGTTGTTATAGAGCCACATCCACCCACATATCCTCAAATAACACCTGAGAGGCATCCCCACCCTAACACCTGTTGTATATGAGCCTGTAGGATTCTGAAGCTTTTCCTTGTTTGCAGATAGGCTCTCTAAGGCAGGTGACAACTCAAAGCTCTCATAACTTCTCTCAGGAGCTGAAGCTATTGCTTATGAGAAATCCTGGACTACTTTTCTTCTTTCCTTTTTCTTCTGAGAGTTGGAGATAAGGACAGCCATTTTTCATTACACTTTTTCACCACAGCAGATAGTGCACTTAAGTCAGACTTTTTTCCTCTGTTTTTGTTGTGTTGGTTTTTTTTGTTATTTTTTTTAAGGACCACATTAAGATGTAATTGCTAGCATTTTAAGAGAATAGTTTTGTTCATGATGTAAAAATTATTGCAACTTACGTGTAAGACATTTTTGTTTTCATCTATCTCATTAAAATTCTACATGAAAGTAATGCTGGTAAAAACTTTTTGAGGAAGCAGTGAATGGCTGAACAAAGAATTAAATTACATGTTCATGATTCATAAATGTATATTATATGAAATAATGGATTTTATATGGTGTATTTTAAATTGATCAAACTGCATTCTATACTTTCCAAATGCAGTGAAGTAGCAGCAAAGCATCATATCCAACCATAGCTAGCATCTAAAGCTCCGAATGCCCCCTGCTTTTCCTATTACATAAAATTGGAAGAAACAATAAAGAGACAGTTAAGTGACAATAATATTATGGGGGTGGTGGAATGTAAACTAGCAACTCTACACACAGAGAATGGTTACAACATAACAATTACGTAAGAAGAATTCTATCACTGTTTAATGTAGGACTCTTAGTTGACAGGTGTGGTGTATGTTTTAAATCACAAAACATGCTGACATTGCAAAAATGTATTTAACTTCATTGATGAAGATTTAAAGTTATGTAAATTATAAACTGAATTAAGATAGTGCAAGATCAAGGTTTAATGATTGATAATACCAAATAAAATAAAGAGGTGTGCTGTTGCTAACAGTCAAACTACTTACATGTTTATTTATGTAAAGACATCTGGATAGCTAAAACATTTATTGTGGCAACTTTCATCATAAAATTGCAGAGTTGATAACAAATCCTAATCTGTGAAAAAAACATTACTAAATAACAGTCACATACAGGTCAATATGCAGTGTTTGGGTTTTTTACAGGAAAAAAATGAGTAACATCAGGAATTGATGTAAATATGTATTATTAAATATTAATAAAATATTATATATATATACACACAGAATATGAGTTGTGAAAATTTTGCAGGAAAAAGTGTGAACATTCCTGAAATTTTTATGGATTTATTGTGCTGCAGAATTTGCCTGTGCATCAAATTGTAATTGCCACAAAACCCACCCACATTTCTTTAAAACTAATCAACACTTCTTCTGTAATATGAAGAAAAAGTGTTCAGAATGCATTCATATGATGTAAACACCTAAATTTTAACGTATCTGCATATTGCTTCAAGTCATCCAAAAGAAACACAGACAGTGTATGCTTCTTTCAGTTACACCTCAGGGACTCCCAGAAGTTCAGTTCCATAATAGCCTGCAAACACAATATTTTTCAAATTCTGTGTTTGATTTTACCCCTCAATTAATTTGAGACTAGTGGATGAATTTCAGAGTTTCCCTTGCAACTCTTACAATACTTTTTTTAGAAGAATAAAAAGTGCACACGACATCTTTCTGATTTAAGCTATATTGCAAGAATAAATTGCAAAAAGATTTTTTCAAAGTAGTCAACCATATTACATTACTTTTTAATAATGTTTACGTAAGTAAAGATGAATTTCAGTGGGAAGTCAGTAGATTTGATTTTGATTCACACTGAATCAATTTGCAGACAAACTTCCTTTATTTTTTCAAAAGTATGAAGTTCTTGGTAGAACTTCTCAGGAAACTGTCTTCCTGATTTAATACATAAAGTAAGACTATCCTGAGGTCATTCTTTTCTCTGTCTTGCATATATTCTTTCAGTTCTTTTTTTTCTATTTAATTATTTAGCTATTAAAGCCTTATTTTTGAATTGTTTTTCCTCTATTTGACTACTTTTGAGTATATTCAGCATATAGAGAGATGTTTCCAAAATCTACCATTTTTTCCTCCTCCTTTAATTTAAACCTAAATTCTCATCTCATAACTGAGCAAATAGCTAAACCCCTTTCATAACAAATGTCTTGTTTCCTTACTTTACATTGGAATTATGTGACAAAGAAATGGCTCAGTGATTTAGGAAGTCTCTTTTTTCAAGTTCAGCATCAAAACACTTCAATAAAAAAGGAGTTGAGCATCCTTTGGAAAGGTCTGTTAAATCACTACGTGAGACATTATTGCTTGTGCAGTACTTGCATGGGCTTTAGGAGATTTAAAACTTACTTGGCAAAAAAAAGGGACCACACAACTATGCAATAAATGTCCTGAATTTACCCACAGTTTAAGAGCTGCTTCACAAGGGCCTATATAATATTCATGATAGCCATTCATTCTCTTGATACTTCCTTTACTTCTTCACTATCAGACTGCCAAGCTGCAATAACTGTCTCTATAATGTATTTGTGAATCTGCCCTCTAATGAATAGACCTCAATACGTGTTGAACATTTTGCAGTAGCACACATCTTTAACAGCTAAATGATGTAGCTAAGCCTGCAAATACTGATGAGATGCAGGGCTGTGAAGGCACAATTCAGTTTGCAGCCACACCAGCCTGAGTTCTGGCTGTCTGTTGAAGAGAAGAGTTCAGAGAAACACTACAAAAAGTCAGGATCATGCCCATAAAAAGATGTGGAAAAAATAATGAAGAAAAATTTTAAAAGGTTAAAAGCTAAATCATAGAATGCTTTCCTTATTTCTGTATGAGGTCCTTTGGACCATAAGAGTAACTACTTGGCAAAAATATTATTACTTATGAGTATTAGAGACTTTTAAAAAATACTGTGTTTGCATAATATTGGTCTACTCTTTTTACCTTACATTTTGTATGTCTTTACTTGGTTCTTATTTCTTGATCTTTCTTTTTCTAGAACCATTCAGTCATAGAATCTGTCTTGTAGTTGCTAACACACCATGAAGTATCTGAAACTTCTACAAGGATTCTAGTATTTTTCTTCAGCACTGGATGTATTATATAGCCCTTGGATATCAAATTTGAAGCTCTAATTACAGAATGGTAATTTGCATGCAGATATTTTACAGCAGATTACCTGCTCATTGCAATGACTGCTAACACATAAACTCTGTACTCCAGAAACAGTTGTTTATGCTTGGAACTGAAAATACAGGCAACAGCATTAAATTATTACCTATTATATTACCTATTACTAAATATTACCTATTTCTTGAAGACTTTTTGTCACATCTTAAAATATTGCTTAAAAACAGTATGTGGCTTTAGAGATAAGAATACAAACTACCTTAAAATCAATAGCCCCCTCCCCTCCCCTCCCCTCCNCAGGAAACACATTCCAGTCTCTCTGGTCTTGTGCAGTGTTACAGACACCCCATGAGTTTGAATGCAACATTGATTTACCTGAATGTAATGATCTGTTTCCCAAGTTCATCTGAGTCATCTTAGATAGCGAGAAGGGATGAAAATGACAGCAATGTTGTTAAAACCACAAACCCAAGAGTTGAGTTCTTGGTTATAGAATTAGAAACATCATTACCAAAAAACAGATCTTCCCTTTTCCTCCTTTCTAGTTTTTACTGTGCAACAATGGATATTCTTATCCTAGCTAGCTTTTGAGTACGGATCCAAAGCCTCATTTCTCTGAATCTCTGACTCTGTCTTTCAAAAGACTGTTGGGTTTTTTTTCTGTTTTCAGTTCTCTGTCCCCTGAACTTTCTTCAGCTGGCTCCTTGAGAAATAGAACTGTAGATTCAGATCTATCACTTTTCTTCCTTTAGAATGATATCTCTAACCTTCTTTAGTATCTTTCCTGAATTTATATTAATTTTAAATTTTTATATAGCACATTAACTTCTTTGTTTTGTACTTTTACAACATTTGTAAACTGTCACAGCATTTTATAAATTATTTATGAGGCATTCAATGTACATCTACAATTTATACAGTGTAGTGTATTTTAAAGCTTTGTAAACTCTGCATATGATATATTAATAATATAGAAGACATAGAATTCAGAAAGCTCAATAAACTATTTCTTTCCTCTTTGTCTGAAGTTATTTGTCTCTTTGGCATTGCAAGTATACAGCTAGAACTGGAAGAAAACAATTAAAAATATAATGCTTATTCTCAGTATTTATTATTAAGTTTATTGAGTACTGTTTTGGGAAATAAGTGTGAGGGCATTGCTTTATAAAACAAAAACCTGTTAAATCAACAGCATACACACACTCATATGCCTTAAAATACATGCATACCTCTCTCTGGAGTCCTGAGAAGACCAACTGCTTAAGTGATTTGCTAGGTCTTTCTATAGGTGGTATTTTGTCTTCTTCCAAATTTTAAATGTTGTCTGGATAGTAACTTTTTATAGTGATACATGACACAAACCTTGTGTCTGATAGATTTGCATTGCACAGGTTTTTCTCCATAATTACATTCCTCTAATAACAAACTCCTATGGTACAAAACCAGCAAATCAAGAAGAGAGATTTCACTGTCAGAGTGTTTTTAAGATAATAATTTCAGGAACATTTGAATCAAAGAACGTTACAGATTTTGCCATATCATGATCTACAAGGTTTGAGGGGCACGTTGTTAAAATGGATTGGGAGCAATGTAGACACATAGGGAGCTCATCTGCTTGAGAGCCACAAGCTGAAGTATTAATGTGTTATTATTAAAAATTCAGTGGAGTAATTTTCAAGCATTTAACATACATTATCATACATTATATTACAAACCCTGCCTCTGTAGTCATCTCACAGACAATTTATAGAAGCTGAGCATTTCTATTGTGGATTTAACATGAATTTCTGAAGCTTTTGGGTTTTTTTTAACAGAACAATGAAAATGAAACGGCACTGCATTGCGCAGCCCAGTATGGTCATTCAGAAGTTGTTGCTGTTCTGCTAGAAGAGCTGACAGACCCCACAATAAGAAACAACAAACTGGAAACACCTCTGGATCTGGCAGCACTTTATGGACGTCTGCGTGTTGTAAAAATGATCATCAAAGCATATCCAAATCTGATGAACTGTAATACAAGAAAACACACTCCTTTGCATCTTGCTGCTCGTAATGGCCACAAAGCTGTCGTACAGGTGCTTCTGGAGGCTGGAATGGATGTCAGCTGCCAAGTTAGTGTGTAATTCCTTCTTTAATTCCTTCCTTCCTTCCTTCCTTCCTTCCTTCCTTCCTTCCTTCCTTGAAGAAAAGGAAAAAACCAAAGGAATAGCCAGTCATTTCTGAACAGGAGAATAGAAAGATCTGAAAGCTGAGAGGCACTGACAGAGGAAAATTTGAAGCAATGCACAGCCAGGTAATTTGAAGTGTAAATAGGATAATTCAGATTTAGCTGGAAGTCTAGGAGGGAGACCCTGTGTCTTTNAATCTTCATATATGAAGTAACTTCCTTTCTGTCTCCTCTCTCACTGTATAAAATATGCTTTGAATTAAGGATTTTTCAAGTTTATATCTATTTTCAGATAAAGCAAGCAACCAACCAAACATAATTACATCTACTTTGGAGTTACATTCAGACATTCTCTACCACTAAGCAGCCATATAGAGCCTGCTGATAAAAACACCAAAGTTGTGGGTTCAATCCCTGTATGGCCATTCACTTAATTGGACTTGATTCATCTGGGTCACTTCTAACTCAGAATATTCTGTGAATCTGTGAACAAATCTTGCAAACTTTATCTAAACTTTGTTTAAAATTTATATCCATTTTAAGCTTTAGGTGCATTTAATCAAGCTCCTTTATACACAAAATTCCCTTTTATATAGAAAGATTGGATCTGGATTCCATTCACTTTTATTTCTGGATTCTTCAATCAAGATCATGTTTTTACTGCTTTGAAAAAATAATGTGACATGAGGAAGAAAAGATAGATAAAAAAACAAAACAACAGAGCAAAACAGAAAATGTTAGAGTATTTCAAGATTAAAAATGGCTATTTTGAAATGCCTTCCAAAGGAAAATGTGGTAAAATTGTTTTACTACTTTTGTTATCTCTCACATGTTTTGACTTAGTGTTGGTACTTGCTTCAAACTATTTTATTTTAAAGTGAATGTGATTTGTCCGCTTGTGAATTTTCTGCCCATCAAGCTTTCAATTTAATTTGGTTTTGATTTTTTTTACTAGAAAGAGAGACGCTTGCAAAAGTTAACATAAGCAGCTCATTTTTTATCATTCCTTTACTATTACTATGTCTTCAGTTATTTAGAGAAGATTAATGCTACAGCACTACACAACTTTCAAATGCATATTTCTGAATGTAAAATTTCTCCTTTATCTCTAGCAAATGAATGAGGAAAAATTCAGAAAGAAAATGATGCCTGAATTGATATTTAAGAAATAGAGTAATTGAAGGAAAATAGTCTCTGTCATGGCAACTTACAAACTGATGGTTACATGAGGGCAAAATATTACACAATGCTTTTATGAAATGTGTTCTTCCTCTTATATAATCTAGATAATTTTAGCACTACTGTGAATTCTCCTAAGCCATTTTTATCT
>WBMY01014330.1:279041-335045 GCA_013397315.1 Donacobius atricapilla
TCCCTCCCTCTGTGACTCCTTTCCTTAATCATTAGACTTTGTTTTAAATGAAATTACTTTTTACTTTTTTTTCTTTCAAATACACTTTGATTTACTTTGTTAGAAGTGCTGCAAGGTGATATATAATACAGCTTTATTTATTACAACTCAAACAATGTCTTAAAAGGGATCACTCAAGAAGGATACATATCTTCAAAGCTGAGTGCATGTTTTAATGTTGTCTTGAGACATGTAGATACACAAATCATCAACCATTCATGTAGGTGTATATAAATATATTTTCTGCAGCAGTGGTTGTAAAGGTTGTAAACTGATTTTCTAAAGCTATGGCACTTCATGGTCACAGCAATCTAAAACAGTGTTTCACTGAGAGCTCATTTTCCTATAATTATTCCATTCTAAACTCAAGTTACTTCTAAACACTTGTTGGATAAATCTAAGAGAAAATTCCATAGCAATACACTCTTGCAGCTCCTGACTCCAACCTATCAGCTGTTTGATGGGTCTAGTTTTATGCACAGTAAATTATAATGACGTTAGAGGGGTAACTTTAAATAAAGTAGACATAGATGGGAAGAGACACGAGGTACAGCAGCAGTGAATTTTATGTTCAATTTTTTGTACTGGAAGGTGTCCAGGCCTTTTAACTACCGAGGACTGGATTCTGTTATATGTTCTGAAATGTTGCCTCAATCTTATGATTTCTCTTGATTCAATTGATGGCACTGTGTTTGTTGTGGAGTGGATTTAATCTTCATATATGAAGTAACTTCCTTTCTGTCTCCTCTCTCACTGTATAAAATATGCTTTGAATTAAGGATTTTTCAAGTTTATATCTATTTTCAGATAAAGCAAGCAACCAACCAAACATAATTACATCTACTTTGGAGTTACATTCAGACATTCTCTACCACTAAGCAGCCATATAGAGCCTGCTGATAAAAACACCAAAGTTGTGGGTTCAATCCCTGTATGGCCATTCACTTAATTGGACTTGATCCATCTGGGTCACTTCTAACTCAGAATATTCTGTGAATCTGTGAACAAATCTTGCAAACTTTATCTAAACTTTGTTTAAAATTTATATCCATTTTAAGCTTTAGGTGCATTTAATCAAGCTCCTTTATACACAAAATTCCCTTTTATATAGAAAGATTGGATCTGGATTCCATTCACTTTTATTTCTGGATTCTTCAATCAAGATCATGTTTTTACTGCTTTGAAAAAATAATGTGACATGAGGAAGAAAAGATAGATAAAAAAACAAAACAACAGAGCAAAACAGAAAATGTTAGAGTATTTCAAGATTAAAAATGGCTATTTTGAAATGCCTTCCAAAGGAAAATGTGGTAAAATTGTTTTACTACTTTTGTTATCTCTCACATGTTTTGACTTAGTGTTGGTACTTGCTTCAAACTATTTTATTTTAAAGTGAATGTGATTTGTCCGCTTGTGAATTTTCTGCCCATCAAGCTTTCAATTTAATTTGGTTTTGATTTTTTTTACTAGAAAGAGAGACGCTTGCAAAAGTTAACATAAGCAGCTCATTTTTTATCATTCCTTTACTATTACTATGTCTTCAGTTATTTAGAGAAGATTAATGCTACAGCACTACACAACTTTCAAATGCATATTTCTGAATGTAAAATTTCTCCTTTATCTCTAGCAAATGAATGAGGAAAAATTCAGAAAGAAAATGATGCCTGAATTGATATTTAAGAAATAGAGTAATTGAAGGAAAATAGTCTCTGTCATGGCAACTTACAAACTGATGGTTACATGAGGGCAAAATATTACACAATGCTTTTATGAAATGTGTTCTTCCTCTTATATAATCTAGATAATTTTAGCACTACTGTGAATTCTCCTAAGCCATTTTTATCTATAGTTATACTAGAAGTTTTTCACTGGTTTTTAAAAAATACAGTGTCTGCATTTTTTTTTCAATCTTTTAAGAAATGAAAGATTCTTTTAGTAATGGTGATCTCTTTGGCATCTACACCAGAATTATAGGGCTTACTTGTTTTTTTAATTTATTTTTATTCTAATTGCTTTTAAGTGATTTATATTCTTAGAGTTTTGGGGTTTTGTTTGGTAGTTATTCAGAGGCAGGGGGGTTTTTTTTTTTTTTTTTGCACTAGGTTATCTTGTTCCTTCTGGTTTTGTCCTACTTGCCATAAGGAAATACTATTTATTTATTTTCTTGCCAGTATACATATTCTCTATCAATATGTTCCTTTTCGTTCAACATCTTAGCATATTGGTAATTTGGCTCTGTACCTACTGTTAATTTATTACTTCTGTAGCATCTGAAAAATTCTGTTGATGATTACTGGCAGCTTATTAAACTGAGGGGAACACAAAATATCAGCTTGTCACTTAAAACCAAACTCAACTATTTTGTTATTAATTGAATTGATTTGCATCACTGATTGGGAAAGAACAATTTGCAAAGTAAAGTATTATGTATTAAACAATTCTGNTATTAAACAATTCTGTATGCATTTCAACATGTTAAATAAATTCAGTTTATCACCAGTAAAGATGTCTCAGAATGTTTAGAGATGGTAATAGGGATAGCCTTCTTGTATCACTCTGTAATTGTAAAGACGTATTTTTTTAAATGGGAGGTTTACTTTAGCCATCTTATCTTTTTCTCGTCTGTACTCCCTGAGCACTTTTAATCATAGCAAAAATTTGGAATAATAATAATAATAATAATAATAATAATAATAATATCACTAGTAGTTCTGAAAAAGCTGTACCCCTTCCTTTTTGCTGTCACTGTATATGGAGGATATTCTGTGAATCAATTTGCAAAGCTACTGTTCTGTCCTTTAGATTCTGTCTGAACTCCATGTCAGAACTAGAGCAAACTGCCTATGAATAAGGACTAGACAAGTGACTTAACTGTTGCATATTTACATGATTAAAAGGAAATTTGTAATTAGTAAAACCCTTGGTGCTTCTCTGTGAGCCTGCAAAATAGTATGCCAAGTTGACTTGAGTATTCTGGTGTGCCTATTGACAATGTCCTCCTGTCCTAACTTGGTTTATGTGTCCAGCTGTGACATTGTACCTGTATTTAGTAGTAAGCAGGGGCAGGGACTGTTTTATTATACGCTTAGCAGAATTTGTGCTTTAGTTCTCTGTATTTCATATACTGAAAACTTATGCCAGAGAATCAGCATATTATCCATTGCTGCAAACTCAAGCATGTCGCAGTAGGACACAAAATAGATTGACTCCATGTAGTTGTCAGAAGAGAAAGAAGGCTTTATTTACAATTCCAACAGTTTCTTTTGTAACATGCTGGGCTAAAAAGGTATATTATTGGTCCATCAGACTGACACTTCTCTCCATTGGTTAAGTAATAGGAAACAACACATGGGGGCAGTTGTTATGGGAAAGGGAACACTGTTTACTGAACCTGTTTTGAGAAATGGAGAGAGATGTTTTGAAAAGAGAAAGCTGTTGACAGCTTTCCCTTGGGAAAGGAGCTAGCAGTAGTTAGCAAGCTAAAATTCAGACTCAGAAATATTGAGCCCACGTAAGCAGACTTCAGCTCACTTTGTCCATGAAAAATTGCCAGCAGTTTTTTAATTGAGTATCACTGAGAAGGACTTTATAAATATAATCATAATGTTTACTTTGCCAAGAAAATATGATCCAAGGCAATGAAAGCTTCAGGAAGTAAAGCAGTGAAAATTGTCTATAAATCTTAAGCTCACTTGCTGTAGTATAGACAAGAATATATTAGTGCACAAGCACACTGTTGTAAGTGAAAAAAAGTTCTAAAAAGTTCTTGAACATCTAGAACATTAAATAATATCTAGAAATTATTTGCAACTATATTTTTTAATACTCGCTATTTCTGTAAATGCCCTATTGCACAAGAAAAAAAAAATCAGAACTTACTTCTACTTCAGGTAAATAAGCTACATACATTTACAAAGAGAGGTACATCTACTCAACCGGTCTGAATTTCTCTCAGCCCTGTTCATCCTGAAGTTCAGCATTCCCTCAAAGTTAAAGCAGAGTTTGGTAACTGAACTGTCTGGTAACAAGGACATTTCTGCCTTCTGGATAGTTTTTGGGTCAAGGGATCTGATTCACTTGTTAGCTATTCACTATTACCATGAAATCCTGCCTAGGGCCTTTAAGATTTGTGTCAGCATTCATCTCCATGACATCTTATGCAGAATTATACGTCTGCATCTTGCAAGTGTGCTTTCAATCTCCATATTCTCAGATTGATTTTAGTTCAGTTTCATGGTAATAAATCCACTCTTGTTCAGAAAATCACCTTTATAGTGTACAGATCCTTTCACTGTTCATATGGTGTGCCTTTTAATTTCCTCTTTTGAACAAATTGTTCATAATATATATCTCATTTCCAAGATGTCACCTTCATTACTATTGTCCGATAGCTCTGAGTTATAAAGCATAGACTGCCTTAGATTGCAGGGCAGTGTGGAATGTCTGTAAAGAATTTTAGGATCATGTTCTGGCATGACAGGAAATACCATGGTAGAATAGACTAAGAACAAAGAAAGCATATAAGGGAAAAAACAGCATTTATGTTTGGATTCCTCTCCCAATTCTATGAATTACATGTGTAAAAGTGGCTTAAGTTCCTGTACTCTCTTTATGCATAACATAACTATCTTCTTGTTCTTGAGTAGCCCCCCAATAGATTTGTTTTCCTTATACATGTACAGGAAGTTTCTCTTCTCATGTTAGTTTTAATTCAATTTCTTACAAGATGTGTGCTTTCATCAAGGAAAATATTACTTACCTTTCCTCCAGTGGGGAATATTGATGAACAGAAAGACTGCTGTCCATGCCAGTTATCATATCAGGATCTTTTTCACTCTTTAACTGGGTAACCTGAGGATAGATCCTGTTCCTTGTCCTCAAAGCTGTTGATTCAGTATGCTGGAACATTGATCTTTCTCAGTTTCAGATCATGGTTTAACAATAGAAAGTTGTCTTCACTAATGTAGTCCATTTTTTTCCATTAAACAAGGTTCCTTATTAGTACAGAATGATATCTAAAATTTTAGCCATGGTGCAACTGGCTTTCATCTCTGCAGTTCAATCTCATAGAAATAAAATTTAGTTCTCTGGCTTCCTCTAACAATTGAACCTCTGTGGATTTCATTTTTTATGTCTACATCACTAATTTTTATCCCTGACAGAATCAGAGCATGGTTGAAATTGGAAGTGAACTCTGGAGGTCCAACTCCCCCTTTTCAAACAGAATCCCATAGAATAACTTGCCCAGGATTGTGTCAAAACAACTTTTGAATATCTTCAAGGACTGAGACCCTACAACTTTCCTGGACAGCCTGTACCAGCACTAGGGCTCAGCTGTCTGCAAAGCATAAAAAAAGAAAAAAAAAAAAGAAAACACAAAGAAAAAAAAAAAAAAAANCTGAAAAAAAAAAAAAAAGAAGAAAAAAAATTCTTATGTTAAAACAGAACTAACTGTGTTTGAGTTTTTCCCCCCTTATCTCTTCTGTCACTGGAAATGGCTTAGACTTCTTTATGCCCTCCCTTCAGATATTTGTACACATTGATGAGATCCTCTGTAAGGCTTCATTTACCTAGGCTAAACTGTCCCAGCTCTCTCTGCCTTTCCTCATAGAAGAGATGCTCCAGTCTCTCAACAATTTCAGTGTCTCTCTCTAGTAGCTCCATCTTGTGCTAGGGAGCACTGAACTGAACAGAGCATATCAGGTGTGGACCCACCAGCAGTGAACAGAAAGGTAGCCACCTCCCCTGGCCTGCTGTCAACACTCCTCCTCAATGACAGAGAACTCTATCTTAACAGTACCAGGTCCACCTAATGGTCATGCCAGTAAGTGATCAATCCAAAGTAAATGCCTTATGACACCAAGAGGATAACAGGCTTTTTTCAAGATTGCTGATGTCAAGCCTCTTTCAGTAATCAGAACTATAACTATCAGTGACTTTTCTGAGAATTTTTCTCATTCCCAGAAATTTCTGGCCTGAACATTAATCTCTGTGTGTACCTCTGTGGTTGCACTGTCATTGCAGAGTTATCCTATTTTGAAGCCAATTGCACTAACTGGAAATATCCTGAAGATATTGTTTGAGTAAAGTATTTTGAAACCATCTCTAAGTAAATCTGAATATTTAGTCTTCTTGTTCCAAATAAACCCGGGAATGTTCAGCTGGATTGCTTCTGAAAATGGAAATATTAGAAGCTGTTTTGAGATACGTGTTTTGTATGTGTATCCTCTTCCCGACTTTCTTCTCCTCTCTGTTATACTGTTAGTATAAGTGGTGTACAGGATAGAGATGTCATTGGGCATGCTCTAATTTATACCTCTATGTACTGAACATTGGTAGGACATATATACACATACAGTGTGCTCACATCCTATCTCAGGATCTCTGATTCCTTCTAAATATCCTGTTGTTGCATTGCTGTAACTCTGATGCATTCTGACACAACTAATTAATAATGAATTACTCTTTTATTTCAGAATTGAGTTTGTATGTGTGTATCTTTAAGGTATTTCTACCATAATAAGTATGACAAAATCTAATTTACTATCAAAAAAAATGAGGTAGAGTCAGATACTCAGTGAGATCTAGTAGTGCTCTTGCTAATGCTAATGCTATTGGATGGAAAGTTATTGTGTTCAGAATTTTCAGTAACAGCAGTGTAAAATACTAAGAAAAGTAGCTTGTTAATAGAGAGAGTGTGCTTTTCAGTACTGTAAATTTTATTTGAGCAAAAGTCTACTCATAAAAAATTTTGTGTCAAAAAAATCTGCAAAATCAAGTTTCCAGACATCTAAGGGAGAATTTAAATGACATAAGCGTCAGCATCTAAAGCTGTTGGGGGTGCCTTAGGGTATCCCAGACATCTGTATGAGGCAGATGTGAGGCAGATCAAATGTGAACATCAACTGGACTAGCAGCTGGACACCTGGATACCCTAAGGCATCTCTTACCATATAAATGAATTGACCTGGTATGTGATCCAGTTTCACATTAAAACATCTAATTGTAGATGTCCACATGTAAACTGTCTGACTCTGCTGAAGAGCTGTGTTTCACTGATGGCATTGACTAGATTTGTCTCTGCCTGTAAGAGGGGTCTAGAAATTTTACAGAAATGCAGGCTTGCTAACAGGGGGCTGTATTACATTCCTACTATATTTTCTTATACAGTTATTAATTTTATAGTAGAACTGACAGCATTTTTGGTTTTGTCTTGAATAATAATAATAATAATAATAATAATAATAAAATTTGTATTCTAGTATTTATTCTTGTCCATTCTGTGTTTTTTATGTGTAGGTAAAATAAAGGGGGGAAAAAAGATTCTTATTTTCCAAGTGTACTCTTTACAGAAAGTTTAATTGGTATTTTAAATGTCACAATATTTCTTTTCTAGACAGAAAAAGGGAGTGCCCTGCATGAAGCAGCCCTATTTGGAAAGGTGGAGGTAGTACGCATTTTGCTTGAAACAGGTAAATTTGATTTACAGGAAACACCAAACAAATACCCCTAATTTTCCTAATCTGATGTATGCCTCCTTTAGTTTTGATTATACAAATTACTTTTATCTTTATCAGCCTTTGCAAATCTAATCACATGTACGTCTCATTAAAATAGTGTTCTTTTAGAATAAGAAATTGCTACAGAGAAAGAGCAAAGGTGATGTTCAGACTCAGAAATGCCATATATGACTCAGTGTGTGCCACTGTATTCTGAGAATAAATGTATTATGAGAACAAAATGGCTACATAAAATTTTGTTACTCACTCTGAAAGGCAGCCAGGAATATTCTTTTATGTAGAGACCAGAAGATTCATGTTCACATTTATTTCCTTCAGTTAGCTATTCCTAGCAAGCACATCATTCTTCTTGCTTCTTAGTTTCCTGGATAAACTGAGTGCCAGTGAAGAATGGGGAAGGCACTGTGTCTCTTAGAATTACATTTGCCCTAGGAAAAGAAGAACAGGGATATAAAGTCCAAACAACCCATTTACTGCATAATAAGATTCAGAATTGTTGTAGGTAAATTACTCATCTAGACAACTCTCTTCTCAGATAATTGTAAGACCAATGAGAATGAAAATACTTAGAAATAATTTTTTGCAGATCTGTGAACTTCCATTACATTGAGGGATCTCATTGGTCATTATTATCAGCTTTTATGGTGTAATTTATATATTGCAAAAAAAGGTATATCACAGATCTTCATCGGAATCTCAACTAGTGTATCTGTTATCTCAGACCTGTTTTCAGAAAAAAAATGGTCCTTCCAAGTTTCTTTTCTGTTTGGACGTAAAAGAAGGAGGTTGAAAGGGATCTTCACTTGCCCTCAAAAAGGCTGAGCCTTTTTATTTTCCAAAAAAGGAAGGACTGGAGAACATCACACAAACATAGGGAACCCTTTAGACCACAGAAAAAAGCCCACCTTTTTCAGATTAATACGTTACAGCCTCTACCAGCATACAATTGTCAAGACAGTGGGGTGGAATCTTCACTGTGAACTCCTTCAACCTCAAATGCTCTGTACTTCTGCAATACTCCCCACCTTTGTGCTTAACAATCCCCTTTTTTTTTATTTCTGCTTCAAAAAGAGTCAGAAGATATTATAAGTAGCTACTACAAAGGAAAGATGTGAGTTGGTATGTCTGGCCTCTGAAAGTCAACTGCCCCTGCTAAATAGCCCAGTAATATTTGGGGTTTGTTTTCAGTGATAAAATTTTGTTTCTCACAAAACAAATTAGGAAATTGTCCGTTGGCTGAGGAAATTACTGGAATTGCAGCCTTTTCCGGTGAATGCTTTCAGAATGTCCTTTTAAATCCTGTTTCCTCTGATTTTCTCTCTTCAGTGTCCTGAGAAGAATTTCACTTTGTTTGTGAAATGCTAGGACATTTCATATCTTTACTTTTTATGAAAGCACATCTAAACTGCAAAACAACTTGAGCATTCTACCATGAGGCAGATTTTCCAAGCAACCTCCTACAGGGCAAAGGTAGAGAGTCGTGCAGTACCGTGTACAACAGGTTCTGATGCAGAGCAAGCCTAAAACTTCATTCACAGTTAAAGCTAAACCATTACTTTGTTAGCAGTATGGACAGTCTGGGAGGAAATCCTGTGGCTGTTCATAGTGCCTGTATACTACACATGGATATTTCAGTCTATTCATGACATGAATTTTGAAAATATTGCCATGAAGTACAACTTGATTAACATAAAGATGAAAAACTTTTTCAGTCTTGCTCCCAAAACACATGCTGGCACTGTGGACTAGAAAGTTCTCAATGAATTAAAGCAGTTTGGAGAGAAAGGTAGGAAAACATATGGAGAATTTCTTGATTTTACAAAATATCCTTTTTAGGATAGCTTTTCCTTAGGAACAATCTGTTAAAATAATCCCAAACTTGGTTACTTTATATCCCCATGACTTATGGAAAGATAAAGTCCATCCATGTCGGCATGTGAATTTTAGGCTACTCAAGCTTTAAACAGAAATATTTCCTGTACTTCAGCTTTAATGAAACTGTAAAATCTCTTGCTCTCAATTTGTCAGATAGTTCAGTCTGATATAACACATTTATAATCTGAAGCATTTTGGGTTAAATATTCAACCACAGATCCATTTCTTTTTCAGGAATTGATACCAACATGAAGGACAGTTTGGGTAGAACGGTTTTGGATATACTTAAAGAGCATCCATCTCAGCAGTCTCTCCAAATTGCAGCTCTACTTCAAGGTAAGCCATATTCAATTATACATTTGTTAGAGACAATAGAGAAATATTATTGTCTATAGTAATTTCTACTCTCTAAATGTTTCATTACACAAAGGAGCAGTCTTTTGATTTAGAAAGACTTGTTGGACAAAAATAAGTTGTCCAATATTTGAATTTCAGAGTAAACCCTTTCTTTTTTGTGGGCCACTGACATTAGCATGCTGTGTCACTTATACTTAGTCTTTTTACATTCTTCATTACACCATAACGTACTGTAATATTTCAATAGCATTCCATTAAATTGTAATGATAACCTACAATTGAAATGCTTGATTTGTTCATAAATAGCAATTAAATGACTGAAATATGATGACAAAATTTCAAACCATTTCATTATATTTTTTCATTTTCCTTAAATTAAAAAAAAAAAGAATAAACCAGTATTTCTTGTTATTATAGGAGAAATAATGCAGTTTTTCATACATGCATTTGTTCTCGTTCCCCATCTTACTTTCATGGTATAAGGTTGGTGGAAGTTCATTGTTTACTTAAATCTTTTACTCTAGAAGATGGCAGTAAAATTTTGAAACATGAACTAGAACATAACTCAGTATTAAAGATAATTTATTCTCTTCTATGGAATTTGTTCCCTGCATTTTCAGGTTAGCCTTTCATTAAGTGCATTTGACAGAGGAGGTCCCTGCAGGTATCAGTGCTACATCTTCATCTGTATTGATCATTCTCACCATTAAATAAGCCATTTTAATCAATTCAGTGTTGGTTCTATGCATGAACTAGCTCATGCTACAGGCTCCCTCAAAGCTGTATTTTATAAGAGCATTTCCTAGAGAAAACTAGGTCATATGGCCATATTGTGTCATTTCTTTTTTTAATAACTTCTAAACTAGTTGACCAGCTTCTGTAAAGTTTTCCAGCAAGATGATGAACTGAAGATACAAAGCTCCTACAAGTATAATGAAAATTTTGCAGGCTTTAGGAGAGGTATTCCTGTAAAGAGCAGATTCATGTTAGAGCTGAACAACTTGCTTTGAGGTCTCCCTCTCTCCCTCCTTCCTATTTTCCTTTGCCTTTTCCCTCACTTCCCCCTCTCTTCTTCTCCTACTTCCACCTACACAGTTCCCTTGCATATTCTCCATTTACATGAGACTTCTAAGTGACTTGATTCAGTTCATGAACCAGTAAAATACAAAATATATATTTATTATATATATAAAATAATGACAAATAATATTAAAAATCTATAAATATACTTTCTGTAGTTTTAATTAGCTTGCCTCTTGTGTGATTCAGATCTCAGAGTTACCTCTGTCACAGGTAACTGACAGAAATGTGCATTGAAAAGTGGGGAGGAAGAGAAGTGTGGGCGACACAGGGCTTCCCCTGTCAGCAGAAGGAAGTTCCTAGTTTGAGTCAGACTCAAACTTCAATCTTAAAGTCCTTACAGATCTGCAGCATGAATGTACTACCATGTAGAGGAAAAGAGTGTTAACTGGAACTTCTTCAGTGGCAGGAAAAGGGTCAGTCAGAACTCCCGTTTTCTAAGACATCCAAATCAATCATCCTTCAGGTATTAATCTAAGATTCATCATAAAATCCCATCACCAACTGAAACTAATTTTAATTTTACTACCTCTTTATTGTTCCATTTTCTCCTTAGTGTGGTTACCTTGCAGTCTCAACCCCACTGATGAAACTTTTTTTCAAAGTATCCTTGCTCTATGAATAAATAAATCATCCAACCGCCTCTCATGGGTTTCTCATGTTGATGGATCTGTACCTGCCCTCAGTCTTCACCATACACACAGAGAAAAAAATATTTTAATTTCAATCCTTTTTGTTGCTTTGACATGCAGTCTTTTTCAGAATTGTGCCTTGAAGTTTAAATGACTGCTTAGTAGTTTCAGCTCTTATTAGTGTGATGAAACTGTCTTGTAATGAGCAGCTGTTTATTTTTGCTCTCTGCCTATAATCAGAAGTGATGTCCAAGAATGAAAAATAGTTACAAAGATGCCATTCTGACTCTTAAGACAACATGAGCAGCTCCTTCAGAACACACTTGGGGAACTTACATAGATTCTTTTTCATCAGCAAGATGTTCACTGAATCTTTTTCCATCAAAGTTTGAACTGTGAGCTGAAGTTGAAAAAATCAGGAGTGGCAGGATTCCGTACTAGCACTACTGATGATACTGTTGACCTACCCTCCTCTAAAAAGACAGCTGAGTATACTCTTCAAAAAAGTGTGGGTAGTTATCCTATTATAGCTGAAAAATCAGTGAGGCACTGGAATTTTTGGGATCCTGAATGTACTATAATTGAGTTCAACTTCAGTGCATAATGAATTCCATGCAAAGAAAGGGCAATTACTAAGAGAGATTTAGTGGCTTCCAAATACATTCCCATTAAGGCTGCTGTCTTCAGATGGTTGTCTAGAGCAGCTTACATGGCTCTTTCACATAGACTTATAGGAAATAGAAATTAAATTAATGGTATCAGACAACTACTGGCTAGATTTTTTAAGTTTCATGCTAATTTTGTGCTTTATGCAGACATAGTGGCATTAATTTGTTCTTTCACCTTGTTGCCAGGATAGACTAAGATTTTATCACCTAGCATTCTCATTAATTTTTCCTGGTTCTCCCTTGCACTGTTCGGAGTCACTTTACAGTTTATAGTGTTAACTTAGCATAATATTTGTCCCTGCCAAAAATCATTAGCTTTCAAAATATTAAACAAAGGCTGAAAGATACATATGAACAGGCTGGCAGAAACAGACAAGGAAATAATGGGACTGGTATTACTGGTGGGCCTGTTACGCAGAGGGATAACAGAGTTGGAAGAAATGTTTAGAAAGAAAGTGAGGTGGCTTTGGGCATATTTATAAGAAACTTCTTTGAAGGAAAGTAATTTCTGTGTTTAGAAGCAGTTAATGGAGGCAGTAACACTAAATCCCGTGAGCTGATACTAAACCCAGCAAGGCTGGTAGCTACCTGTGGATAAATGTCCTGCCAGGATTTAAGAATTGTGGATAGAAACTGCTCTCCCTATTTTAAAGAATATTTAGAAAATGACTTTTTTACATATTATAGGTTTAAAGAAACAAGGCCTTTTGCCCATGAGGTTTTAGAAGTGATCCTAGCATTCTTGTGATCCTTATTTTACATCTTTTCTTACTATCCTGAGAAAACAGCAATGGGAGTTTCAGTAAATTTTTCTTTTTTTGTGTGTGTGTTTGCAAAGTCTGCCATCTTTTTTGAGATGTTGGCACATTATCTGATAGAAGAAAATAAATTAAAAGGTCATTCCAAAGAGCAACATGAAAAAGGCTGAGTAAGCTATACAACACCTAAATGTTTTTTTACTACCTGTTAATTATAGTTGGAAATAATAGAAATGATAGTTCAGGTTTTACTTCTATGTCTTTTGTATGTGTCACATGATTTTCTGTGTCTTCATCAGGTCTGAGGTAGCCCTGAACTCAGTTAAAAATACTTAATAGGGTTTAGATTCTTAACATAGTAAGGAAGGAATAGCTGTATATGCACTATGTACTGGAAGAGGGAGAATTAGGATACTATGCCAGGCAAGGCCAGGCAACTGGATGCGTTTCATAGGTGCTGTGAAACAGCAGCACTCAGTGCTGAAGCAGTTAACAGTACTGGCACTTAGGGCTTTTATAATTAGGCATTGGGGATAAAAGGGATGTTGCCAAGGCTAGTAGGCCTAAAATTAAACCAACCAGCTGTGTTTTAGTTTTAGCACATGTGAACGTGACGCAGATGCGAGCTGTACCATCTTTCGACTCTTTCTCCACAGCCCACTATACTCTCTGTTGGAATATTGCTCTTTTACTATTTCTAGAAGCAGAATTATTGTTATTATGAAACAAAGGAGGTAGTAGATAAACAGATGAAAAATGGCATGAGCCCCAGTAAATGCTGCTGCATAGACAGTATGGAGGGAGATGCAGTGGAAAACTGTTTCCTCTCTTCTGCTGAAGCTGGTTAGGAACCTAATATTGTTTTACCTGCTACCAAATTATTCATAAATGGAAAATGCATAAGCAGCTGCAGAACCAGAACTCCTTTCTATTCCTGTCTGCTTAAATAGCTTTAGTGTCATTAGGACTGGCTTTTTTTTTTTTTTTTCTTTTTTTTTAATGTATTCTCACTCTCTCTCCTCTCCTCTTTCTGAGGGCAAGTAGATCTTCCATTCCCTTGAGTGCAGGAGCTTCACTGGAAGAATGGAAGAGGTTTTCAGTCAAGGATTTAATTACAGCCAGGAGCGATGGAAAGAATTGAGATCTCAATTCTCCTTCATTGTTTTGGTTTTTGTTGTTTGGTGGTTTTTTTGTTTGTTTGTTTGTTTGTTTATGGGTTCATTTTGTTTTATTTTTCTGGGGACTTTTCAACTTCTTCTGCAGGTTCTAGTGCAATGGCTGTAGAGCATTAACTGCGTTCATAAATTAATTTAACTGCTGTTGTTGAGACTGAAAGTTTAGCTGCACCCTTACCTATCATAGGAGTACTTCAGTGCTTGTTTCTGTTATCTTCCCTGAATACATGCACAAAAACATCTACTGATTTCAGCTTTCTCTAGGATTAAGTTAAACTTGAATAATTTAGAAATTGTCCTCTGAAATTTAGGCGACTGAAGTGAACCAGCCTCCATTGCAGCTTGTCTGTCACCTTAGCACACCTGACAATGGTAGTTACCAGTTGGTTTCCTGCTACTGCAGCTGCTCTAAAGAGAAGAGGAATTGAGTCATGAAGACTCAGGTGGCCTCTTTCCCATGGAAGCAAGTGAGCTGTTTTGGGAGAAGCTTTTTGAGAGCTTCCAGGCTGGGGCAGGACTCAGTGGAGCTGCAGAATCCTCAGACAGGTTCTGGAAGAGTCTTAGGGAGGGCAGAGGGTTTTCTGAAGACTGCTGCCCTTCAGGAAGATGTGGAGTGAAGGTGGTGTAAGTGCTCCCCTGCAGGGACATTGGCTATAGAGGAGACTGGTTTCTATGTAAGTTGTATTTCTCTGATCTAGTCCCTTAGAGAGTCTTCTGTTTGAAAAGGTGAGTGCTCAGATTTTGTTTTCTGATCAAATTTGGCCTTTTTGGTTTTTCTAGAGTTTTAAAGAGCCTTTAGGTCTCCTTCGGGAAAAATTGTTCTAGGAAGGACTCTATATGAATCTACCCCATGGCATGGCTGAAGTGGAGTATAAAAACAAAAGAAAGGAGCTTATACTTAAATCAAAGGAAAATAATAATTAATTTTTTTTCATTTTCCATTAAAATAAAAAGTTTTCTGAGGTGAATATAACCATTATTCTAAAAACCAAGGTTTGTAAACAAAGCAAAACTTTAACCCTATCACCTCACTGAGAAATTAGGATCTAAGAGGAGCTGAAGTTAAAGCAAGTTGTGGTTTTACATTCCTTGGAAGTTCAGAAGCAGCTCTAGCTGAGCTGGGCTATGCTCTCTTCATGGTGGAGAGGCAGCTGTGTTTCTCTGCTTTTATATTTAGTCTTTCCCATCTGTTTGGCTTTGGCCTAATCAATGTTACAAAAACTAAGCTGGAGTTCCAGCTGTTTGAACTTTCCAGTGCTTATTCCCTTCTTGGGTTATGTTCCCCACTGTTCTGATTTCCATCGCTGTGTGACCACTTCTATGGTATTACTTTTTGTGCACAGGACTTAAGTTGAGTGGGGCTTTGACAAAATCTGGTAACTGCAGAAAAGAATCCTACTAAACAGACGAAGTTTTTTGAGCTCTTAGTATTAATCCTCACTGATCTGTAAAGTCCATTCTGAGTAACATGAAGTAGTGCTTTTACAGAAGAAGTAAAACAGTCCATTCTTCCCATTATGAATATGATAGGTTGAGTCCTAAACAGCCTTTACTCTCTCCTATAGTAGGAGTGGTGGGCTTTCCTCTAAAGTTTTGCAAAACCACAGATGGGGACACTGTTCTGGTCATTAAGTGGTATAAGTCACTAAGTTTAGCTTTGTTCTGAATTTTCGCTTTGAGAAAAATGATCCAGCCTGAGCAGTCTCTCAAGTGCCAAGCAGTCAGTAAATTTGGGCAGGATTTGAAGGTGAATTCCTAGCCAGCTGCAGGTGAATACAATGCAGCTACTGGAGGAAGAATCTGGTGCTTTTGTGTGTTTTGTCTTTGGCTCTTGATATAGATCACCTATCTCTTTTTTGTGTCTCTTTCTCTGACAATGTTATGAGTAAATATTAACCTAGACTGTAAGCCTCTTTCAACTGAGGTCCTGTCTTTGTCTCATATGTATCTGGTAGAATTTTCAATAATATAAAACCAAGTTAGGAGTAAAAGTCCCACAAAAGCCCCAAGTTTCAAGGGTTGTATCCTCACAACGTTGACATGCTACCCTCTTGTACCATAACATGTGTGGGCCAGTTGTAAAGGTTTTCTGGAAGAAACTCTCTGTTTTTTAGTGTAAGTATTTAAGACTTATGTTGAACTTGGGATTTCCTCCTCGGGACTAACTTCCAGCAGGTAAGTGCATTGGTCTGGAAGTGGGGCCTGACAAAGAATAAAAATAGAGAATGATTTTAAAACCACAATCTTATATGATTATGTGACAGCAAGGTTAGAGTTATTCACAATTTCCCATCAATTTCCTTTCCTAATCATAGCTGTATTGATCTAGTAATTGTAGCATTCACTTCATAGAATTACATTTCCTTTTGGACAGTTGCATAATTACCAACAAACATTTTTCAGACATGAATTTCTTTTTTCTTTTAGTTTTCTTTGGGTCTGGCTTACTTTTTATCTCTTTTCCATCTTGCACATTCACTTGACAAATACTATTGCTGACAGAGCTGGAAAACATTCCAGAGCATTTTGTCATGGCGCTAGTTTTCTCATGGTCTCTTGCAGCTAATTTTTACTTCTTTGCTTTCAGACCATAACACAAAATAAAGTACCCATTTTCATATGAAGAAATTTATGACTGATTATGCCAGGGACCACTGCCAGCCATCAAACTTAATATAAGGCATTTTCAAATCATACTTCTTTTTTTTTTTTTTTTAAATACCCCAACAGTTTGCAAAGCATTTTGAAACTGCATGCTGTTCTGTGCCTTTTCCAATTTCAATTTCTCCAATGTCTATTTTATCACAGATTGTGTTTGAGTTTGGGGATTTATTATTTAATCAGGAGTAACAGCAAGCTAAACAAGTGGATTATAAACTGTAGAAATTAAATCAGGGAGATTTCACTTCACAGAAACTCTTTAGTCCCTCAGTGTGAGATTGATGAAAGATGTTATTGTACTTTGCTGCTGTGTGTTTTGCAGCATATGCGATTATGGTTATTTTTTGTATCAGAATGAAATTATTTAAACAATTTCAGAAACTCAAGAAAATGCAGATGCAGAATAACTGTAAAAATCCAGAACCAGTTACTCTGCTGAGAAAAAAAGTGCCACTATTGCATAAATTAATTTCTTATTTATTATTGCACTACCATTCATTAAGATTTTGGTCTTCCCTTGAGGGAGCTTGTGTAGAAAAGCACATGAAAGTAATGTAGATGTATATATGAAAAGAACGATAATGAAAGGGAAGTTCAGCACATTCATTATTTCACATTTTTCTGTTTTTATAAACAATGTTGTGAACGTGGGGCAAGAGATATTATAAGGAGAAAACCCAGAAATTTTAGCATAATGCTTTTTAGACTGCTATTTTAAACTAAATTTTCAAGATTGCTTTATTTTTTTTCTCATGCACTATATCTGTGCTGCAAGCAGAGTATTTGACTTTCTTAACAATATCAATGTTTGTATGTATTGTGAACATCCTGAATATCTTGAAAAAAAACTCTCCACAAACCTAGAATAAAAGTCTCTTTTAACTGTAATAATGTAATAGAACAGTTATGTTGATGTTTCAAGGAGACAAGAAAAACACAGGGGTAGTTTCAACTCATTACCCTTACAATGAGATTTCTGTAGCAGTTTCCACAGATTAGAGTACTGGCCATTATAGTGTTTTATAGTACTTTCAATAAATTATTGCCTTGCAACAGTGTTTATGAATAATTACAGGATTTTAATATAAAAATTTGAAAAGGCTTTAATGAAAAACAAAGTAGCAAATGTACTTTTGTTTGAAATAAACCCCCTAATTCAGTCTCTTAAGTGTATTTGTGTCTTAAATTTGCAGAATATATGGAAACAGGAAATGCAAGTATTTCAGAGGAACGCCCGCTGGAATGTGCAGATCATCAGTCTTGTGCTTTGTCCCCAGAAGTTCCTCCGTCTCCAAAGGCTAAAAGTAAATACATGTAGTTTGTGAATGCAAAAGCCATACTGAATTTCTCTTTAATATTAACATTCATAGAAAATTAAAATGTGGAAAAAAATTAAGGAAGTTATTGATATCAAGTATATTTTTTCTACCATGAATCACCTATCTTGACTACATACATTGTAATCCATGTCTCATATGGAAAAGCAAGAAACTGTATTCTCAGAAAGGACAAGTTGCTAATGGATTACAATGTACTGCTTTGTTTGATCTTAAACCTTTTTAATTTATCTGACCTTACCATTTCATAATCAAGTAAAACAAAAACACTAAATATGTTGAAATACCCTGCAGGTATTTTTTGCATTCAGGTTAAAACTGAATTTACTTCATCCCTCCCAATGCGTGCATCTGCCAATTGTTTTACATTTGGAAGCCTCTTTCAAAGGTCACAAGTGTACTGCTCTTCCATTCATCTTCCAACACAGCTTTCATACACTGTGGCAGTCATTTGTGTGCATGTGCTTTCATTTTATATTCTGATTCACCGTTTCCACATCACAGCCACTAAAACAAGACATTTCCTGACTGTGGTGTCTTTAATGAAAATCATCTTCCCGTAGAGCCAAACCTGACTTCTGTCTTCAGTAAACGTCCAGAGTGCATGTAATTGACTGCTGAAAAATGACTAAGCCTGTCTTTGGTTTTGTTGTGTGAGTTGTGGTGTTATTTTGCTTGGTAGTGGTGCTTTTTGTTGTTATTGTTGTTTTTTGGGGGTTTTTGGGGAGGGTTTCTTTTGGGGGGTGGGGGGGTCAGTTTTTTTAACATATTCTTTTTTTCTTTAACATGTTCACTGGGAGAGTTTTTATTCATGAGAGAATGAAGCTTCCTGATGCATGTCAGATTATAATCTTCATGGTGATAGTGAACAAATGCTGTAGTTCCAATAATGTTTCCCATTGGGGCAGTTAACACGTATGTGGTGTGTGAAAATAAATAGTTCCTTTGAGATTAGCAGGATTGTGAAGCCAACTACCATATGCAATAGAAATGTCTGTCCTGAAATTAAGTAGCAAATATATTTAAAATATGTTTTACTTCTTAACAATAAGAAGATCATGATCTCACATTCCTTATTTCCTCTTACAAGGTATAAATAATGTAAAACATGCTATCTGGCTTTTGCTTGTCTATTGTGTAATCTGATAGTAAAAGAAAAGAAATTATACTTGATCGTGCTTCCCATCCATCTGTCTGCCATTCACTGACAACCTAATTTCAGATAATTTAAACCAACTTTGGAAGAGGGATAGCAGCATCAATTACCTTTCTGTGACTTTCATGAAAGTAGAGAGCTGGATAGAGGTGAAAGACCCTAATTAGTACCTGCCCTGAAATAAATAGCCAAAATCTGTCTTTTATGTATTTTGGCTGCAATCAGCCAGTTAACTAGTGCACTCTCACCCATATCAGTCCAGTTTTGTCCCACAGAACTCATTCGTGATCAGCAAGAAATACTGCAGGCGATATGCGGGAGAATGTGAGACTGGGGACATGAATATAGGAAGCAGTAGTTCTGTTCCTTTATGTTTTGTAATAGTTTTTAGTATTTAGGTATTTTACTTCCAATTTTTAGTTATAATATTAATCTGGAATAATTTCAATTTTTTAAATTAAAAAGCATAATATAAATAAACCTGATTATATTACGCCCTAATTTACAAGTTTCACACAAAGCTACCATTGACTAAGAATAGCAGGAGTTTTGAATGCAAAATTTCTGTTAGATTTTAAAAAGCAAATAATTAATTAACAACTTCTGTTCTTGTCCCTGAAAATCCTGGTAATAACTGGCCATGGTTATATTTTAAATATACTTTTGAGTATTTGTGTTTAGTTAGCATAGCAAAGAGTAACTATGAAAAAAAATGAAAGAAACAAAGCTCTAGACCAAACAGATACAGTTTTATCAGTGGATTCTTTAGTTATGTGGGTGTACTTAAGTCTGTTTTATGTACGCTGAGCTTAATATGCTCACTCTGGTTTTCCTTTTCAGCATTTTATTTTCAAAGATGGAGTAACATGGAAGCATCTGTATTCTATCAAATCTAAGCACTACAGTTTCTACCAATATGACTGTTGTAAACCTAGTTTAGAAAAGGGGTTTCCTACTTGCTCCTGGAAACTCTCAGCTTTTTAATTTTTCATTGCTGTTACTAAAGGTGGCTGTGCAACAGACAAACAGTACTTAATCAGAACCCAATGTGGTTGATCATAATGAGTAGCTTTTCAGTCTGTGGAGGCCTTGCTGCTGCTTGATTATTTGCAGAATGGTTAGCTCTCACTGTGATTCTAGTACTTATTATTACCACAATTTCCAGTAGTGGTCCTCAGTATAGACATATAAAGCCTAATATCTTACTGTTCTGGCAGACCTCTTAACTAAAGAAATCTGGTAAATTAAGGAGAAAACATGAAACACAATGCAGAATGCACGAAGTGTGATTTTCTGATAGACTGCTGTAGGGCGGCATGTTTTAAACGTGCAGTATATTCTTCCACCATTCCATTTAATCCTAGGAGAATAAGCAAGAATTATTCATGAAGCATAGCTGCTTTGATGGGGGAGATAGGCATTCTTAGTCACTCACGGTTTATGAAGCTTATGTAGTGTATTAATTAATTACAGCAGCAAACATGAATCTGATGCAGGGTATGGAATATTGATTTTGTATGTTTGTAGAAACTTTCCTTTCCTGGCTTAATTTACCATTCTTGCATAGTTGTTATTACTATAAAATTTCAGGGTTAGAAAACAGAGAAAGGGTAAGTATATATTCATCCTAATTAAATGCAAGGTATAGGGCAATGCAGAAGTATGTAGATTGCCTTTAGCAAATTCCCTGCCTGGAACAAGATGCTATTATTTTTGAGCAGAGAATGGTGCACGAAGAGCATTGTTTAGAAGATAAGGTATGGAAAATAACAAATACTCAATATTAAGTTTAAAGAATGTGCATTTCCTTTTTAGGCATAAATTGCCCTGGTATTCTAATTACTGACTAATGGTGTGTCTGTTTTTAAAGGTGAAGCTGTGACTGGAGAATTATCAAAGCTCTTAGATGAAATCAAATTGTGCCAAGAAAAGGAATACTCTTTTGAAGATCTGTCTCATACACTATCAGACCATTATCTGGAAAATTTTAGTAAAGTATCAGAGGAAGATCTTATGACCAGTGGAAGCCAAACCAAGCTTAATGTAGTAAGTAAGATGGGATGCAAGGACCGTATATTCAGTTACATCTGATTTATTTATGGCACATTCAAAAAAGAAATAATAAAAGTGAGAATTGTACAAGGTTAATATTATAATAAAAAATGTAACTTGTGCTTCTTACAGATTTAAAATATAATGTTCACTTCATTTCTCAAAGGTATTGCTTACCACACCTCAGAATGGCTTTTTATGTCACCACTAATACATTCAGGTTACTTGTTTTGAGCATGGCAAGGGCAAGCAAGGGGTTCTTTTGTGAAATCAGTGGAGATCCTGTTCAACTATACTGAATTCTAAATGTTAACAGAATCTGATCAGATATACCCCCTAAAGAATCAGCTAAATATCCTTAGGTTTTTTTTCTTACACATTTTATTACTACATAGCTTTCTTGGTAGCCAACAGGTATTGAAGACTGAATCTCTAATACAGAAAATTGTGGTTGTGACACTTCAGTGATTTCCAACTACAGCTGAAGATGACTTCATTGCTACGAATATTATGAATGAAGTACTCTAGGATTAATTTTTTCTTTACTGTAACAAGGCTTTCTTTTTCTTTTTTTTTGGTTGAATTCTCTTCCTTTGTATGTTTCCTGGTTTCAGCTGGTCTAGGCTTAAACTTAAACCATGACACTAAATAAATGTGATTGCCCAGGGAATAAAGCAGAGAACAAAGGAAAACTGCTAAATTCTAAATTTCAGTTAGCATTTTTCATAGGTTAAGAAAAACTATGCTCACTTATGTGAGGAAAACCATGGCAGGTTAAAAACTTTCATGTTTTTGGAGGATTTATTACCACAGAAATAGACAAAATGAGATTTACAAAGTTGTGTAGCTGTCCTGAAATGCAGTAGATACTTTTGTAAAGCCCCTCTAGATGTTTGAATGTTTAGATGCATAAGTCATATTGAACTCAATTCGAACAAGATACTGATCCCATTTAAGAATATTTAGACACTTGTCTTGTGTCTCTCTGAATTTAGGTGCTAACTGCTATTTAAATCTTCTCAGCTGCTGTTTTGCAGAAAATGTATTCCATATAAATCTGGCTGCTCAGGCCTAAATGACATACAATGTGAACAGAAAGTATTCAAACACTGAATCTGTAATTTCTGTGATGGGGAAATAAAAAAGTAAATTAGGCAATACATTGTTTTGATATTTCATATATTTTATATTGAACTAGATGTGGAAAGAAGTCTTAAAAACCAGGGACTGTTTGAAGCATTTTATGGTGCTTTCCTGTGGGGGTGTCAAGCTTTTCTTTTAGAGAAAACTGTAGTCAGGATGAGGGGTGTACACTCCCAGCATGCAGTTAGGATGGAGGACAGAACATGTTTTCCCCTGCAGTAAACCTAGCTATACAGATTTGTATGGAAGGGACTCTTTGCTGCGATGTGAGATTTTTTCCTGTTTGTTCTAAAGCATCCATTTAATCTTTTAATGTATTATAGGGTTATTCAGTCTGTTCAGTTGCTACCTGGCTGCCTTGAGTAAAAAAAAATGAAGGTTGCTTCCATTTTGACACAATGTCTTTTAATTTTGGGCAGATGCTGCCTTCCCTTTGTGTTTAGGCTCCCTGGGTAGTACATGGATGATATGACAAACCCACATGCTCTCAAAGGGGCCATGAAAGAGTAATTGGGAAGAAGCACTAAAGTGAAGAGACATGTTTAGCTCTGAAAATTATTGCAAACATGAATGCTGCCAAACGGGTCTGGGGACAGGACCAGCAAGCATAGTCAAGGAAGGTGTGTGACAGCGCAGTGATGATTGAAGAAACTTAAATGAATATTTATGTATAAGAACATGAAGATACAGAGAGAAAGAAGTGAAGATGTATATAGATGTGGAGAGTCAGAAATAGATTCCTTGGATATGTATTAAGGAATAGAGATTCTTGCAGCTTTTTCTGACTTTTCTCCTTCATGGGAAGCTTCTGTAAGAATCTCAGTAGTGGGCTCTTATCTGTTGTCTGCATTTGTTCAACTCACATTTGTTTCTACTGCATATGCCAAGACCCTTTGGAAGTATGGGCAGCACAGGACATCCTGTGGAGTCTGTCTGCAGCGGACTCTTTCTGCCTGCTGGACTGAGTGTTGCCTTTTTCTGTTACCAGCTCCAGCAGAGGGCTGGAACCACACCTGGTGTGCTTCCACAAAAAAGCAGTTACTTCAAGTTCAAATCAGCAGGTTTTTCCTAACTTCCATTGCTGGCTGTGCTGGCATCAGCTCTGAAGAGGTGTAGAAGTTAGGTCCCTGATACTAATGTGTTAGGTGGTGCCATTTCCTGAACAAATAAATGATGATTCCAGAGATAATGACTGTTGACGGCTTTTCAATTTCTTGTAGTTCAGCTGTCTGAAAAGTTTCCAAATCCCAAGTCATGCCGCTTTGTGACCGTTAGGGAGATTCTGCAAAGGCAATGGCTGCTTGGAGACATCTTCAATGTTTTCATCATGCTATTGTTTAGAGAAATAGGAGGCCAAGATTGGGGAGTTTCTGATTTGAATAGTAACTTATGGATCAGAAACTTAGGAAGCTGGAGCAAGGAGCATCAGGAGCCACCTCCTGAGGATAGCATAGGCTTGGGAAAGAGAAAGCATCAGGAAGCAGAGTGTATTTCAAAGTATTTTTTTAACAATTGGCTCTTTTCAAAAGGACCAAAACAGCTGTGGTACTACTGTGGCTAAATGATGTTATGGTTGATTTGGGACTGCAGGAAGGTGTGTCTGTCTATCCAGAATCCATAGCCTGTAATTCTGTCCTGAATTTTCACTGCCAACCTCTATTGTTTGAAACAGTGGGGCTCGCAGTTTTTGTTTAGTGTAAGGGTAGCATGGATGCCTGCTTTTTAATGCAATAACTTGACAGTAAAGGCTTCATCTGAAAAAGTGGTGTTCTGTTCTGTCCATGGCATAGGGGTGAGTTTCAACATTTGTTTTATAGTCTCCCAGATAAAGTACTGATCATGAGGCTGTGATGATCCTTCTAGTACTATTTCTGCGTTGTACAGCCACTGGAAAAATACCAGTGCACTCTGAAGAGCAGGACTTTGGATGCCTTGTTCACAGGCACGTTCTCTTCCTTTTCTGGTCTTAGGTGCCTTGCATTGTTTGTTGCTCAGTGATACAGCACTTGTAGAATTCTCTACTTTCTTTGAAAGAAGTGGGTTTGAAGTCTTTTAGGTCTAGGACAGAATTGAATCCATTCTTCCATTTGCTGTGTTATTAGACAAGTAGTGATCCAACAACAAAACAAGTTGTTCTGGAATGTTTGTAGTAAGGACTAGTGAGAAATAAACTACTTATTTTCATCAAATTTTGCATTGAAAACAATACATGTTTTTATTACTTTATACCAGGTGTGTGATTTGTGACAAGGCATTAAAACCCCAGAGACTTATGTGCTTACAGTAGTTTCAAGTCAAATAGGAAACAGAGTTTGGACAGCTCTGAGGTTAGGTGAAAAAGAACAAAAAAAAAAAAATTAAAATTAAAAAGAAACTGTTGGATTTAGTCTTCCGAGTTCCAAATTACTAGTCAGCTTTGATTCTTAAATTCCCTTGGGATGTGGAGGCACTGACTAGGAAAATTGATGGTCAGAATCTTGGAAACTGGAAGGCCTAACATCTGGGAGAGGGAGAGTACAATGGAGTAGTAAGTAGAAGTAAGGACGGTAACAGTAGACCCATAATGTAGACATCAATAGGAACAGATCTGGAAATGAGTGAAAATGTCCCCACAGGATGCTTCCCTTCCAAAAGTTGAAAGGGGAACTCTGTCAGAAGAGCAGGTTGTCTTCGCTTCCTGAATGGGAAGTAATGATTAATGAAGAGGGAGAAATGATTGAATGCTGAATAGCAGAAGGTCAGATGAGAGTAAGTTAATGTGATCTTTCAATTTTAAGAGTATATTATAAAGGATAAACTAAAGGAAGTCAAAGCTGCCCTGGAAATGTCACAATTGAGAGGTTTTCTTTTGCCACTCTGGCTGTGGTTGGTGTGCTGTTATACAAAATATTAGTGCTGTTTCCTAGTCTGTTGTTATTGGTCATTAAAACACGTACATTACAACGTACCATGCAACAAGGCTCTGTTCATTGTCTCCACAAAATTAAAGGCCAGGCTGAACACAGTTTTGCAATTCTACTTCAGAGAGAGCTCCAAAAGGCATTCATACAGCTATGCGTCATTGTAGTTGGAATTCCTATTATTTCTCAATGACTTGTATGCTGGATGGTGTTGATGGTCAATTCATAGATTTTTACCTCCAGTTCCTGTCTTTGTTTTTCCCATTTTGGTCACTGTGAGTTGAATGTACTCTTTGGTTGACATGTATATGCAAAGTCTTGGAAAGCCCTGACTGGTGCAGCACAGGCAAGCTGGGGAAGCTTTATACTCCTGTATTGCTCAGTGATGACATATTACAGTTTTTCTATGTTCCCTAAATAAAAATCTTTCAAAAAACCCTAGAATTTGATTGTTCAGTGACCCAGAAAAGCAGTTGTGCTTCAAAACTTATTCAAAAAAGCATGAGCTGAAAGAAGATATAGGAAAGTCCTTGATTTTATCACAGTTCAGTTAACTAAGGTGTTCCCTTTTCAAGCTGAAATAAATATGATTGCTAGCAAAATCAGCTTTTGACAGTAAATTATAGCACTTTCAGGTTTGCTATTATTCGGGTTTTTTTGTTTTTGTTTTTTTAAAGTATAATTAAAAAATATTTATTTTCCAATAGATGGCAGTCTGGTTCAGTAATTTCAAGAACAATCCAACTTTTTTCATTGCTGTGTTAAAATTGTGCATTTGAACACAATTGATAGTCCAAACTGCTTCTAAATGAACACCTTTAATTCCTCTAAGAGAAAAATTTATGGAACATCATGACATATATTTCAACTACAAACTAAAGCATCAAGACTATATTTAGAAGTGTATCATGAAAAAGGCGTTACACACCAAGTGTGTATTCAAACAATCTGTGTGAATTGAACAGCAAGCAAGAAAATTTAAACAGGTATAATGTACAAAGAAGGGATCCAGAAAAATTAAATGTGTCAGGAAAATGAATAGAAGATTGTCAAAGTGTATACTGTGAGAGTCCTGAGCTCTGGCAAGAAAATTGCTTTAGATTCCTCTGTCTGTGGCATTCTAAGATTATTACCAGTTTCCTGTCAGGTGTGAGATTCCTGTGTATGTATTCACGTAAGGACAAATAATTCAAATTGTATTATTAAACCCCTAAATGCACCATCTTTATTGCAATGTATTTGCACATCGCTTTTTTTAAAAAAAAATAATATCAGAAAATAAAAATATGGGCTTTTTATACATGTAAGAAATTCCTATGGATGTCAAAGAATATTTTACTTTTTACTTGCTTTGGATAGCCTGTGATTGCAAAACAAAAAGTAGGGATTAAGAACTACTCCATTTGCATGTGTGTGTCTATATACATTTGCTAGATATACACATTGGATACAGTAAATCTCAGACCTTTTTCTTCGGTAAAATATATGTTTTATTTGAAAAATATTTTCCTAAAATTGACTCTTAAAAAGGCTTCATCTTACTCTGTATTCAAAAGTTTATTTCAGTCCATATTTTGAAAATAGTTTTATTTTCATGTAGAAACCATAACTATTCCATGTTTTTGAGCTCTTGAGATTTTTTTAACTAAAACTAATTTTAAAATGTGCCACTTCAGTAGAACTGAGGCTCCAAATTTGACTATATTCTTCAGAACAGTCTCTTTAATCTTGTGTAGTAGGTGGTTGCTTGCAATCTTTGTTTTTACATTTATGCTGTTCTGTTCAGGAGTATTATTTAAAAAAATGTGTTATTGATTTTCAAGTGCAAATGCAATATCTTGCTGTCTTTTGGATTTGTGATGAGTTTAGATTAAGGAAACAGTTCCAGAGAGTTTTCTCTGTTCTTAAAAGTAGAGTATATGTCAAAGGATTTTGCTTAATTACATGGCATAAATACTGAGAAACTTAAAATGTCCCCAATTTTTTTTTTAAAGCTGAAGATAGTAAAACTATGTAGTAACTGCACTACAGAGGGATTTCACAGAAGTGGCACCAGCATATGTTTAAATTTAATGTGGTTATATAATAGATAATAAAGGCTGGCAGCAGTAATTTAAATTCAAACATGAGGAAAGGTTCTGTGTAGTCTCAGGGAAAAGATTTGGATTTCATCACAGGCATATAAATGTCAGTTTCTGCTTAATTCTGTCATCTAGAGTGGGAAGTTGATACTTGTGCATGTTGAGAAAGTGGAGAAATTATACTTAAAAGTATAATAACGTTGCTGAAAACAGTGATGACATATTCAAAGATGCAATTTTTTACTCTTATATCAGAATATCAAGAGGATGAGGCTATGTAACAGCAATAAAACTATGAGCATGTCTGGTTTATATCTAAGGAGAGATTCAAAAGCATGGAATTATGTGGCTTTGAAAGAAGTTGACTTAGAGAATATTTTAGGGTGGATAAAACTTATGCATGGTTTTTCAGAAGTTAGTTATTCTGAATAATTTTTTTTTTCTCTAAGAAAAAGAGCAACTATTTTTATATAAAAACCACACAGGTTTTTTTTTATTTCACAATAGAACTTGTTGAAGCATATTGAAGTAAACTATTTAGTAGCATTATTCAAGAATACTGTTTCGGTTTTTACTTTTAATATAACAAATAAATAATGGCTGGATTGAAATATAATAGCTAAGAGTGACCAAAAATGCTTGAGTAGAATAATTGCTGTCTTGAGCCTTTAAAAACACTGCACACTTGGATGCATGCATGCATGATTGAGAGAGGGATACAAAATTTCACAGAACAATCATGATGAGCAAGCCAGAAGTATATACAATGGCTTACTAATTAGGATACATTAAAAACACATTCCAGAACAATTTTGGTAGCTTATTCATTAAGAAATAGCAAGATAATCAGGCCTGATTGTGTGGGACTTCAAGGACAGAAACAGTTAAATTTTAAATTATTTAATACAGTAATATTTGCTGAATTTGATAATAAAGCTTCAATGTATTTTGCAGGTATTTATGAAGTATTAAAAAAAGGAAGAGAATTCTACTGAGAGACAGTGTTTGGAAGATTGTTGCTTTAATGAATTCCTTTTTCATAATAGTATTAGACAAATTAGGTATTGTCAAATTCTGATGTTGCAAGAATTTTGTATTAAGTTGCTCTTTCACCCAGTTCAGTTATGAATCCTATTTTGCAAGCATATACTGACTCTTGTTTCTATGGGAAGTAAAAGTATGAAGGCCATCTCTCCCAGGATATGTAAATGTAACTTTTTGAGATTCCCTTGTTGGAAAGGTCTACCTACTCTCTGAAGATAAGATTGTACAACTTATAAAATTGATTTTAAAAGCTACCACCCAACTAAAAACCATCTGCTACTCCCAATTTCTAGTGCACACAGTAGTATTTCCCACTGAGAACTGTTGTTGCTGCTGCTTTTTTCATTGGATATTTGTAATGGAACATCCAGTACAAAACATCCACTCGGTCAACATGGAATTACATACTTTCCATAAACTGATTTACGAAAATTATTTCTAAATTCCATTTAAACATGAGCTGGTGATTACAAAGAAGCAGAGGGAAACCAACTTGATAAAAATTTTTATCCCCTCTTTTAGGCTACCTAGTGAAGAGGAGTTCAGACATTCTAATGTATCCTTTCCTAACCTGTGTTCTGTAGCTATGAAAAAAGATTATAGTCTGTATCTTTAGATTAGGCTGTGCTTCAGCACAATGTTGTAAAAAATTATTTTAGAGGGATCCTAAGAGCAGCTATGTAGAACTCTACGCAAAATAATGTGCCTGGTATCATGCTTCACAGCCAGGTAAATTAGCCTGCAGCTCCCTGCTGCCGTGATTTTGGGTAGAAGGATTGCTAGACAATTCTCTAGTGAGCTGCACAGACCTACCCTGTGAGAAAGCCAGTTCTTGTTTAAGAATATAAAATCTCAAAACATGACAACACTTAGTATGATTTAAACTACATGGAGTTAAGTATAACTAGGGGGAGGTGCTGGCCAAACCGCAGGTTCTCTTAGTCTGCATTAAAAAGTACCTACTCTTTTTTCCACTAGAATGATTTTCTGGAATATTGAATCAGTCTGTGCAATTTTGTGTGTGTGGCAGATTCCATGACTATCAGGTACTAGCAGGAAAACAGCTTACAGGCAAATGCATCTCCCTGAATGCTGTTGTGTTTAGCTTGCAGTGGTGAAGCCTAAGGTATCTAATCCTTTCCTTCCAGTCTGTCACACTGTTCACCCCCGTGACCCTGTATTGCTGTTTTGCAGAACATGTGCTCTAGACACAGACATTTTCTTTTATTGGCTGAGTATGTGCTTTCATTTATTCTTACATGGTAAAATCTGACAGAATAGAAAAGAACAAATGCTTTTTGCAAACCCTCCATAATTTGCAATACTACAGGCATGTTCTTTCTTAAAGCTTTCTTTTTCCTGACTAAGTAATCTTAGCATATTCAAGTTTATTTTTATGTAAGTCTTCGTGCTGCCAAGCACTTTGACTTGCCCTGCTGTGGACCCTTTTCTTTCAGCTAAATCTTTTACATAAGGATCTTATATATGGGTTTAGAATTTTTTCCATGTAAAGTAATTACAATACAAGCTTTTCTGATCAAAGAGCTTGTTTGTTTTTATGGTTATAAAGCTGTGTGTAAATTTGGGGTGTTCTGGCAACGATGAGTAAAATTTTGTCTGCTCAAAAATTCTGATTGATAGCTAGGTTTTATTAAATTGAGTACAGTAGATTTTTCTTTTTTTTTAACAAGGACAATTTTAGTTCAATACTGAGCACATATGTAATTTGAAGAGTCATCTCTGTTTCATTATACTTATATGAACACCAAAGATATCTACTAATCTCAATAGGATTAGCCAAGATCTGAGGACTTTATCAGAACTGATCTTGAAATCATCTTCCCAATATGAAATATATTTGCTTTAATTAAATATATTTTTTATATGTTGCTCAATGCTTTAGAGAACCTCCTTTCTCATCCGTGTTTCATGATTTTTTTTTTAACATCCCTGAGCTGCCTGTGCCATTGTGCCACTGTTGCCAGTGCTGCATAGCAGAACCCCCATCTCTTCTCATTTTTTTGGATACCCTGATAGTCTGTCATCCTGGGAGTAATCAGGAGTGTACAACACGATGCCCATTTTTAAGCTGCATTCTCCAGATTCATTTGGGACCTTCCAAGAGAGTTTCAGTCACTTCTGGAGAACAGAATGGGAAGATAGTACCATGAGATTTCCAGCCAGACAGGTGACTTTCTTAATGTTAACATCAACTGTCTCTTTGTGATAATTTTATAAAACCAAATGATCAGGAAGACTAAGTTATTGGTCATCAGAGGTGCTTCCCTCAAGTCCTGACCTTCCTTAGATGTCTGTCAAAAAAAATATGACACGGACTTCTACCCTCCATTTCCCTTGGGTCTTTCTTCTCTGGCTGTTCTCCAGTGTTCCAGTCAGAATCACATTTTCCAATTCTCCTTCTCAAGAGAACAAAAAGTTCTTTTCATCTTCCTTGGTTTTTTTAAAATACATTTTCTGCCTATGTGATTTGTGGCATCGCCAGTAGGAGTGCTAATATTCCAAAGGTGTATTGGTTTATCACAATTGGGCAATAGAGTATGGAACAATGTATGAGGTCTAGAAGGAATATGAAAGACTTTGCCAACATTTAGGTACAATCAGATTTTAATTTCTAAGAACATTTTTTTGTTCTTTGGAAAAACTGCTTTTGGTAGAATATAAGAAGACTTATATTGTAATATAAGCTTAGATATGTAGAAAAATTGTTTTTCCCTGCATGTAGATATTTACCTGAGGGAAAAGATAACTGAGTTAATCAGGAAAGAAGGAGAATCTAACCTGCGATCTAAACAAGGACCACATTCTAATGCTCTAGAATATTTTAGCTTTTGATGTTTCTGCATTTTAAGACATGGGAATTTCTGGTATATTTTAGAACGCTTATCACTGTTGTCAGTAGGTACTAATGCAGGTTTGGTTGTTATTTATCGTACATAGTGATCTCAGAATAAATGAGTGTTATATCTACACATCAAGTTACAAACAGTAGAGGGGAAAAAAACCCAAAATGTTGTTGTATATATCTCAAGTCAACGCTGATTTCGTGTCTAATCCATTAGTGTACAAATAAAGTCATTAGGCTTGGAACTTCCGGTGAAACCTGATGATCACCGTCTGACAGGAAATGCATAAGAAAAGTAAGAACCATATGGGTAGGTATGTCTCAGTTGTTTTTGGTAGCGAGTGGAACAGCATCGTTTTATCCCAATGGTATAACCAGGAAATGGTGCCTGCTAATCCATTAGAGCTATGTAAACTTCTACAGGATCCAGTAAGAGGTGGAGATTAAATGAATGGTTTCACTATATTTTATTCAATGATTCTTTTGAAGTTGACTAAGTAGGTATTTTCTTAGAAGCAGCAGTCTTGCTTTCCTTTCTTTGCTTCTTAGTAAGAAGTATACAAATAATGCTAATGGTGAATAGTGTGCCATATTTCACAGGGCAGAATGACCACCCATGATAAGCTGATGAAAAATAATGCTCTCTTTTAGAATTGTTTAGTAGCTGAAATTAGAGCACTGAGTAGTTTGTTTGGACTACTTGTTTAATGTCATTTTTATTCTATCTTAAAGGCAACAAGCAGATTAATTTTATAATAGGCATATAAAATAAATTCAGTATTTTTGTCCTTAAGTCTTGAAATAGTTGACCACTCATAAAATAGAGTTTAATTGTATTCTGTTGACAGATTTTTCCAGCCCCCTGTTAATAAGCTTTGCAAGCAGAAAATGAATAGAAAAATATGCTGGACCAGGTTCCTATACCTCTATAAAATATAATATCTCAAAGAATTCAGTTAAGGGCAAGTGCCTGATATTTACTATGCATTAGAAAAGTTTGCCCATGGACATCAAGAGTATGCTAGAAATGCATCCCTTAGCTTTTCTGTGACTTTAATATATACTGGTATCCTCGTCTGAGTTCAACGGTATAAGTTTTTTAACTGAGATTAGAATTGGAAACCAGTTTTACTTGATGTGTCATGTCACATGATGCGTGTGTTGATCTTTACACCAGTTTCTTTATATTTCCAGAGAAATGTGAGGGTTGAATGACTTACACAATTTTTGAGTGTTTATTTTCATTTCTCTTCTCTTGGCATCTATCCTTCCTAAACTTACCATAAGTTTCAGTTTAGTGTCATGAGGGAAAATCTCAGAAGAGGTTCTTCAATTTTACTTGCCTCAGTAATTATTTGAGATTAAGCATTAATACTGCCACTATTATTTTTGTTGATATTGGTGCTCTGCCTAATATCTCTGAAATACAGGCTGTTCACAATTTGCGAAGAACCAGCCTCAATACTACCTGTCAAACTTAGACAAAAATCATATTAAAATATAATTACTTTTTTATTTCTATGCTGCTTTTTCTTTCAATTATTAATAGCTGCTTACTTATGGGTGTTGGAATATTTATTGCCTTACCCTTGTCAGTGGGGTTTCCTTTAAGACATCTAAATAATTTTAATGGATCACAATCACTTATTTAGTCATTGATACTATCTAAGAAATATAGTGCTGCACAGGAGTTATAGATAAAAGCAGGTTACTGACTGACTTTTTAATCTGTATTTTATAGGAGCTTTAAGACATTATACTACGACTGGCTGGAGAAAGAATTTAAATATAAGGTTTTCAGCTACTTAAGAATGTGTCTGGAAAAGAACATAACGGTGTGCTTGTATTGCAGTGGATCTGAATGTGCAGTGTTGATTCTACCACAGGCTAAAAGAGCAGTACCTGTCCTATGTCTTCCAGCAGTGGTGGTTATTGAGATGACTGCAGTAGCATCACTGGTTTAATTATATAAGACAGGAAAAAGCACCAACTTGCAGTATGTGAACTTCACATTGGCTGATTTTCCTGCCAGCCATAGCAAAGACTTTGCCTTCCTAGTGAAGATGATTTTGAATGGTGTTTCCACATGCCATGTAAATCAGGCTGTATTGAGAGCTGTTCTCCAATTGATAGTATTTTGCATCTCTAATGAGGGTTATCCGTGAGCCTTTTCAACACCTCTAGGGAAGTCTGAGCCATTGCTAGAACTTGTGAGAACAAAAGGTAGATTACTCTTTGATCTTTTCCAGTTAGACCTTCAACTTCTATAGCCTGCTAAGACATTTCAATTGTCAGCTGTTATACTGCATTATGTTTACATTAAGTTTAGCACTTGGCAGCCAATCTGGCAAACCACTAGTAATTTGTTACTGCCGGATCTGTAAATCCTCCAGCAAAAATGTTTGTCAAAGCTCTTTTAATTATCCACTTTCAACCAACATTCATCTTCAGATGACTAACACAGTACTGCATATAGTTCTTTTTTAGATAGGCTTTGTCTGTTCAGGTATGATTTTCTTTTTGTCTTTTATTAATCCAACAGCAACTTAATGGAATAATAACTGCATTTTCATTAACACATTTCTATTGAGAAATATGTGTGTTCAATAAAAAACTGTGCACTGGAGGAGTAATAAAGTGGTGACTTCTGCCTACTCTCTTACCACCTGACTTTTTCCCCTTCTTTAATTTCTCCTCCTTGTGCTCTATTTCATGACAAATAATGCATTTTCTGTAAGTCTCATCATACTTCCACCCACTTACCCACCCTCTTTTTCACAATTTTAAAAAAGGAAAAATGCATGGTTTACCGCTGATTTTCATGGCAATTATATAGCACTGAGTTTTTCAAATGTTATATGATAACATTCAGGTGGTATAGGGATGTTAAACAGAGAGATGCCTCCGTAGCTATTCTCCAAGCAATATTTTCCCTGAGACATTTAAAGCCAAAAATGGTGGCCATTACTTTGAATTATCATTTTTTCCTTTATGCAAGAGCAAATATTCTCTAGCCTTTAATTCCATTTAATATTTTTAAACTTATTAACACTCGATTTGGCTTTTCTGTGGGTTCCTATGCCCGTCATTATCAGTTTCTTCTTTTTCATCTGGTACATGAGTTTTTCAGTGAGTCACATTTTGGAATGAGTCATGTGCATATTGATTCAGGGAGATGCATCAGTCTGTCATTAACATGAGAAATTCCATTAACTTAATTGCAACTGTTCCTGTGGTTAAATTTCAAGGCTCAAAAAAAAAAAAGTTACCAAATTCCTTCCCTTTTTGCACAGCCTATATTTTTGTATACCCTTTCTACACACCAGTATAGGTCAAACCTACTATGGAAAGACATTGCTAGAAACTCATTTCTGCAGCAGTGTCTGTGCAGTCTCTATGACTTCCTGGGTGAATTCTGTTTTAGGGCTTTATGCTTCATATGCTAACTTCTTTTTCATGGTAAAAGTAATGCACTTGAAGTGCTTTGATATTGAACATTTAAAATTAAATGTGATAATAGTCTGATTTATTAGTATTAGGTATGTGCTCAAAGTTGGACAGGTATTTAAAACGCAGGTTCATTTTATTTTAGCTAATGGTAAGAAAGAGAAATTAATTTGGCAGTTCAATCCTGTCCCAAACACATATATTAGAGTGGAGTAATTTATGGAAGTGCCTATGTTTTGATAGATTATAGAGAAGTAGCTTAATCCATAGATTAAACAACTTATATTAAATCACAGAATCACAGAATTAGCTGAACTGGAAGGGACCCACTCATGAAGTCCAACTCCTGGCCTGTGCAGCACCATCCCCAAGAGTCACACCCTGTGCCTGACAGCATTGTCCAGATGCTCCCTGAGCTCTGTCGGGCTGGTGCTATGACCACTGTCCTGGGGAGCCTGTTCCAGTGCCCAAACACCCTCTGGGTGAAGAACCCTTTTCTAATATCCAATCTAAACTTCCTCTGATACAACTTCGTCATTCCCTTGTGTCCTGTAACTGATCACTTGAGAGAACAGATTATCTATTAGGTTTAGGTAAAAAACTTTTGTTTGATGAATGTTTGCATCCTTCTCTGAGAGTAGTGCAAAGATTCAGAATCATCTTAATATTCATTGTTTATACTACACACAAGGATGAATTAAAAATTTCTAATGAATTGCTCTACTTCAGTACATGTCCCTATGTACTCATTTAATCTTATTTTTACTTAAAATTTTGACCTTATTCAGTGTGCATTGTACTTGCCATTTGGTTCCAGGATGTATTTCCTGTATAATGTCAGATCCGGCTCTGGAGACAGTGATTAATTTCGGGGTGCTCATCATGATAGGTGGCAATAGCACTTGCCCACTGAGGGGCAGCAACTACACAGTCACATAGTTTTCCTCATGTATGTGGCTTAATCACATTTGCATAAAGTTAATACATTTTGTGTTTGCTGTATGCGGTCATTTCACTTGAATCTACTGACTTCGTATTACAGGAATTCCTCCTCAGAATCAGACATCACTGTCATCTGGAGTTCAAAGGGTGTGACCTCTTCAGATGTGGTGTTTCTTTTGGAGCCCCAGTCAGAAAAATATCATCACATGCAGCTGGGCTTATGTGCAGTGGTGTAGAGACCAAGATTCCACGTCTGGGACTGTTAGAGCTGATTCTGCAGCGTACTTAGGTTCATATGCCATGAAGATAGTCACAGAGTCTCTCAAGATGATTTCTGATGTAGCCCAGCATTTGTACAAACTCACCTTCAGTTTCAGCATAGCCAGCAGATCAGGAACACAAACTTAGTGACCATCTTGGAGATGTTGAAACAACATGTCTAGCATCCCACAGGGATTAAGGCAGAGGCAGGTACAGAGTACACTTCTCTGTCATTCTGCTGCTGTAAGTACAAGACTGTCTTTGTCTTCCTGAGACTTCTTTGCAGAATACAGCAGGTGCAGTCAAACTCTAACCAGACTCAGCAAATGAAAGAGATGCAAATATGGAACATGTTCATGAAAGAATGGCAGTGGATATGCAGTGTAAGGTGAAATGCAAAATAATGAAGATGGGAAACAGAAAAACATTCACAGGGAGAAGGCCTTGGGATGTCAGGATTTTTACCCCGACATCCCCCTAAGTAGGGGTTTTCTGTCTATCAGAGTCCCGTACCAGGGTTGAAAGATGAGATAGATCCTGCAGCTTGGTCTTCAAAGATGTTTATTCTATTTCTTATGTGAAGGCCTTACAGGAGTGTCAGTGCGCTAAGGGAAAACACTGCTACAGGAACATGGCCGCAGGGTGCAAGGTCGTTTTAAAGATTTCTAATCCAATTAACTCTAAAAACATACTATATTTATGGTTTTGTGCCAGTTACTATCACCTATTCTAAACACATAATTTCTACCTCGATTTCATTCTACCAATGTCTTTGTGCCATCGTCACAGCAGAAGATGGAGTAGATGAAGAAGAGGAAGAAGAAGAACATGAGACAATGCCCCAAATTCTCCATCTTGCTCCCATCTACTTCCGTACTAAAAACCCAAAACTACAATTTTTCACCCTGTGACAAACTAACTCTATTTTAAATCTTTATTATTTCTTATCTATAAGTGCTGGAAGTTTTTCCCATGGACTAAGGTTAAAGATTGTGCTTTCCTGGGGTCTCTGCCAGGGTCTCTGCCAGGGTTTCAGACCCCCCCAGGGCAGTTTGAGAGGTTTTCCACCTGCCCTGGACTCCAACATTGGGGGATGTGGGAAAAGTGTGCCCAGGTTCCCAAAGCCTTTCACTGTCTGTAAGACATAGGATGTATGTCATAATTGAGGGTCCTCCTTTTCAGGATTCTTACTGAATCTCAGAAGTACATAATTGCTTAATGCAGGGATGCTGCTGTAGAAAAATAGCAACTGATTGTGTTCTATGTCGTGCCCTAATGCTCTTTTTCCTTCTGCATACCTCAGGCATTTTCCCCTGAGAGCAGCCTGGGCAGCAGCAGGGGGAGCACTGAGAGCACATAATACTGTCCCAGCTCTTCTGTCTCTGATTTGACTGCTGCAGCTGCTGGGGACAGCCGTGGCAGAGATTGACCTTCTTATTCTAATTTATAGAAGAGATTCAGGAACAGTTTGCTGCTCTATTAGTTCTTAGTATAATGTCAAAATAGAATACTAGGTAACAGAACTGTAATTTTTTGCTTTTATTTCACAGTGTAAGGTACATGTTGTTTGGGCCAAGGAGAGTTAGAAGCACATCTCTATTAGGATGATAGAAAATACATATTTGACAAATTATTTCTACAGAAGAAACTTCCTGCTGACCTCATTGTTTCAATCTGAGTGGCAGCTTATCAAATGTCTGGTTGCTTTCTGCCTCCCATAAGCAGAAGGATATTGACTTCTGGATTTCATCTTTGCTGCTCCATTTAAAAATACTGTTTTCTTACAAAGATAAATGATAAGTTAATGTTTGTGTCTCCAGAGCTATGATGCAATAGGAAATGGTAAATGCCCTGTTATTTTTTACCTTTAATAGTTTGCTGATGCTGTTTTGCTCTAGCAGATACTGTTTGAAAGGGTATGTGAAATACTAATGCAAATGGATGATGCTATGAAAAAAACAGATACAAGAAAGAAAGGTTTTGATGTTTGGTTTTAGGTTTCACTGGAATGGGACAGGAAAGTCTCCTATGTATTTTGAAACAAGGGAATTGAGTTCTATTTTTCCTAGCAGTCGCTGCTTACAAATGTCAAGGCAGAAAGCAGACCAATCTTCACTAAAAGTTGAGAAAGAGAAGGACTGAGAGGAAATAAGACATCTTGTATCATTTTCTCTATTCATTGAAAAAACTTGTCTAGGTAATAAGGTCATCTGTTAGATAGGAAATAGTTAACATCTGTTAACTATTAACCATTAAAAGAAGGCCATACATAAAGGTTTTTATGTGTGTTTTATACATGGTGTACAGCTGCTGAGCTGTGAACTTGGTAACTGTAAATCATAGATAAGATTAAAGCTGCTCTCACCTTCTCTTGTTGACTTTTAAAAGTAAAACAGAATTTCTCAGCTTTTTCTGTCTGTATTCATCATTCTCTCTGTTGATACATATTGACTTCTCTCTTAGATCATGATAGAGATTCCAAGTTATTGTGACAGACAACCTGATGTACATGCATGTTTTGAAGAATCAATAGCCTCTCTATAAAGTGTCCTTCAATCTAAAGTATCCTAGTGCACAAATTTTGCATTTTATGTAGATGGAGATATGAAGAGGAAGGCTTCCATACCTAAATTTTGGAAGATGTGATTTAAACACTATTAAGTATGTAAATGAGAGGTGATGTGATAGGCTCAATAGTGTCTGAAGAATATTTGTCACTAACTGTAGTGGTCCAATGTCCTTATGCTAGATCTTACTACTCTTGCACTTCTGTATTATTATTATTCTCTCTTTACACAGAGAAATTACTTTGTTAGCCACTTACTACTGCAAGCAATGTCTAATACTTGATTCAGTGTTTCAGTAAAAACCAGAACTTTTAATAAATCTTTAATTCTCTATTAATATCTTGTGATTTCTCTACCAAATTTTCCTTTTGCATATCATATCAAATATCATGTAAGGGTTTTCATCTGTACTGTTTGAAGATATATGTTCCTTATGCTTGTGTCTCTTCTAACTAAGGCAGAAGTTCCCTTACTGAACCTGAAGTACTGCAGTTTATATTGACTTTGCAATTTCATAATGTCTAATTCAATTAATTAAGTAACCATGATTTAGATGGCATTTTTAAACTACATTTGTTTGGGTTGTTTTAACTCAAAACAGGCACAAATAAGAGGTTCTAAACTGTGCCTGTTTTTCTTTAGTTGACAGAAATATCTTCTACTCTGTTTATTTATTTATTTTCTGAGAAGTGGGCATAAATAATTTTGGTTTTACTAAAACTCTCCCTATAGGGCTATATCAAGGCTTCCCAGTAGCACACACAGAATTAGATTTTCACATTCAAAGGATCTCTTAGGAGGCAAAATTAAATTATACAACAGAATAGAAAAATTACGGAGTTCTGGGAAAGGAATGAAGGCTGTGAGAGAGTAACAGGAAGCTGTGTGGTCTGGGTTTGGAGTTTTATGCGTTTGTGTGACAGTCTGATCTCTGTGAATTGATTGTAGATTTTTCTGTTCTCGTTTGCCTCCTCCAGATGCATGCCTCTTCCCAGGGTATGCAACCCCAGTCTATCAAATTTGAGGAACTTGTGACCCCTTTCTCTCATGCAGCTATTAACTCCTTCCTTCCTCTTTGCAAATGCAGCTCTCTTTCCCTGCAGTAATTCCCACATAGCTGTTTCCCCTTGTTTGGGAAGAGCTGGGCTTCCGTCAAGCAGGGATGGGAGAGAAAGGTGATGGCAATAGCTGCTTCTTCACCCTCCAAATAGTCTTTTCCTAATGGCTCCTTTCTAGTGCCTTATTGGTGGCAGAAATCCAGCAAGTGTAAAAAGAGTTAACCCTGATCTGCAGTAGTCTGTAAATTAATCTTATCATGTCCATACCTAAACTGTCTCCTTGCATGAGAGTACCAGTCAGTTTATTCCAGTCATGTATCTAATGAGCTCTGGCATTGACTGATCCTTTTTTGAATGATCAGGAGATCTGACTATATACTTTTCACTTCCTCTCAATCATATTGACATTAAATTCCTGTGATTCACACTCTATCTTAGGCTATTTATATAAAATACATCTAACAGAAATATACAACTCTCATTCTGCTTGTGTATTTTGTTTTTTACCATTCAATAATTGTTTGGCATGGGTTTTTTCACTCTGTTCTTGTAGTACTCATATGCTCCTCTATCAGTGACTCTATTGAAATTCATCTTCCTTTAGTTGTGTTGAAAATTTCTCACTTATATTTTGTGTGTGTGTTTTTTACCTTTACAAGGTGCACTGACATTTTAATATAACTTTGGTCTTCATTAGCTTCCATTGGCTTGTAAGATCACAGCTAATGTGTGTTACCTGCTCTCCTCTGCTGCAATTCTTTGCTTTTTTCTCCAGGGGGCAAGAACTACTTTGTTCTCTGGTATAGCAATTCTGAGATTTAAAATACAAGTGCAGGGCAGCCACGATGGAGGATGGCATCATAAATAGAGGGGAAAGAACTCTAGTCTGTTTCCTTTGTCTATGCAAATACCTAGCAATAATAGTCTTTCATGACCTACACTCTGCAGAATTAAATCAATCCTTTTAATAATCAGTGTGAGAATATTGGTTGCTATGGCAACATGTTCTATGGTACTACTAGGGTGTCAAAATAATCTAATGAAATACCACACTAAGAATGTTTTAGAAATTGACTTTTAAAATAAGAAGCAAATAAATCCACCTAACTTTACAAGATATGGCTAGATGCATGAAGTCTGCAACAAGGAAGCAACCATTTTCTAACCGAGGGGAATCAGAATAATGGGGTGGGATATATTGAGTTTCTCATCTTTGATGCATGAGTTGAGGTAGAATTTAGAAATATTTTCCCAGCTTAAATGGTATACCAACAACTTTTGTGTTCAGAAGTTAGCACAAGAGTCAAGAGTTAAATGGTCCTCACAATTTGAGTTAGTGCATGTCTGTGCAGTACCTTTGCTTCCCCTACAGTTTCTATCAGCTTGTATTCATATTTAAAGCTGCTGCTGTTTCTCTAATTCCTTTTCCCTCCTCCTTTTCTTTCTCTATTCCCTTCCTTGCAGCAGACTCCATGCATTTCTTTATTCTATTGGCTAAAATAATCTGCAGTTTCGGGGTTTTAAAAATTATTTTTACATGGACCCCATAGCAGTGCTTTAGAATTAGTGTTACCATCAGCTGTGGTCAGCCATTGTCTCAAACAGTGCTATTCTGGTCAAGCAAAAATCCAGCCGCTTCTGAAAGAAGTGTTCCTAAAGACAGCATTTAGTATCTGAGAATCAGACAGGCTGCTTGAGCAAATTTGAAGCAGGCTAGAACAGCTATTCCATATACCAGTTGAAATAGGGACAAAGAATTAAGGCGTAAAAATTACTTCTTTTTTTTTTTTTTACTTGTATGTATTTATGTTGACATGAGATTTTAAAAATTACTGGCTTAACTTTCCTCCTTATTCTCCCAAAATTAATAAAATTTACCACTGCAATTCAGTTTAGGTGGACTATCCTGTGTAGCAAAATAACATAAATATACAGGAATTGACCACTGTTCCTATTTCTGTCATAGAAAATTAGGATACTGGTTTAAGTAGAAATCAGCATTTTTCCCTTATTGCTCAGATGAATGTGTAAGCCACAGTGTTCATAAGTCAATGACTATTCCTGATACTTTTCATCCCTTCCATACTATAAAGCAAAATAACACAGGTCATTTTTAAATACATCTTTTGCTTAAAAAATAAGATAACACATTTATTACTGATAAATATAATGCAAAAACCAAAACCTCATCTTTTGATTGATTTAGTGTTTTTTTGTCTGGAAAAACCTTGGACCCATCCTGGCAAATGTTAGTTTTTATTCTTTGTGGAATATCGTTAACTTAATGATATTGCAGCAAATTTTAAAGTAAAATGAAGTAGAAATTTCCAATTTCTTGATAATAAAGACAATAAATATTTTCAAGGTATATTAATATTTTCACTCAATTTTAAAGTATAATTCCAGATAGCTCAATACGCACCTTCCTTAGAAAGTATTATTTTCATATAGCAGTTTAACAGTTGAGTATGTACTTTGTATTAAAATAGCAGTTTATCTTTAGCAATTTGTGAATGGGACACTCTTAAGTTCATAAGATAAAAAGTTTCTTTACAGTATATCACTGTATTTAATTTGAAAGTATTGTTACTTTATGCACAGAGACCTTCTTCAATGCGTTTATCACCAAGGGAGGAAGAAGATGATGATGCAGCTGAAAATACTTGTGGACCTTCTGGTTTATGGGAGGCACTGACGCCTTGTAATGGATGCAGGAACCTTGGATTTCCCATGCTTGCACAGGTATTTGATTCCCTTTTCATCATAAAGCTTAGTGACTATGGAAGAGCTATATAATCTCTGCTTTAAGCCTTAGAGTTATTTATAGTCTTGCCTGATTGCCTTCAAAATTGTTACTTTCACCCTTCATTTTAATATCAAAAGCTGGTTCCAAAATAAAATGTTGTGCTTTGGTCAGCCTGCTGTAATACTTACTCATATGAGTTTAATATGGAGACTGATGTTTACTACCCCTATTTTAGATGGATAGATAGTTGCTGTGTTGGATAGCTTTCTTTTCCAGCTGGAAAGAAATTTCGAAGTCACATCATTTCTTTTGGGATAAGTACTCTATTTTTGACCAGTTTCTAATTAATATAATGACAGCTCAGCTACTTTCTTTATAGAATTAGTTGAGTGCATCATGCGTAACTCAATTGATATAAGAATATCGCATAAGACTTCTCTTTGAAGATTGTGTAAGTTAACGAAAAAAATCCCCAAATGTTTTCAAATGCTCATCATAATACAGAATAGAATAAATAGAAGTGGGTAATATGTTTGGATCTAAGTCCCAGCAACTCTTGGAGCAGACTAGTCTGCAGTATCTACCAAAACATTCCAGCAGCTGTGTCCTGAACAAGTGATATTGTATTGCTAAAGAACAGCATGATGCTTACTGCAGCTTCTGGGTCTCCCATGTTCTCTCCCCCCACTATAAATTAGCACTCTTGTTTTAGTAGCATTTTTCCTGAGCTTTTTTTTTTCGTAGCATTGAATGAAGACCTGCCAAATTTCTGTTTAGAAATGTCTGGCTTTTTCAGTTGCATCCTTGACACTGCATTTAAATAGCTTTGTCAAATTCTTGTGTACCACACTGGAATTACATATCCTTTCTCACCACATTTCATACACTGTTGCTTTCATACCATGACTGTACGTTTTATTCCCTTTAAGTCTCATGAGACTTGCACCTGTTTGCAGTCAATGCTGGAGCCTTCCCTGCAGTCAATGGAAGCAGGATACGGCAACTCATGTGCTTGAATAACAATGAGCGCTGCCCTGTCTCTTGATAAGGAGCCTTTATATTCCTTTCCCCTTTCAGTAGCTGTTTCCTACTTCATACTATCCATCAGTTTAGACATTTGGCAAAGTGCGGAGTTGTCAGAATCAACCTGATTTACAATAGGAGTACCATAGTTACTAATTTGTTTTTAGGCATTTATTTCAAAACATATTTCTTAAATGGAACTTTTCTTATTTAAATATCTCCTGTGGTTTAATTATTGTTAAACTTTCCTATGATGAACATACATGGAATTTTTATTTCCTAATTTTATAAAATATTTTTGTTTTTCTTGTTTCTTTTTTTATGTAAGGTGTACATAAAGGGTGCTATAAAATTGAGGGATGCCTTTGAAAAGTGGAATCAAGTGTGGTTGGTTGGTATGTTTTTCCTATTTATAAAGAGAGATTCATTTCAACTATGATGTAAGTTTTAAGGTAGTGATTCCTGAGTTTTATTTATTGTAATTAAAATTTAAGCTTATGATATCTCATCCTTCTTGCTCTGAGAACAATAAGATTTTTAATTATGAGTACAAAAAAAATATATTTATTATGACAGTTTGCCTTTCTAGATTGTTTCTATCCATAAAAACTGACGGCAGATATCATTTTGGTCTTTTGTTGATTTCATTTTATGGGAGAAAGGAAAGAAATTAGGTAGTGAAAAATCTCCAAGCTAAAAACCAGTGACTTTGGTTTTTATAAATTGTTGCCATCAATGTATGCAGTCTTTCAAGCTGTTAGCTAATCTGTTGGATTTTTCACATTTACTTCAGAATGCAGTAGAGAACATCTTGTTCTAAGAGATTGAAAACATGAAGTATATATGTGTGATTTTGGATTAAGAACAGTATCTGGAACAGGTCTAACAAATTATATATTATGTGCAATGGCATGTTTCAGGTAAAACTACAAAAATATGGTTCTGATACTCCTGTCAGTGCACTAACATATCAGAAAGTGCGGATGTCATCATGCAGAAAGAGTGAGATAAAGGTATTTGACATGGTGTCTTAAAATCTGTACTCTGGTAAAGGTCCAAAAAATAGGGGAAAGAGTCTATCAATTAATCTTGAGCACAAATAAGTTCATTTTTACACTTCTCCTTTATTTAAAAGTATATTTTACAATCATATAAATATATTGTGTTTGTACATCAATGGTAAAAAACATAAAGATTGATTCTTGCTTTATATACATGGTCAGAGGCACAATGATAACATGAAATTGAGTTTTAGGTGAGATTATGAACATGTCCATCTGTGACCTAGTTAGCTGACAGCTTTCAATATGCCAAAGGAGAGGGCAGTAATCTTCTTGACAAACTTGGTTTCTTTTTTGCAGTTAGGGGAAAAAAGCTTGTCTGGAGGTACTTCTGGCATAAAGTATGTCATTGCTGTATCTACTGTGCTGGGAAGTGTCATTTTAGAAAGGGCTATTATAGAAAGTTCTGTGTAAAATGTTATATAATTTAAAACCTAGCATAGCAGTAATACAGATATTCTCAGAACAAGCAACTCTTTTTTTTATGTCTCAAAATTGGTGACATGCTGGAAGAGTGTTGTGGAAAAATCTTTGTGCCTTGTAAAAATTTCAGGGGTTTAGAATACACAGCTGGATTTTTGGAGACTGAAATTTAGACATGTCTTTTTATTTTAGCAGAGAGTATATTCAATTTGTAGATTATGATTTAGGGTTAATTTGGGGCTATTGCTTTGTTCTGGAGTTAATCTTTGGTTTAGGGCAGAAATTCAGTACCCGCATACATATTCACAGTTTCTTGAGAATAAAGCAGAATACTCTGAATGTATGTGTATAATTCTGTTTTCTTTTTCATAGGTAGCATACTTTGAGTATTTCTCTGCTAAAGGGCAAACAGGGCCTGATGAACAGAGATAAATAGAGGGCAGTCTGCAGTGTCAGAGAGATGAGTGCTACAGAATTCTATATGAAACCTCCACTGTTATCAGTTTAAAGCAAGCAGTTCACACACCTTAATCTTGACAGCCATACCAGCATATTTTTCTAATTATGTTTTAAAGTAGTTGTGAGACAAGGCATGTTTAGCTCTGTCCCATTTAGGATGCTGCTGGGTCAGCTTGACTGGACTTGTGTTATATGTGCAACGTAAAAATCCTGATAGTTATTCCGTGTGTTTGGCATGATGACAGGCAGGAACACCTCATTTGTCTAACTGTTACAAAATGAAAATAATGTCTGTAAAGACAGCAGTGCAGTTGCTCTGGAAAAACTGAACTTTGATTCAAAAGCCGTAAGTATAAATCTTCATGTTGCCAGTTGCTGGGAGGCATGGCTCTTCACAAAAATATATGGAAAATTTACTTAAATATTTAAATGCTATATTTCTAGCTTAGTGTCAAATTTTCATCTTTTAAGAGGGAATGGACTTCTGGGAGACCTTGACATCTTCCTTTAAGACTGATCAACATTCTGCTTATATAACTCTAGGACTCCTAGAGGTAGGAACTCCAGCAAATTTATCATGGGTTGTCCTGTGAAAGAGACCCTTTACCCCAAAAATGCCTTTTTATTTAGAGGGAGGGAAGAAAAAGTGGATTCCTAACTACATTTTTAGGAGATGAGAACTGTATGTAATAGTTTCTTTATCAATACAGGCTATTATGGGAGTATTTAAAGTTTGGAGTTTGATGTATCTGTTAATAGGGTTATATATTTCATGTCTGCCTTCCAGAAGATCATTTTGTGTCTCTGTACTTCTTTTTGTAAATTTTAAAAAGTAATTTTTAATGGGAGGAAATTTAGTATACTGTTTGTATTGTAGAAGCTAGTTAAGGTTGTTCTGTAGAAAGCCTGACATTGAAAATTATTATGTTGCAATTATTTTTAGATTTTCAAAGAGGGTTCAGGATACATGAGAGATGTATGGGGTAATTAAGTAAGGAGCTAACTCAATTTTCACATAGAGATCAAATCTGCTCCTAAAAAACCTGTACTGATGCTCTCTGGAGAGAGGCAGCATGGCTCTACATTGTCTTTTTCTGAAGAATTTTAATACCAGGAATTTTATTTGGAATTATTTGTTTTCATTTAAACATATTCTTTCAGTTTGAACTCCCTCTATTTTCAGCTGCCTCCAAAATTTTCTTAGATTTTAAGCTTAATGCAAATGTTTGAATAATTTTTGAACTGGTAAGGTGCAGGGGAGGTAGTATAAAAGAAATATTTCTCCTTTGTTTTTAAATAAAAACAGAGAAAGACAAAGAACATGCTTTTAATTAAACAATAATGGCCAAAGCGTTTCAGCTTGGTTTTTCAATCTATTAATAAATTTATCTTTCAGCACATTCAGTGGAAACATGAAAAGCTCTACTACCCATAAAAAATATTTCTGTTAAACTCTTGAATTTCAGTGTTGTGTCTTTTGCAGTAAGCTTAAGTCTTATTAGTAATTTCAGGAACACGCCACCCACACACTGAAGCAGCTACTGAAAAGTGCAATATGCATTCTGCCTAGAAAGAACCAGCAGGTGATGAGTATACCCTGCTGTAACAGAGAGAGAAAATAAGTATATTGAAAAAATTGTGGCTTATTTTAGTGCTATACTACATTTTCTGATTGTTTTAAGAATGAAGCTGAATGTTTTATTCTTGCATATTGTATGTATTACATATGTAGCTTCTTAATTTCCAGTATAAATTTGCAGGTGTCATGTTGCAAATGCATTTTTACTGTGCTAGTTGTGTAATCTAGCCACCACTACACTGGTGTGTAATATGACCAGAAAAGTTATAATCTGTTTATCCTTGGGTATTTTCAGAATTGACTAATCAAGCCCCTAATGTTTAAGTTCTGCTTAAACTGCAAGTTTGGATGAGGTGACTTCAGAGATCTCTCTCATATCTTTGCTAACACCTATGTGCTATGTTTCTCTGTAAGGCTATGGGACCTCAGATGAGCTTATATATTTAAAAATTCAGACTGCCTCTGCAGTTTGTAAATGATTGGTTTTGAGATCTCGCTATCCATGTCCAGCACTGTGTAAATCTGGTCACTGCTGGGATGTGTTGTCTCTTGGTGTGATCATAAAGCAGCAAATTAGATGGCATGAGAGAGAAAAGAGAGAGGTGTCAAACTGTACTTGAAGTGTTGATATATGTCAGAAATAATCTGAAATACTGATGACTGTAGTGGTTTACAAGGTGAAATTTAATTCCTATTAATGGCATTCAAATTCATGTAGAAATTACTGTTGAATTGAACACTGTCACATACCTAACTGAAACATGTCACAATGGTAATCTGGGAAGATCTTACGTAGTATAACTATATTACATTTTGTTGTTTTGTGGTTCACAATTTAGTGGTAACCAGAAGACACACTTTCATGGAATGGTTTTGCTTTCAGCACTGCCTCTCAAATTGTTGGAAAAAAAATGAATTTGATTTGCCCAATGAATAGATAGTAATAGAGCATGGCAATTAGTTGTGTACATGAAAGAAGTTTGACTTTGTGTTAAAAACTTCATGTTTGAACTTCAGCTGCTTCATAACAGAAATATTAAAGCAGTATATTAAAACCTGAAAATTTATGTTGAACTCCCTGGTTATTCTGACATAATTCAGCTACTGTTCAGTATTAACATTTCCTGGGGAAAAAAAGACATCATAGATATATTGTAGTCATTGTTCCTATCATAGTAACACGAGGAAGAGTTAAAAGTCCTCATGTTGATGTATCTGGAGTTAAGATACAAGTTGAGTGGGGATATCCGGACATGGTGATTACTGCATGGATTTGCTACACTCATTAGCCGTGCAGTCAAGCTTTGTGTCACGTTGTATTTCTGTGAAGGGTTGTTTAAAGGCACTTGAAGTTTTGGGATTTTATTTTGGGCATAAAAACTTTTATTCTATTTTGTTTTGTGTATTTTTAATGATGTGTCCTAGGGTGACTTTCTGANTCTGAGAACCAAGCTAGTACTGGAACCGTCAGAGATATTTCTTTAATTCAGTTTTTATAGTATAGAAAATCATGGCCTCGCAGAGTGAGTCCGTGAGAAGTTGTAAAAGTTACAGACCTGATTTCTTTCTGAAGAAAAGCCCTAACTGACAGCTGGACTTTTAAAAACAACTCTGTAGTATCTAACTGTGAATCCTCTCTTGCTGTACAAAAGGAATTGCATGCCATGGTTTTAAAGTTGTGTCTGGTGGTTGCATTTCACAAAAAACCTTTAATGCTGGTATCCATTATACTGAATCTGAAGATGGGATAGATCCTGAATCAACAAATTTCTTAAGTATAAGTGTTAATGTGCTCAATCTCACTTGGGTTTCCATACAAGTGGAGCTTTATAAAGAGACACCTTATATTTTCACCAAAATTCAAAACTAGTCTAAGACTTACAGTTTCTTAAAATTCCCAACTAATTTTTATGATTTTTTTCACTATGGCAACTTGTAATTAAGAAGAACTCATGAACTGGATGTAAAATAAAATGAAACTGAAGTTGAGGGAGTCTCTATTTGAGATATCAAAGAGAAATATATAAGACTACATTGTCTCAGGTTTCATGAAAAGGTATTTTGTATTTACTTTTGATAGAAAATATGATCTACCAATTATTGTGAAATACTTCTTTTTACTTTGTCTCTCAGAAAAGCAATTCAGCTAGAAAATGGGAATCTCATGTTTCATGTTTGTCTATCTAGAATGTTGTTAATCATATATATTGCTGTAGAATGCAGATGCTCTATTCACTTTCCAGAAGCAATAAGCAGTTTTGTTTCATAAAATCTACTATAATAAAAAGAAGTCACATTAATGCTCCTAATAGAATGGAGAATAGCTGTGTTCCTTTGGCAAAAGGAGGAGATAGCTTTTTTTAAAAATACGTGTTATAATATGTCTCTGTATAACCTGAACAGTCCACCAGGCATTTTTGCAGTTTTTCTAGATAAAAGGTGTAAGTATGAAGATGTTGAGATAAATTAATAAATTGACAGCAGCAAGCCAACTATATTATTTTTGGAGGTGCTATAATTTTGTAGCATCCTAGGTTTTGTTTCACAATATTTTATACTGTGAAGAAGAAGAGAGAAAATAAAATCTTTAGGCAATGTTCAGTCCTATTTATTTCTACCTAATTTTGAATTTAGCAAAATTGAGTCTGTAACTCTCAGACAATTTTTAGCCAACAGCCTAAGTACTTACAAACCACTAGGTTTGTCTCTAATTAGCTTTTATGATTAGCAGATACCACATACAAATAGCAGTTGTATATACACATAAAGCTGTTTTTACTAAACTGTTGTGATATGTTTGTATATAGGCAGGTGATTAAATTCTCCTTTATTCAGACTGATTTTATAGAGTTAGTGTTTTTGCATTGTGAAAAATAAATATTGACAGCAGAAAGTTCGTTCAGAAACCCATCTGGATGTTCTTGCTCCTTGTATCATTAAGAAAGTGTCCACATCTCTGAAGATGTTCCACTGATTGCTCTTTCCTGTTGAACAGGAAGCCATTGCAAGCCAGCCAGTGTGAGATATGAAATAGAGGGATGTTTTTAACCGTGTGCCTAGTTTTTGAGCTGAATTTGTGTGGAAATTAAACAGCTGGGCACTTAGGGTACACAGATGACAGAAGCAGAAGGCTTTCCTTCACTCCTTTCTATCCACTTCTAAAGTGGACAGACTGAGTGTATCTCTTTTTTTAAATTTCTCTTGAATGCAATAATGTTCTATTGTAATGTTCATGAGCAATTTTTGAGCTGCCTCTTAAGGATAGCAATCTTAACATCTTTCTCCCACAGACAGTTATTTCTCATCAGGGCTGTAAGATCAAAGAAGAGCTGCACACACTCCACAGTTTGGATTTTTAGTGGCTAGAATTTCATTTTTTGACCCAGAAAGAAGGACCCGCTTCCAAGGGTTTCCTGTTGTCTGGCTTTAGGTGGTTTCATGTGACATCCAGGCATTTCGAATAGCAAATTTCTTTTACTTACCAACTCTGTTTTCTCATCATGAAAATATGAAAGGATCTTGAGTTTGCAAATTACTTGGGGTTTTTTTTAACTTTAAGCATTTATGTTGCTATTTTGAAGATGAATTATTATTTGATGAAACATAAGAAAATAATTGAATCAGAACCTAGAGCAATAGAACCATTAGGGAAAAAGGTTTTTTGTGAGAACTTCTTACCGTCTTGGTTTTGGGAAATACTGACATAGTAGTTTGTTTGTATATGAAGGAATTAACAGCAATAACAGAGAATATCTGTAATAAAAGTATTCCTTACAGTTAATGTGACTGCAAACCTGAGGCAGAACCCCTTAATTCTTGTTAAATAAACTGATGATTTTGTGGTAGCTGTTCCAAAACTGGTATCTTTCAGTGAACCTATAGAAAATTTTTTAAGTTCCAATTTTATTGAAGATGTTATTTAGGTTCCCTTATAATCTTTATTCATTTCATTTTATGTAATCTTCACATTCTATTTCCATTTCACAATAGCTAGAGCTGAGAATTTGCAATGAATAAGTAGATTATCATACCACACACATCATCGCAGTAACAATTAAAGCAGTAGAGTTTTGGCATAAAACAATGGGATTTCTTGTTTAAAGAGCCATACAGAAGTAGCTTGTTTATTAGCAGAATGATTTTCCTTCAGTGATGAGTAGTGAATTACATGATTTTGTTCATGTATTGTTCTTATATTTCCATCTTAGCTATTGTAGTCCAACATGGCCACCTCAGCCCTCATAAAATTGCCAAGAATATAGGCAGTATGAGGAGATAGCACTGAACTATGGAGCTTTTTGTATCCATATAACTAAAAATCCATGTTATGAATGTTAGTGGGCTTTGGCACGCTTTTCGCCAGGAGACAGCAGAGTTCATAGGTTCGCATACAGAATTACTGTTCTGAACTGCGGTATGAAATAGAAAATTACTGGGTTATTTAAGAATATAGGAAATACAGGCAATATCCTGTTAGCTTGTGTTTACTGCTGATGTGCGTATTTCCCATGCTGTCATGGAATAACTTGTTTTACTGTTTTTAAGCACCACTTCTAGCTTACAGTATGAATTTACTTTCCCTCCGACTGTCTCTTACTGTTAGGCTTAGTTTTCACATCACTGAAATATCTGCAAAGTTTATTTGGTACTATTTAAATAGGAAGTATTAACTTTTGCAAACTTTGCATGCTGCTGGAACCTTTAAAGAAGAATTTCAAACTCTTTTTCTGTTAATTTTATATTTAATTTTTCAGTTATGTAACAAACAAAAGTAGTGTTTGCAATGAAGTTTTTTCATTTAGATAATACAACTCTCCATAACTTCAGTATTTTGAAAAACATTTTCTTGTTCTTTCTATTTTACTGTGGAAGCATGTGTAGGAGAGATTTCTTCTAAGAGAGTCCTGGTTTATGCTATTGCAATAATAACTTTTATACCAAATATACTTAGATTTTTATTTCTTCAGCATCAAAAACTTTTAAACATGGAAGATTGTCTTTCCTGAAATAGCAAGTATTTGTCGCTTCTATCAAATCTATTGTATATGGTATTAATTAATTGGTTTCTGTTCCGCAAATTTTTCAGAGCATTTACTTGACTTCAGAATGAGATGCATGGGCAGATATAGAATATTTTCAAAAAAGGCATAGGTTGTTTGTAATAGGTAATGGATTAACACGTTTTAATGTTAAATCTTTCTTTTCAAAGAAAATTTCTGCCATAATGTCTCATTTTAGTGAAGTTATCTGCCCTCCAATCAATCAGTTTACAACTCTAGGCTTACTATTCCCAGAGCTGTTGTGTTTTGCTTCAAGATTTACATAAGTGCATTCAGTTCTTCTCTCCCCTTCACAGCAACATATACATTTTTCATTTAGTGACACAGTAGTTGACAGAAATTTAGCTATAAAATGTGAGAAATGTGAGTCTGCTTAACATAGAGTAGTGTGTTAATTGTTTTCTGCATTTGCTGTCAAATATTGACTTCAATATAAGGTTTCTCAATATCTAACATTTTCCATGGTTCCTGCCCTTATAATGTGAGGAATTAGTCTTCATGTTTGCTGCTTCAGTTGGAGTTGTGTGTGTATGTTTAAAACCTAGGCATTAGAGCATAACCATCTTGCAGAGAAGTACTGTTTCCATGGAGCTTAGGTTTCAGCTCATTTTATAATTTTTTTAATATAATAGCCTTTATTTTGAAGAGGCATTTTCCCATGGTTTGAAATTCAAACAAGACATGATTTTTTTTAACATCTTTCATGAAAACAATAGAAAAAAAAGGGAGGATATTTAAACTAGAAATTGCTTTCTATTTTATAATTGTATTTTTTTCAGATAAACTAAGAATCATTTATTAAAAGTTATTATATTATGCTACATTGCTACACACAACCATTTGCATTTCCATAAGCCAGATTATGTACACTTTTAGTCTATTCTTTGTCACAGTGAGTTATTTATTAGAGGAAGCATCTGCTCTTTTTAATGGCCTGAGTGTTGAATGCATGGGAAAGCATGTAACATGACTACAGCTGTCTAGCTTCATTTGAAATGCTGAAGATCTGCCAGTTAGAATTATGAAAACACTGCATGAAATATAGTGACATGTTTCTGCTGCTGAGGTTAGCACTGCATTCATTATGTTCACATTTTACCCATGTCTTCACACATTTATAGTTCAGGCTACTATATTAGTGAGTTTTGTATTGTAAGGCATTGTAGGAACCTTTAGCTTTCAGGGATTTATGTCTGTAGAGTTTTTGTATGAACTTTTAAATTCAAAACATGGAGATGTGAAAATATGCACTGGAAAATGGGGAAATAAACCTGTATTTGGTGTGTTATATAAATAATGATAATTTTCTTTTTCACACATAAAGTTTGAAAAAACAAATCTAAATTTTGAATGGTTTCTGAAAAACTAAACATCATATTTACATTTCTAAGTAAATAAACAGGACAACAACTCTAGCACGCTTTTTAAAATTGATGTTTTTCTCAGCTCCGTGGAAGTCTTACTGAAACTTACAAAAGCTGTTTCAGGTGCTGAAGGGAAATAATTATTTCAGTTAATTCTGTACAGGTATTATTTCAACAGCAGCAAACCCACAATTTCAGATGTTTGGTGAAAGGGTAAAATATCACACTCTTTTAGAATCCTTGCTGGAAATACTTGGTGCAGACCAGAGTAGATCCTCCAGTGTCATTACCCTTAAATAAGATTATTGGTGGTTTTCCAGATTGTGTAATAGATTATGAACCTTATTATATGTTCTATGACAAATTATACATTCAAGTGTTTCTAGCTGTCATAACAATGAACATTTATGATAGTTTGACTCATGAAAAATTATTCTATTTGTACAATACTATGAAACTTTCTTTGGTTAAATTATTAGTAATAGATAAATGTGTTTTTACTCACCATAAATTATAGTAATATTCCTGATATCTTTGACTGGAAAGGCAGTCAAAAAAAAATTTCACCATCTTCTTGGGGTTTTGGGTTATTGTGACATAGAGAATACTTTCAGGTTTTTTTGCTTAGTACATTGTTGCGGCAAACTTGTGCAACACCATTCAGGTTCAAGCATTTCCCATTCCACCTTGCTGCGTGTCAGAAAACTGTTCTAATTATCTTTAGTCACTGGTCAGGACTTCTTTCTTGCTTGAATTCTTGAGTAACCTTCAGTTACTTATCATTAAGAGTTCAGTGTGAAGTGTCCCAATCCAACAAGGATTGGGACATCAGTCTGTTTACAAATGTCAAGAAGTAAGTTTGATGCAAATACACTCAGACTAGATGTAAAGAAAACAATTTACAGTGAGGATGGTGAAACACCAGAATAGTTTGCCCAGGGAGGAGGTAGATGCCCCATCGCTGGAAACATTCAAGGTCAGGTGCTCTGAGCAACCTGGTCTAGTTTAAGATACCCCTCCCCATAGCAAGGGGTTGGACTATATGACCTTTAAAGATGCCTTCCGACCCAAACCATTTCATAATTCTGTGATTCTATTACATAAATGGGATAAATGCAATATTCACTGCTCACTCTCAGGATAATCAGGAGCTTTGGGTTGATGGAGCATATAAGATCAATAACTCTCCAAAGTTTCATCAATGAAATATCTTCTAAGGAACAACTGGGCAGTACTTGTCACACTGTGATGGGAGGGCAGCCACCTGGGTTCTAGATGCTAATCCTCTGGCCTTCAACAAGCCAGGGGAGACAGCACAATACTCTGGTGGATCTCAAGGGGTATGTCAGAATTTAATAGCTGTTCTTCACAATCTATATAAATGAAAAAGATATTTCTGAAGGTGGAAGATACATTGCATTCTTCCTTTCTATGTTTCCCAGATTATTTCTACTTTGAGAGTCATGCATGACCCTGGTGTGTTTTCCCATGTTCCAGGGAAGTAATAAAGCTTCAAGTGACCTGATTTTTATAGGAAAGGATATTGACAGAATGAAAAAAGTTCTGTTAGGAAAAAATTCTATCTTCTTGTCAGACTGTCAGTTCAGATTAGGTGCCCTCTGAGCCTCTATCGTTCTATTCATAGCTCATACAAACTCAAATTTGCATATACTGCTTATATCTCAGCCCTTAAGCACATACACAGACACACACAGAGAATCACTAGATTGGAAGAGACCTCCAAGATCATCGAGTCCAACCCAGCTCTAACACCTCAACTAGACTGTGGCACCGAATGCCACATCCAGTCTTTTTTTAAATACATCCAGGGATGGTGATTCCACCACCTCCCTGGGTAGACCATTCCAGTACTTTATTATTCTTTCCATGAAAAACTTTTTCCTACTATCCAACCTATATTTCCCTTGGCGCAGCTTAAGACTGTGTCCTCTTGTTCTGTCAGTTGCTGCCTGGAGAAAGAGACCAAGCCCCAGCTGACTGCAGCCACCTTCCAGGAGGTTGTAGAGAGTGATAAGGTCACCTCTGAGTCTTCTTTTCTCCAGGCTAGACATCCCCAGCTCCCTCAGTCATTCCTCATAGGGAGGAATGCTCCTCACCAGCCTCATTGCCTCCTCTGGATGCACTCAAGAGTCTCAGTATCCTTCCTAAACTGAGGGGCCAGAACTGGACACAGCACTCAATGCCCTTCCTAAACTGAGGGCCCAGAGCTGGACACAGCACTCGAGGTGTGGCCTCGCCAGTGCCGAGTACAGGGGAGGAATGACCTCCCTGCTCCTGCTGGCCACACCATTCCTGATCCAGGCCAGGATGCCATTGGCCTGCTTGGCCACCAGGGCACATTGCTGGCTCATGTTCAGCTGCTGTCACCAGTACCCCCAGGTCCCTTTCTGCCTGGGCACTGTCCAGCCACACCATCCCCAGCCTGTAATGTTGCAGGGGGTCATTGTGGCCAAAATGCAGGACTCGACACTCGGACTTTTTAAACTTCATCTCATTGGAGTCTGCCCATCCATCCAACCATTCCAGGTCTCTCTGAAGAGCCCTTCTACCTTCCAACAGGTGGACACAAGCTCCCAGCTTAGTGTCATCTGCAAATTTACCAATGAAAGACTCAGTACCCTCATCCATGTCATCAGTAAAGACATTGAACAG
>WBMY01014330.1:335190-400987 GCA_013397315.1 Donacobius atricapilla
GACCATTCTTCTCCCTGACACCATCTACCAACCCAGGAGGACAGTTGTCCTGAGGACAAGCCGTCTTCCCACTAAAGACTGAGACAAAGAAGGCATTAAGCATTTCCGCCTTCTCCTCATCTGCAGTTACTAAGTTCCCTCCCTCATCCAATAAGAAACAAAGGATCCTCTTACCCTTCCTTTTACCATTAATACATTTGTAAAAACATTTTTCATTACCCTTTACAAAAGTTTCCAATTTAAGTTCAAACTGAGCTTTAGCCTCCCTAATTTTTTTCCTACATGCCCTAGCAGCCCTCTTAAATACTTCCTTCCAAAGATGATGCATTCTCTTTTTATTGCTAAGTCCCTTCAAAACCTCATTGCCCACACAGGCTGAACGTTTGCCTCGTCGACTCATTTTTGGCTCACAGGGACAGTCTGTTCCTGTGCCTCTGTGTTTTGAAGTACACCCATCTTTCCTGAACTTTATTTTTAGGGGCTGCTTCCCAAGGAACTCTCTGAATAAGTCTCCTAAATAGGCTAAAGTCTGCCCTCTGGAAGTCCAATGTAAAAGTCTTATTGACGTTTCTCTTGATTTCACCAAATATCAAGAACTCTATAATTTCATGATCACTGTGCCCCAAGCGGCCTCCAACCACCCCATCACCCCCCAGCTCGTCTCTATTTGCAAAAAACAGGTCAACCATACTCCCTGCCCTGCTGGGCTCATTCACCATCTGCAACAAAAAGTTGTCCTCCACACACACTAAAAACTTCCCGGACTGCCTTTTTTCTGCTGTATTAAGTTCCCAGCAGATTTCTGGCAGGTTGAAGTCACCTACAAGAACAAGGGCTGGTGATCCTGAAACATTCTCCAGCTGCTTATAGAATAAGTTGTCCACCTCTTCTTCCTGGTTGGGTGGATGATAACTGACTCTCAGTAGGATGTCAGCCTTATTGGCCTTCCCCTTAATTCTTACCTGTAGGAATTCAACTCCATCATCATTAGTTTCAATACCTGTGGCATCAAAAGCCTGCCTAATGTAAAGGGCTACCCTTCCACCTCTTCACCCTTTCCTGTTTGTTCTGAAGAGCTTGTAGCCATCCAGTGCAGGACTCCAGCTGTTTGAATCATCCCACTACATTTCCGTGATGGCGACTACATCATAGCTTTGCTGTTGCACCATGGCCTCCAGCTCTTCTTGTTACCCATGCTGCATGCATTGGTATACATGCACCTCAGCTGGGCTACTGACTTCACCTCTAACTCGGGCTTACCACCCTTGGGCCTGCTTCCAGACAGCCCAGCTGCATCTCCTTCCCCCTTCAAACCTAGTTTAAAGCCCTCTCAACCAGTTCTGTCAGTTTATGAGCTAAAATTCTTCTGCCCTTAACTGAGAGATGCAGCCCATCCAGTTCTAGTAGGCCAGGTGCCATAAAAGTTGCCCCATGGTCAAAGAACCCAAAATTCTGCCAATGACACCAACCCTTGAGGACTTGTTGATCATATGGACTCTCCTATTCCTTTCAACATTTTCTTCTGCCACCAGAGGGACTGAGGAAAAGACTACATGTACTCCTGCTCTATCAACCACTTGACTCAGTGCCCTGAAGTCCCTTTTAATTGCCCTGACACTTCTCTTTTCAGTCTTGTCACTGCCAGCCTGGAGTGTCAGCAGTGGATAATAATTGTAGGGCTGAATCAGCCCAGGAAGTCTCTCATACCCGGGCCCCAGGGAGGCTGCCGACCTCCCTGTGGGATGGGTCTGGAAAGCATACGGGGCCCTCTGTTCCTCTCAGAAGGGAGTTACCTACTATGATTACCCTTCTTTTCTTTTTGATGTTAGAGGTGGTGATCCATCCTACAGATGAAGTGTAATTGGGAGGCCCACAGGACAGATAATTTTCTTCTAAATCATCTGGCTGACTCTCTAGATCCAGGATCTCATACCTGTTCTGAAGTGGCACCTGACTAGGGGATGGGGGTCAGGAGGAATGTTTATTATTGCCTCCGCAAGCAGGGGCCCATTTCCACTCCCCTTCATCAACCAGGTGTCCTCCTATTGCCTGACAGTGGGAGGCGTGGGAGTCCTCTAACTCCTGGTGGGCCTTCCCTCAAGGATGGAAGGGTGGATCTCCACCAGCCTATTTCACTTTCTCCAATACTCCTTACTCTTTCAGCTTCCTTCCTAAGCTCAGCCACCAGCGAAAGGAGATCGTTCATTTATTCACACCACAGGCAGGCTTCTTCTGCAAAGGCTCCTGGATCCACTGATAAGCTCAAACACTCCGCACAGGAAAGTGCACAGACACATCCTTTTTGAAGAGTTCTGTTTGGTTACACACACTTGTACAAACTACAGGTTTTGGTTGTGTAAAAACCCTTACTAACAAAAAAACCCAAACCCAACCAACCAACAGAAACACAGCAAACAACAAACTAACCTAACTAGCAGGAAAAACCTGCGACCCTGCCTGCTTGGCCCGCCTGCAGGAGCTGCCTTGCAAGTGCTGTGCCACGCTCTCAGGTATGCGCTCTGCCCTCGGAGATGCGCCCTGCCCGTTTTCCCGCTCCCTTGGCCGCACTCCCTAGAGGCCTCTTTTAGTCACCCTGCTACTCACCACCGGAGGAGCCCTGCCCTTGCCTGCCTGACTCGCAGTATACATCAAGTGTGCATCATTCCATTTGATTCTTAAAGGGAGGGCAAGACTATATAGAAGGCAGAAGCAAGAGAAGCTAGAAACCTGGCAAAAATGTGGAAATAAAGGTCTAACTCACCATCATGTAGTTCTTGAAGATTTAGTCATGTTATGGCGCATTGTTTCACAATTGTATATAACCCTTTGCAATTGCCAAAAATAGATATTTTATGAACAAATTCATTCCCTCTGATTAACAATCTCTTCCCCTGTGCAGGTTTCAGGTAGTGTATCATAGGTATTATAACTTCAAACATTTGTTCAGCGGAGACCCAGCTGACTGCAGGCCTATGAATAAGGGCCACAGTGTGTCCCTGGCATGTGCTCTGCAACTTCAGTGTCACGTTACTATTTCTACAAGATGAAAAAAATCTAATTTACATTTATCAATATGGGTGGCTGTTGTCTAGTGATTTCCCACTAGATTGACTCACTCACTCTCAATGTTGCTTTTTTTTACTTCTATTATCTATTATTTTTATCCTTTCCACAAAAAAACAAACAAACAAACAAACAAAAAACCTTATTTTAATGTACTAGCAGCCCAACACATTATTATGAATATATCATTTCAAATAAGGACAAATTCTGTCTTGATGGTGGTGGTCAGTTATGTGTCTCATGTTCAGCAATTTGGAATGGTTAATATAAATTTGAGATTGAATAAATTCTATTTTTAAAACAAAAAATAGACTCTTTTTGATTTCAGGACTAAAGATAAAGGAAAATTATTTTTAGGAGGTTTTATTATGCAGTTGATAATAACTTGGACATGTAGAATTACTGTAGTTACATGTTATTGCAGTTGGTCAAGAACTTTCAATCTTAGAAGAAAACAGAATCACATTGCCTCACTCCTGATACTTACAGACAATCTTACGACATCTGCTAACACTAAAGTTGAAGCTGGTGAATTAGTTTTGATCTTAGAAATTTCTAGGGCTGCTCAGTACCAGCAAAATTGAGAACATTTTACAGCAACCAGAAGATTTTACAATGCTTTTCTCCAGCAATGAGAAATTTTTTTTCTTTTTGTTAGATATGCACTTTTTAATTAAGGTTTATCATCTTCACTTAATGGGTGGATAGAATTCCAGGCTTTCTAAAGTATTAACAATTCTTTTTTTGCTCTTTTTCAACTTCTGCTGGACATACTATTATTATATTTTACTTTATTAGAGAGATATTTAGGAAGAATTTAATTGTCAGTAGTTTAGATTCTATCCATTTTCTGAGTAACTCCATCATTTTTATTTATTCTTCTCTGACGTTTATATTCATGCAATGTTAATTACAGAATGTTGAATAACATTCAGAAAATCAAACTATGTTAAGAGCAGTTAGGAAAGGAGTAGAATACAAAAAAAGGAATATCATTATGACTACTTGGTGAGCCCTCATCTTGAATGAGGAAATCTGAGAAAATATGGTCCTTGTCACATCACTGAAGACTGAGAGGATGAAGGGTGGCAGGGATGGTCAAAATCCTGGAACAGCTGGGTGAGTATGTTAGTATTTCTCATTCACTAAGGGAGAGGACATGGGAAGTGCATATGTCTGTGAAATCACAAGGAGAGGATAAGTAAAGAACAACCCTTCATTGCCATCTAAAGTATAAAACAGCGATGTCAAACTTCGTGAGATAGCTAAAAACAAAATGGGGGTCATGCAAACTGTGAAAGGGGACATGTGCTCTGAAGGCGACTTGAGATGGTAATTCTAGAAAGTTGGATTAGTAGACATGTGAAATGCAGTCAGCACCTTTTGACTATGAAGTGTGAGACCCACAAGGTGTTGCAGAAGCAGAAGCAGAAGCAGTTACTACGTGCATGACCTGATCTCATGTTGGTTTCACTGTTCTCTATGTCAGCTCTGTTAGCTGCCTTTACAGACAGAGTATTGGGTGACACAAAGTATGATCCAATGTATATTCTAATGGTTTTTGTATCCATTTTAAATGGTTTGTTTGGTTTTGGTTTGGGTTTGGGTTTTTTTTAGTGCAGCTGAATTTAGGCACTGAACAGAATTTCACTTTGGTGTTTTGTGACAATTTTAAGGCTGCAGTATTTCTTCGTGGGCTTCTCTGGGCAGATTTACTGTAATTAGGGTTTTGGCATTCTGACTTAAACGCATGTTTCTAGAGGAGTATGAGGATTAAATTGAAGTCTCCTGTTTTAGTCATTGCTTTGGTAAATAAATTTTTGCCTCTGCCTTTTTACAGCAGACTTAAATGGACAGGGTAAAAATTCTTTTTTTTTCAAGGTTGGAAGGATTCCTTCTCTTGTCCTGCAGTTGCACTTCAGCTGCTTCGATGCCTCTGTATAATTTTCTAACAACTTAATTTAAGGAATGAAATGGCTTAAGTTAATAAAGTTACATTTGGAGCTGCAGGAAACCTACTTGCAAAATTTTGTAATCCTTATTATGTCTACTACCTGAAACCAGTTATTATTAGTTTATATTTGTGAGATTACTAATACTGAGAGCTATAATCTGACTAGGTAGAAACTGGAAAGGGAGAAACACTAGATAGAGATGCAATTGTATTCCTCTTTTAGATATGCTTTTTTGAATGCTGACCACCAATTTTTTATTGTTTGCCAGTACATACTAATTTATTTTTAATTAAAAATGCATCTTAGTATTCTATTTATTTTATTTGTATGATTATTTTTTCCTGAACACTGTTTCCAGCGTTAATTTTCAAGTTCTTTGTTAGTTTAACCTGGGATTTAAGTCTTTCTCTACTAAAGTCATTAACAATTTTGAAGTGAAGCTGCTCTTGGTGCCATCTTAACCCTCTCCTTCAAGAGGCCTTGACTTATTGCCAAACTACTAACTCTCATAAAGATCAAATGAGCACAATGACTAGGGAAAAAAAAAAGGCAATGAGTTGAGTCATGTAAGTATTTTCTGACAGCATAAATCCTTTATCTGAAAAGGCACTGTTACCTACAGCCATAGCTTACCTTAGGTAACATAAGTTCTTGGTGAAGAAATTGTTATTCCATATTTTTTTTAGACATTGCATTCTTCAATCATTTTCTGAGTTGGGCTATGATAATATCTAACTGGCAGGGTGCTTTCTTGCCCATTGCCTTTTATTATATCATATTTTGTTTATGTCTGATGCTTGACTTTCAGAGACATCCATGTGTCCACTGTAAGAAAGATGTGGGAATATATCTTTGCCCATGCAATTGTTTTCTGCCAGGATTAAAAAAAGTAAATATTTGGTGAAACTCTGCTGAAACAGGATGTTATCTTCTTATTCATGTTCAAAAGTAGAAACAGTCTACTTGATTGGGTTACTTTACCAGCAAAACTTCTAATTCCTTTTTTCCCCTCCCTCAACATTTGCTAATCAGTAGAGTGTGTGATACATATCGTTGTTATGGGACCTTTTGTCATTATTTTGCTGAAATGCAGAGCAGTAATTAATTTTCATTCACAGCCTAGTATCCTGCCATCCATGTGCAGAAAGCGTATTTTTAGGTTTCCTATATGTAATATAAATATTTTTCAAAACCATACCTGAAGAGATTGTGATTGTAGTAGTTAATGTAATTGTTGCTCTCATGAGATACAATTAAAAAAAGAAAATGAGACATCCCCTGAATTACAACGTAGAAAAACAGGTATGGCAAAAGCAGTAATCCAGTTTTCATTAAATACAGAGTTTGATGAATAAAGTTCTTCTGTAAACTGAACAAGAACTGTATTATAGAAAAATTAGAAATAAGAAATGTTATCTCCTAGCATGCATATAATTCTTCTGTTACAGTTTGGATTTCAGCAGATTGCAGTATTTAATTTGCTAAATTCTAAACCCTGCCAGCCAGAGTTATTGAGCCTGGTTCTTTTACTGTGTCATCTGAGAAATATCTCTCTTGCCTACTTAATTTCTTTATTTCAGGAATCTTATTCAAAGAAGAGAGGTTATGCATTGGAAGCAATATCCTCTGTACCTCTGGATGCAGTTCCTTCAGAAAATGACAGCAATCTTTGTGATTCGGTTGACACAGCAGTCACCAAAAAGCCTTGTTCCCTAGAGATAGCAAGAGTTCCTTCCTCAAGACCAGGTAAATCACCAAATAATCCTGTACACTTTCATTGGTGTAAGTGTTAATCTAGAGAATATATAGGTTTATATTTTTAAGCATGCAGTACTCTTTTTATTTATCACAGTATGATTATAGTCTTCCATTGGCTACCATTGGAGCTTCACATCAGAATGAAGATTAATAGCAAAATGTTATATATATATAAACAAAGCAGATGTTTAAATACTTTCCTAGATAAATACAAGGCTGCAAAAAGCCAAATTAGAAACAGAGTTTCTTGTAGACAAGCCTTTTGCAGTAATCCTTTAACCGACATGTTTCTTTTTTTCCTAAGTACGGCTTAGCAACAACATTATGGAATTGCTTTGTACTGAAAATATAAAGTACTCTGCATTTTCACGTTACCTGAAAGAATATCTAATCAATTTTTGAAAATGAAATAGTGAATGAGAATTAAGGGAAATATTAAATGACAGTTTGACAGACTGCTGTTTGTTATATATAGGTTTGAACAGCAATGAGTTAAAATATTTTAAAACTAATAGAATTATGCTAATTTAGATATTATCTGAAAGTATGATATTATCTGTAAGAATTCTGTTTATATTCTCCAAAATTATATGATCTCTTCCATTACCTTTGTTTGAACTCTTCATTAGTCACCACCTGGTACAGGAATTTCAGAATATAATCATCTTGCTCTAAGTAATTGGACTGAGAGTCTTCCTTGACAAATGACAGTTCTCAGCAGCCAAAACCTATCTGAAAGACACAATTGACTTTCTGACCTGTGTGATCTTGATTAGGAATCATGATTTGGGTGATATACAAGGATGACAGATGATTATTGACTAACATCGTGTTACTGATCTGATCTGTGTAAGGGGAAGCACTATCTTGATTTTACAGCTGAACTAATATTGAAAAAGTGCCAGAGCTATATCAGGCAGAGTATATGAGGGCCAGAGTGCAAGATACTGCTTTGGAGTTTGCAAGGTAAGGTGGAGTGGATCGTAATTCCCACCTCTTTATAAGGATAGCATCTTTATAGCATAGTTGCAACAGAATGGACCAGAATCTGACTTGAACATCAGCATGACTACTTCTGTTTCTTACCTTGATGCTTTTGGCTCTGATAATCTAAAAAAAATTAGTCTCTGCAGAACAATATTGTGGATTGTTTTTCAGGAGGAAGAAAATAACAAATTATCTTTGTTTTTTACACTTCTACTTTCCAAACATATGGATTGCAGTGGAAAGACTGCCATACACATACCCAAGAAATTGGTAGGGGGAGTTAATTACCTGCCTTCTTAGTAATGGGGCTCAACAACAAAGCTTTCCATTGTAATTAGTGTTTTTAAAACAAGATGGAGTTTTCACCATGTAAAATACCAGGCTTTGGAATTGTGCTGTCTGCTGAGCAGAAGCATTTTTCTTAGGTGCAGTAAGTCCATTAAGATCAGTGTGAAACACAGATCCTATAAAGGACATTTTTGTGTCTTAATCTGGAAGTATGTTTTGTGTAAAGTTTAAAATAGTGTACATCAGAGGCCTAGAGTATAACCTAGGAAGGGGTAGGACATTCATGAGGACATGCATATTTAGAAGGTCTAACAAGATCAATGAGTTGGCAATACAAATGTACTGTAATTCCTTCTGTCTTAGCTTTCCATATACCACTATATTTTCCCCTTGGCATTTTGTTGGGAAGAACATTTGGCTATATAGAAAAGTGTGATTTTATTTTAAGCTGTAAATGTAGAAGTTATTTAACTGGCCTGGCTTGCAAACCATATCTGGAATCCTATTGGCTCTTATATTACAAATGGACCAAATGAAATAAATCATGTCACTCTCAGTTACAAGGTATTTAGCACTAGGTGTAATTGTATGTGAAATCACTCTGCCACTTTAGGTTATGTTGCCCTGATGTTTTCAACCTTCTCTTCTGTTTCACAGTTTCTTAGTTAGATTGTTTCTCACGCATGGTTGATGTAAACAGAGGCAATGTTTTCATAAATTCAAGGAGAGTTTTCATTCCTGTTCTTAGAGATATGGACAGCTGATGGACAATTGTCTTGACCAATGGGATGGGGAGAGGTGTCAACCTTCTCCCCCAGTCCCTGGCCTTTGTAGAAATACTATAAAATAAAATCAGATCTTTTTAAATAAATAGTTCATGCCTTCTCACAAGTGTGTGTGTGTCTGTGTGACAAACAGCGTCGAGGTCATATAGATTTATTGCTTGAACAAGTTACATATGATTCTAGATAATTTCTTAAAAAGAAATATCTAATTTTGCATGCTTTTATTCCTGAATTTCCCTCAGTTTTTGTATCAATGAGACATGCTGACTTTGGGAATACTGTTTCAAATTACTGTATTATGCAATATGTAGGGCTCTGGGGAGAAAAAACCCTACAGACAGCTCTGTATTTCTCCTGAATTTTAATGTTGAACTGGTAAGGAATCACAGAGGATGAGAACTCCATGCAACAAATGGTAGAGGCTTGTTAGTTTTCAGGGAGAAAAACTGAATAGAAAGCAAATAAAAGTAGTCAAAAAGTTGGTTACCTCTACTTCTGAAAACCTATGTTGTGTGAGTTTTATTTATGTCTGTTTGCCAGAAATTAGGAAGAGGAACGGTTACATTTATTGGTTTATGCTCACAGTTAAAGCAGATGCTTCTAATTAGGACAGATTTAAGAGTAAAAAGGACTGCTTGTGTGTCTCAGTCCAAGTTAAACTGTTCTTTGTTTCTGTGATAGATTAATAGAACAAGTTTGGCAGATTGTATAAGCATCTCTCAACATTTCTACTTTTAAACTAATAGTTAAGACATGATAGAAATGCTCTGAAATATTGCACTCTTTGAGACCATTTTTCCCTCTAAGTAAAATATAAATTTGGGGTTAAAATTTCATAGATCCATCTCATTAAATGAATATAAAATAAATGATTCATTAATCAATCTGACTGATTCTTCTGTTGGATATTGTCCGCGGATATTTTACTGTCCTATTCCAGGACAGTATTCCTTAAACTAGACTTTTCTGCTACTCATTTTAATTTTTACACTGTTCTTCTATCTAAAAAAGAATTCACATGACATATTTAATCTTGAAAAATAGTAATGAAATTTTATTAGTTCATAAGCCATGCATTAGTATTGTCCTTTTGCTTTTAGGGATGTAATGAAATTTTGTGAACTACAGCAACAAATCATCTTGGAAAAGGTATAAATGAAGTTCAAAAGATGTTCATTAAGTTAGTGTGAGTCCAGAATACTGATTTGAGTGTACCAGCAGGCTGCTTTTGGGGCTCTGATGCTGAAGACCCTTACAGACTTGTACCCTTAGTAGCTTAGACATTCTATACCACAGTCCATCCTTGTATCTCATAGTGTCATCCATTTTATTTAGGAAAAATATTGAATGAAATCTGAGCTACATTACAGAATAAATGCTATTTTTTTTAGTTGTAGTTAAATGCATATATCTCTTTGAGTCTGCTTTTATCATTTCTTTGGCAAAAACTCCCTATGAGTGAGACAAGGTGAAAGTTTACATGTTAAATTTTTACTAATCATGAGTAATGGCCAGTAATGATTGAACTATTTTTAGGTCTCCTTGATTATCATCAGGAATTAGCGAGTGCTTTTCAAACTCTGTTTCTCCTGAACAACTTGTGGAAGAGAAAAACCAAACACCTTCCTTGAGAAATTTGATCTGTCTATGCAGATTAACAAAAGTTTTAATAAAGCATCTCAATGACAGGAAGAGACATTTCCCTACACAAACTGCATGAGAATCACTACTGGATAAGAGAATTCTAGTTTAAGAACCTATTATGTTTCCTTATGTTACTTCAGTGTGGCTGCAGGTCAGGGACAACTTAGTGAGCCATCTTCAACTCTGAAAACAGCTGAGCTGTGGCAAAGCAGAACTCAGTGTGGGCTGCAAAATCCAGCTGAGAAATAAGGTAAATACTATGGGACTTCACTTGTGCTGAGCTCTCAATTCCCAAGTCAGCAATTCCCAAGTAAGTAATTTTAAAGATAGCTCTTGTACAATTACTCTACCCAGTTGTATCAAAGATATGGTCTCTATCAGGGATAAAAACTGTCTTTAGATATGTGATGTGTTGCCAGTAGCCTATAGCAGGCAAGCAGAAGGCAAGGAGCAGAAACATAAAGAAAGAGATAGCAGCTATTCTGGTCCTTTGCCCCGCTAAGTGTACTTCGAAGCAATCTCACTGTTGTCAGTCAGGGTGTTTTTGTTATCTAAAAAAATTACTTGATTTGTGCTTAAATGCCAGTGACTTGTAAGGAGAACCAGCAGTTAATAAATATGTAATTAATCATACCTTCTTCTTAGCCCCATAATCACAACAGGGAAATTGATAAAAAAAATAGTTGACACTGAATTAATACAATATATCAAACTGTCCCCAATCTGGCCTATTCTTTGCAGTATTAGCGGGTTTTTTTGCTTCTTAGCCTGGCATCCCTCTCCTGTCATCACAATGAAAATTAACCTGAAAACTTGTAGTCAGTGTGTCAGATCACCTCAGCTGTATCAGCAGTCTCACACAGATATCTAGGAGACTATTCTCCAGAAACCTGAATTGAAAAAAGAGCCTAGCTGTGATAAATTTTTTATCAACATTATAATATCTCTTTTACTTATCGTCAAAATCATCAAATACTTAGCTTGGTAAATTGAGTTCTATTTGTCAGTTTCTGTTTGACTTCAGTAATCCTGAATTTTTTGCACACTTCTGTTTTCCAGATTGAGACTAAGATCCCAAATACATATTTTCTAACTTGATGAATATACCTTCACTTTCATGCAGTTATTTTCTAGTTATAAGCAAAGTAGGGAAAAGTGGCCACAAGAAGGAACCATCACATTGCCAGATATAAAAATTGTCTGGATGAATGGAAATTCAAGGGTGTAGCTTTAGTCATCAATGCTTCATGACTTTGAAACTCTAATTGATCTAAAAGGTCACACATAAACCCTTCTGAAAGCCACTCACACAAATTGCTTCAAGCAGAAGGATTGCTAATAGTGCTGTATCTCATTTAAGTATGCTTTTTAAACCAGAGATAGCAGGATATAGTGCACTTAAACACATGACCTACAGTCCAGCTCCTCAGGATTACTTTCAAGAGAAGGTGTTTAATGATCAAGAAAAATCATCTTAGCTGAGTTGAGGGAAGAACATAATAAAGGAGGCAGTGTAACAATTGGTCTAGGAACAGCTGAAAATACTCTATGAAATTTAGACTAATTTAACAGAAATGTTTCTGAAACAACTGACCGTCCATGAAGGCTTTTGATATTGTGGTGCATATTCAAAATCATTACCACCTACCTGCCATCAGTGCTGAATTTTCTAAGCAGCAAGGATGTCAGTGGAGAACCTTGGAATGTTTGTCAGGGCCATTAAAACTTACTAGTGCTTCAGGACCTGACATGACATCACAGCACAAGGCAGAGTTTGAGAAGTGTTTGGACAACACTCAGGCACATGGTGTGATTCTTGGGGCTCTCCTGTGCAGGGCCAGAAGTTGGACTTTGATGATCTTGTGGATCCCTTCCAAGGAATTATTATCAGAATATTCTGATTCTGTGATGATATATGAGTGCTAATCAAATATCCCTTATTGTTCTGTGTATTTCTCAAGGAGACATTATCTCCAAATAGTATAATTGGTCTGTATGTTGAGTAAGAAATAAAGACCCACTCAGAGCTTGTCATTACAGAACACAGGGCATAGGTATCGTAACATGAGCCCTGCATCCATTTGGTGGAGTTGGTTCACTAACATAAGAGGGTTATGTTTCCATAGCAACCTAATAGCTGAACAATTCTAGGGCAGCAAGCATTTTCGTCTCTAAGTAATTTTTTGCTTTAGAGAAATGTTCCCGTTGTTAACTGAAGTTTCCCAGTTCTTAGGATGTTTTGCACAATATAATCCCCCTTCACATTTAGCACAGAAAGAGTATCATAGGCCATTGAAAGCATGATCAAGAGAGTCTCACAGTGCCCTGATGTGAAAAATGAGGTTCACTCTCCTGGTAAAATTTAAAAGTTTAATAAAGGACAATAGAAGACAAAGACAAAGCAGTTTTTAACAGCTAGGTGCTTGGTATGCAGCCAAGACCGCACCTGCTATTTTGGAGACACCCTTTATATACCTGTTCTAATTGCATCAGCCTATTGCATATTCATAAGCAACTATACATATTTAAACTTTTCTCCAAACTAGTTTACATGTTCCAAGAACTGTTTAGCATGGCTCCTCCTTGGGTCCACCTTTTTAGAGCATGTGTATTTCTTGGATGTGGTTTTAGTCTGTTCGTATTATCACTTCCAGCTTGGGTTTTGGTCCATACTTTCTTCAGACAGCAGGTTGAAGTTGGCGTTATCAGTGGCAGGGATCTTCGTCATACATTCATTGGGTGTTATTCCAGTCAAGCAGACAGTTTAATTACAAGCATAACTATATCAGCTATTCCATGACTATGTCTAAGTTTAGTTAATAGCAGAAATAAAAACTATATAGCAACGTTACTTTATACATACAGCACCCATTTTAATATTTATGAAAAGCCAATATTATAATATGTATTTATAACACTTGACATGATGACAATACTTCCCTTAGAGGGAGAAAAGTTAGGTTATAGCCTTTGTGTACTTCCTTTCAAGATAGATCTTCAAATATCTGGATTTTATGCCTATTACTCTTCATAGAAGCCTATATTAGAATCACTGATTTCTGTGCGAGTGTGGTGGTTTTGCATTAATTGACATTTGATGAAGAGGGAAGAAGCTAGTCATGGAAGTGATTTTCTAAGAGAAGCTGCTAGCACCTTCCTCCCTGCTGGGCAAAACCAACTGCTGGCTGGCTCTGAGAATTGTCATATTGTTAAACCACTAGGAAAGCTAGATCTGTCTCTGTGAGATTCACATTTTTAAATGAACAAGCCTGGGTGTCTTGGTTAAATACCAGTAAGGTATCACCAGTAAGGTGGAATCTTTAACATTCAGGGGACATTAAACATTCTCAAAATATGATATAACAGATTCAAAAGAGAAGAGGGACAGTAAAGGCTGCCAAGCTTCATCCCCTCCTCCTCCTCTAACAAACTGGGTGCAATTACTAATAAACCCCCGAAACATGCTGCTGGAACTAGGATGCCAGGCAGGATGAAGAAACCATAAACCAAACATACCCGGCACAAACTCGAGTACCTTTATAAACTTTCTATAAATCATGATCACTGCACCCAACAAAACAGAGATTCTAATTCATGCACCTCTAGTGTAAAAGCTATGTGTTAGGGACAACATTGAAGCTATTTCCGGATAAGAAAACAGACCCAGGGACCAGAAAGGTATTGAAAACCTCAAAAAAGCCTAGGGAACAGAAACACAGAAAGGACTCCATTTCAAAAGACATTATAAATTCAAGGAGCAACATGGCTACTGACTACTTTATCCCCACACAAAGTACAACCAAAATGCAATCAATAATCAATACAAGTTTTTTCCACTCTCTTGAGCCCCACATTGGGCACCAATAAAAATGTATCTGTCGTGGTTTAGGGAAAATGTGGGAGGAAACCTCCAAGTGGGGTTCCTCTGGAAAGCAGACCCAAACAGCCCCTCTCCCCAACCGGTCCGGGAAAAGAACTTCCTCAGAGAAAAGTGGAAAAAATTATTTGTTAAACAAACAAAGTGTCCACAAGCATAAAGAATGAATAATATAAAAAAATATAACCTTTTGTTATTCCAAAGTGAGATGGCAAATTCAGAAAGTCCTTTCTGTGGGTTGTAGCTCAGCTCCCTTAGTCTCTTATCAGCTCCTCTGGTTCTGGAAAATGCTGTCCTGGGCCCCAGTGGGCCTCAGGTGCAAGCTACTGGTGTCTCTCTGGGTTTCTCAGTCCGGAGGAGGTTTAACCAGTCCCAAGAAAAATAGAAAAAACCAGTCCAGGGAACTTTTCTGCCCTAGCTAGCTAAAATGAGCTAAAAGCACAGGAGATGTCTGTCCCACCACTGTCTGTGCCTCAGATGAACACACACTCCAGGAGAAAAAATGCATAGGAGTCAGGCAGTTTTCTCAAAACAAACCATGCCCTTCTTTTTTCCCCGTTTCCCTCTCAGAATCAGTCTTAAAGGCACAGAACACAATATACAACACAAAGAGAACAAATGATTGGGGATACCAGCATCATAAAGTCACCCTAGGACACCGGGAAAAGCTCTCTTGCTTTCCGGCTATTGAAGAGAGAAGTTCTCTCCCCGTACCGTCCCAGTGGCCGGGCAAGGGATGGGAGGCTTCGAGGCCCCCGGCCAAGGCTGTGCTGGCCTGTGGCAGCTCACATCTTGCCTACACTGAGCCCTGCCCTGCCACCAGCTGCGGCCAAGTCAGAGTCTGCCAGGCCCTGGGAGCAACTTCGAGCCAGGCTGGGCCATGGCTCAGGCTGCTGAGATTCTGCCCAGCCATTTCCTGCTGCTGCTGGGTTCCTGCACATCTCCTCTCAGTATGGCCACCAGAATCATGCTGCTGAAAGAACCATCCAGATGCCATGGGAAGTTACGCAGCCAAAATCAATGCCGCAAGCCTCCGTGGCCACTGCCCGGCAGGAATCACATGACAGACAGCAAGAGGCCAGTCCCTGATGCAAGGCCTGGGTAAGATTAACTCTTTTACTGCACTGATGAGACTTGCAGACCTTCGATCCTTTCTCGAGTGAGAGAAAAAGACAGTGTGAAGACATGTAGAGGACAATTTGTAGACACCAAGGTCGGTAAAGAAGAAATCAAATCTCAAATGAGAGGAGAATGAGATGCTGCAGTCTTAGGCTGAAATTCTTTTGTGAGGCCATGGTGATGGACTACTATACACTAGAATATCCCTGTAATTCATGGAAAAAAAGCATGGGGGGATGGAGTGTTCAAGCTGTAGACATAAGCAAAAGCACCCATGCTGAGGCAAGTAGATGCTGAAGTAGCTATGATGCAAATGAGAAGCTTGAACAGAGAGATAAAAGTGATGAAGGTTCTTTGCTCCAAGAGAAGAAGAAAACCTCTGTTCCTAGAGATGAAGGTGATCTCAGAGGTAGATGAAAAGAATCTTACTTTTGAACAGCTTATCCTTAAACATGTACACTATTAGCTAAAGATTGAGCCCTCGAAAACAGTTGTGGGCAAAGCTGTAAGTCGAGGGGAGGGACTTTTTACATAGTGATCAGATCTCCATTTTCCTGGGTGGCTGATTCGCTGTGGCATTGAAGCCACGAGAGAACTTTTGATGTAGAGAAATCTCCATCGCATGGCCAGAGACACTCCTCTCCCTAAGAGAGCTGACAAAAGACTCTTCTAGAGGTGGTCAACTGACTGAAGTTCCAGGTTTTATCTCTGTACGTTGTCAGTGGGAAAGAAAAGATGGTTGTGGGGGGAGGAGGTGTTCTGGAGGTGTTCTGAAGGTTTTATTCTGGTTCTTGGTTTTTTTTTTTTTCTGGTTTAATTCTGTTAATAAAGTTTTCTTTATACCCTTTAAACTTTGAGCCTGCTTTGCTCTCCTCCTAAATCTTATCTCACAGCAGAAAAATGAGTAAATAATTTTAGTAAGGGCACTGGTGTTTGACAAGCGCTAGACCCACCACAGCTTGTGATTAAGAAGCTTCTCATTTCCAACTTCAGTGTATTCATGGTGAACTCCAGTCAAGAGAGAGATATCTTCAGAAAGCAAATCTGGGTTATAATGTTTACACCAACTGAAGTGGTTGAACTGGAAAACAGATACCTTTTTTTCCAATTAAATCTTATATTTTAGTGCAAATGAAATTAGTTTAGTTTTGCTGTTTATGTGCTTTTTAGTAAAATTTACTTCAAAGTAAAAATTGAAAATTATCAAAATCTTTCACCTGAACTTTTATTCAATAACTTATTAATAGTGAAATATAGTGTTGAGACCTATACATTTTTTTTCTCTCCTTTTCCTTCCTTTAACCCCTTGAGCTAAATGGAGATAATTTGGCTATGGCACAGAATGTATCAATTTACTTGTTTTAACAGGTTAGTTCACAGTGTTGTAAAGTTCACATTTAGAGTTTCAAGATACATGTCTTTGCCGAAACACTGTACCAGAAGCTGAACTACCCTTCTCCTGACTTTCAGTGATGACACATTTTGTGTTTGTCATTCTGACTACCACAGGATATAGTGCAGCATATAGTGCGCACTTATGAAGAGCTATTTTGTCTAACACATTAACACATGTTTACAGCTAAGATTTTTAATTTCATGTGAAATTTTAATGAAAATCAAGAAAGTGCTGATGGAAGAGTGAAATGTACAATAGCTCTTCTATCTTGCATTTTTCTGGGGTTTTTTTTCAGTACAGTTAGTACATTTTTAAGCACCCTTCAAAACCAGAAAACATTCCTGAAATTTATGCCGAGAATATTTGCTGCTGTAGCTGTTTCCATAACAGAAATTAAAATTTTATAATTTCTTTTAATTTTTAAAGTATTTTCTGGAATTTTATAGTTCCTTTTTCTCAAAGTACAAATCCCCAAAATATGAGAAGCTTTGGAGTTTTGTCTCATCATAGTATTATTTCTATACCTATTTTTTGTATTTCTTATATTATTTAATTAGGATGCTTTCTACTGACCGTTTAAAATACTGTGTCTCCTAGAGGAGCACAGTTCACCTGTGGTCCTGTGTTGGTCACTATTTTGTAGACAGGTGTTACAGACCTGCTAGTCTCCATGAGTTGGTCTTCAGGTGATCTGAGTCTCAGAGACTGACATGTATTCCCAACATCACTGATGTTAACACGTGTTTTGTTAATGCATGTTTAACAAATTTCAGTTTGGTTAGATTTTCACTGTATACATTTTCTTCCAAAAGAAGGGTTTTCATTAGAATTAGGAATTCGTCTATTAAGTTTTGATATGAGACTAGGAAAAATGTCACTTGTATTATGAAAGGAAAAATGAGGTACTATCTGTGAGAATATTTCCCTTCTGATTTTGTCTGAAATCAGGAGAAGATGCCTCTTAAATTACCTGCTACACTGTTGTATTTGGAAGTGGCTGTAGATGGGTCAGTGAGGTGTGTAACTCTGATTTCTGCCTTGTTAACTACCTCCTGCTAATCATGTTGTGACAACATGTTAGGGCTGTGGCCCACTTTAGCTATATTTGGGTAGTGTTCAGGAGGTGAGTGAGACAGCCTGAAAGGTCTTTCCACAGTGAGGTTTGTTCCCAGGTTGACCAGGAATGGCAGGTTTCTCATATTACTGAAGGAGCAGGCTCCGGTGGTCTGTATTCACCTTATATAGACAGACACTATCCCATATTCTTTCTTGACATGTCTGTAGCCTGCTGTCAGTAGATATATCCATGGTGTGTATATCCCCTCTCTAATGTTTAAAGAAGAAAACATATCCATGCTTTATTGTTTCAATTTCCTGTACAATGTGGGAATCGAGATTTTTTTTGTTAGAAGTTACAAAGGGAGAGGAAAAAAAAAATGACTTCTGTTGTGCAAAATAAGCACCATTTTCATTAGGATTTGGTTCTAATTATAAATGTATTAACAGAACAAATTAAGAGATGAGAGAAAATAAATTATAAAAAGTTTCAGTAGGAGTTCATCCACTGGCTTTCCCTCCAAGCAGTCCTGGGCAGCATGAGATAAAGCCATAGGTTCCTCTAACACTGCTGTTCCCTTAATTATTCTATTTTAAACAGGGAAATTTTGTATTTGGACAAACCTCTGTTATCATAAAATTCTCAAATTAATAACTAGAAAATTGAAATCCTTCAATTTTGTCATCACATGTGTGGCAGACTCTAACTCCAAAGCACTATGTAAAAATCAATTCTTTCCTGTATTGGGAATAAAAAAAGTTCTGTTTTTTTTTCTTTCACTTTAACTTCTTGACTTTTGACAAAGTTAGAATTTTTCCTGCAGGGCTAAAATAAAACTTCAGTGTCACAAACTGAGGAGTAGACAGTAGAACAGACAGAAGTATTCAGTGACTGCTCTTTCTACAGTGCTTTCTTGGCTGACTCTTGCCCATTTAACTGGCAGTTTTCAGAATCCTGACAAAGAGCATTAAAGGAATGAGGTTTATGTAGGCTTTTTGACTCTCCTTTTACCCATAATGGATTTGCAGGATAAAGATAATTAAACTCTTACCTTTCTTCATTTGGGTAGTGCACTCTTCTCATGCACATGTATCTGAAACAATTCAGTATAAAAATTTTTAAATTTCCTCCACTGAAAACATAGACCACTTGAATTAAGTTTATTAATTCAAATGTACTTGTAGTGTTTGCCTCTATTCAACAAACTTGACATTTTATTTTTAAAACCCAGGTTAAATAATAAGAACCAGTTTTTCTGAAGCAATGCTAATTTGCATGACCTATGTCCCTTCCATTTATTATTAATGGTGATCCATATCAGTTATTCCATTATTTCTGATCTCAGGCTGAAAGTCTGTAAGGACCAAGGTTACTCCATTAGCTTCCTTATAGTCTTCTTAAATCTTATCAATATGCCAGGTGCTATTAAGAAACAGCATCATTTGTTGAGATGAATTCTTGCCAAATCTTTTTGAATTCTTGTATACAAATTAGATATGTTGATTAAAATTTTCAAGCTTTAGTAACTCTCATTTAACATTCCTTTTGAATATTTTCATGTGAGTTTCTGTTTGATATTTAGGGAAAATATTTTGCATCTCTCGCTTTATAATAATATTGCTTCTGCCACATTTCTAGAGTAATGTGCCATAAATTTGTTTATTCCATTGTCCATTTCCCCCACATTTTTATGATCTTGATGCAGCAAAGGTCATGTGGAGAAACAGCGTGATCATAATGGCTTCTTCAGAATGCATGTGCACAGGAGACTGATTTGAGGTTGCACAAGTCGTGTCAATTCTTACATGCAGCTCTAATGTACTTTCTTGTAAAACCTTATCATCCCTCTAAAAGGTTTTTAGTATATAATTAAGATAATTGCTCCCCATCATATGCTCCCCTGGATAGCATCTCTGATAATATCCGGAAGAATGAAATGTTATTCTCAAAAACACTCTGTCATATTTGAAGTTAAAACACATGGGGATGGCTGATACCATGGATCAGTTCAATATCAAAATACTTGCACGTCTCCTCCCATCCACTATGTTTCAGTAAATATATTTACGTTAAAGTAATTTTGTTTTCCAAAGGACCGGCTTTCTCTACAAACTGAGAGAAAAAGGCTTCTGGTTGACATATGTTAAAATTTTTCTGGTATTTCATTGGGGTTTATTATTAATTAAAATACAGTTGAAAAAAAATCAGTCTTCACAGGAGTTTTTGGCAATTTTTGCAAATGAGTGCTCATCAAAGTGTGTGCATTCTGACCAACTCTCAGTTTCATCCATCCTGGTGTGATTACTGTGTAGAATGATCTCATTATACACTTGACTGCATGCTGTCAGACAAAAAGTCTTTTTCAAATCAAAGCAATAATTCAAAGGACCATAATTATTTTGGGCTGGTTTGCCTTTTAAAGCCCACATGAAAATATTACTTAGCAGGAATTGAATTTTACTTTGTTAAATGACTAGTAGTTGCAACATCCTTTGCAGTACTTTTGAGTTAGGGCTGGAACATATATAGATGACACAGAACATATTCCATTCTAGTAAGTAGTACTACACCTCAGAGTGCTGATGGGATTGTTTGATAGTTGAGCAGATATAAATGACAGTGCTTTTCATAAGTGGCAGTAACTTAATAGATAAATGGGAAATAATACTTCTGTAAAACTCACCAAATTGCTAATACTAGGAGTAATAGTAAAACTTCATCTGACTATTAATTTGTTTACAGTTTACATGCATCTGGCACATTCAAGAGGAATATAAGCTGGAAATTGGTATAGCACTGCACTGAGATCTTAATAGGCATTTAGTTAATATTATGTCTCCTGATGCATCTGTGAATTTTCTGCAAACCTTATGCCAAATTTTGTACAAAGCTTTTCACTTTGAATCTTACTCCATTTTAGAAGCTGGGAAGAACCAGTTATCTTGAGCTCATACTTTTTATACTATTATATTCAAGACTGCATACTGTACTATTTTGCATGAAGATGAAACGGAGTCCCATAGTTTGCGAGATCCAGTGCTCAAGAGCAAGTGCTTCACTTGAGTTATGTCTATAATGCAATGCTGTTCAAGTACTGTAAAAAAAGCTGAAGTGGTTTTCAGAAACACTGGAAATGCAATATAGATATGTGTTGAATCACACAAAGAACTCTGTCTTTTGTGGAAGATTAATTTCTCCACTGTTTCGTCTCTCAATTTGAAATGATAAAGCTGCTCAGCTCTGAATGTTTAATCAATAGAAACTGCAATATATATATCTTACTCTAGACATTCTCAGCATTACCAATGTTCCTGATATCTCCTGCTTCTTGTGTAATTTTTCCTGCTTTTTTGATATTTTTGTATTGAAGGTTGCAAGTTTAGCACAGTTTATTAGGGAACAGTTTGTGACTTGCTGTAGATGGCTAGTTAGATGTGTAGCACAGTTTTTATTATGTGATTACTTTTGATTTAGCTATTAGATTTGATGATTTTGGCAATCCCTTGTTTTCTATGTCCCATATCAGGAATGGGGAAGATCAAGCTGAGAACTCTAAGTATCAGAATATAATGATTGACTATGTCTGTATCACAGAACATGAGAATTCCATTCAATGCTGGGTTCATCCTGTATGCATCCCAGCTCCATGCCAGACACCCCATGCAGTAACTCTTCCCTCTACTCACCACCAAACAGACTAAAAAGTTTTTCTGGTTCTTCTGACTGGCAGTCTTTAGAAGAACCTATTTTGGTGACTGACTGTGTGAAAATTGGAATATAATTTTTTATCATACAATAAACTGAATAGCCACCCTAATAATTTTATTTCAGCATTGGCCTGAATCATACCTGAAATACTAGATTTTATTATTAAAAAAAAAAATACTCCTATTCCTACTGTCTTTACTTCTCCAGTAAAAAACAACTTAAATATTTAGTTTTGTGAAAAGAATTAAGACATTATATTTAATACTTTAATACATTTGTGTTCCACTGGGAACTGTTTTTAATGAGAATTGTATGTTTTATGAATTTTTAATAAAATTCTCTATTAACTTTTTTACATTTAGAAAGCAGAAATTTTGACACAGCTTGCTAAATTTTGTTAAAGTCAAAATATTTGAGAAAATATTAAGCAGTTTCTAAAATAAACCAAACTTGTACATAATGAACAGATTTATTTGCTTTATTCAGTGTAGCAAATTATTAAAAAATAAAAAAACACTGATTCCTAGTGAAGGTAATCAGAGTTGCATTTTTAAAAAAAATCTTCCTGTTCTATTTGAAGCCAAATAAAAAACACTCATTTACTTCAATTTTCTCTGCTTCTGTCTCCCTTTCTCATCTGCTAGTCCTGATGGCAACATGCAGCTTGCTGCCAAAAAGTTTTCTTCTCTTACTTTACAGAGACTTGATTTTTGTTCTTTTTGTACCATTTTCTGCCACCTCAAAAGAAAACTTGAAGTGTGCAAGAGATGTAGGATTTGGCTATATATCAAAATAGGATGGGAAAGAATTTCTATTGCCAGTCCACAAACATATAGATGCAGCATATATTTAGTAGAGATATTCTAGTAGAATAGAATTATTCTAATAATAGAATAATTTACTACTGCAACAGAGTATTAAATTAGTATTTTTCTTTTTTTCCTGCTATGCATTAAAATACCTCAGTTTTGGAGGAACCCATATAAAAGAATATGCTGCTTTATTGTTATCAGACAACAGTCTTCAAAAAGACCATTTCATATTTTGTGGCTCCAGAGCAGGATGTATTCTTTCTGTAATACAGAATTATCACTATGCAGTTGTAACTTGTAGCAATGGGGAACAAAGACACGTGGACCCCCTTGTGCATGGGAAGGAAATCACTTTCTTGTAGAACACCTCCCGTTTATACCTTTAGTTTCCACCAGACATAACCAAAACTTAAAAGAAGAAGACCACCCATTGGCTGCTCAGCTGCAGTGCCATTGTCCATGCATCTCACCACCCAATCACCTTCCCACTCGTGTGATGTCCACACTTCTCACCACCCAATCACCTTCCCACTCGTGTGCTGTCCACACTTCTCACCACCCAATCACCTTCCCTCTCACATGCTGCCCACACTTCTCACCACCCAGTCACCTTCCCGCTCGTGTGCTGCCCACACTTCTCACCACCCAATCACCTTCCCTCTCACATGCTGTCCGCACTTCTCGCCACCCAATCACCTTCCCGCTCGTGTGCTGCCCACACTTCTCACCACCCAGTCACCTTCCCGCTCACGTGCTGCCCACACATCTCTTGCCACAACTGCCTCTCAGCCCCCAAGTGACCTCTCACTGCCCAGCCTGCTGCTGTGCCCTGCCACAGGGTTTTTTGGTAAATATAACCATCAACACCTTTAACAAATGCAACACCACATCCCACAGTAACTGTTCTGGATGGTGACATTAAAACCAGCCATTAGTAAGAATACCCTTTCCAGTCTAGCTCCAACTGCAGTTTGCCCCACGTCCATTTTCTTTCAGAAGTCATTCTCTTCATGATGGAAGATACGTAATAAATAGAGCAGTACAATTAAAACCATTTTCTTACCCGTAAGACTGGGAGTGACACTAAATTTTTATCCAAGAGCATTTCCATTACTTTACATGTCTATTTGTTACATCATGGTGAAAAGATACCAGAACTTTCTGTGACTATTCTGTAAGTAAATTTTGAAAAAATACTTAATTCTAATCAATTATGTAAGTTGTCTTTCAGACTTTTTCTTGTCCAAACTGTTACAACTGCAAAAAGAATTTGCTATTGGTCAATTTAACAGAAATGTGTTCTAATGGAATAGTGGCATTTGCAGTATGAAGTTGTTAGTGGTTAGGAGTTCTGCCACTAAGAATGACAGAACTTGTGTGGGTCTTTTAGTTAAATTCTTACCTGGATACCAGTGTGATTTAATTGTGATTCTTACATTTTAAGAACTTCAAGTTAAAGAAACTTGAAAAATTCCAAGCCATATTTGTCTCCATAAAACTTGGCAAAACCCCCATAGTTTTACTAAATTACAATCCCTCTTTGTTTCTGCTCCACTGTGCTGGCATACTCCTTCTTGTCTAAATATACTGATTTGGCTCTATATCAAACAAATGGGCCAAAGCTGCATGGCCTAAAAAAATGGAGATTTATTCATTTGCTGTCAAATAGCAAATACAAATGGCATACCTCTTTGATATATACAAAGTTTTGTGCTACTTTTATCATTCCTATATGGAGTTTACTGCAGGTCTCAGAAATTCCAAGAGTCTTTCAAAACTAGATATCAGTGGTCTCTATGATCAATGTAGTAGGTTGTATTAGTGGGAAAACATAATGGGAAGAATTTTGAGAAATTTACAAAGCTAACATATGGATCTTAGAGAACCTAAAAGCAAAATAAGAAGAGAAACCTCTGACAGTAGCAAAATTAAATATGCTGAAGTGTTGAGAAGATTCTAAACACTCAGAGATGTAAATCCTGCTTTGTCCATCAGAAGGTAAAATTAATAATTTATAATTATTATAATTATATGTTAATTTTATAATATATAATTTTATTTGAATTGCAGGAGTTAAAAATAAATTAATTTTGCCTTTGTAATAGGCGAGCATTTTTTCTGCATAGCACGCTTTTGTTATTTTCTTTGGTTTGTAGGAGAAGCCTCAGGAAATACTAAGGCATGCATATGATCACATTCAGTGACCTCTCACTGATAAGGTAAATTTAAAAATAAGCACAGAAATCCCCAAGATCTACCATTCTTTTCTGGGGTATATTTTTTTTTAACAAGATTATTAGGCATCCCAGTATTTTGTTAATGACTAAGATAACCAAAAGTATTTTGGCACCTGCAACTATACCCTATGCTTTTCACTGAACTCTGAGAAATAAGGTGCCTATGTGTTGAGAGAGTGCAAATAGAGAAATCCATGAAATATCTGTCATAGGCATGTGCAATCATTTCACTACAAACCTTTTAAATATGGAAAAGCCAAAAAAAAAGCCATTTCACAAACAAAAAAAAAAGGTGGATGGCAACTGTGTAGTATTGTTTTCAAATGCTCAATTAGACATCAGCAGCTTGCAGAAGCAGTCCCAAAAGGTTACTTAGGAAATGGTGGAAATCACCCATCATCTCTCATTAGTACCTAATGAGAGATGTTTTTTTCCAGACAGTTGCCTTGTATTACAAGTGTCATGCAAGCTTGAAGCAGTTCCAAAGTCTATTTGTGCAGGTGGGTGATTAGAGGAAATAAAAACTTGATAATAGTCATACCCAACTCTCTTGGATGATGCAGAAACAACTAAACAGACCTCCTGCTGCTACTGGAATGCACTTCACTGGTAATTAATTCCAAATACAATCCTGAAATAGCTGCAACATCCAAGACTGGGCCAGTTATATCTTCAAGTGCTTTCAACAAGACAGTTGCAGATATATATTTACAATTCTACTCAGAACAATGGTTATTCAGGTTTAAGTGTGTGGGAGCCAAGCAAATTCAAAAGAGCAAATTCAAACAGTTGAGTGCATTCTCATTCTCCCTATGCGTCCAGTGTAGCTACCTACTGATTCTGTTATTCACTATTCCATCTGTTCTTTTGAAATGTCTCTGGTAATGTTTGTTCCTTGAAATCCTGAAATACATGATTGTCCTTATCTTTGGTTTATAAATTTGTTCCATATTGGATAGTCATGTAGGAGAGAGGATTTGCTGTGTGGATTTAGTCAAGTTAAAACCATTTTAAAGCTGAATCCTGTGCTATGGGAAATTACTTAGTCCTGTTTGAGGCTACTCTGTAGCATGAATGTTTTTGTTATCTGCCTGACAAAATAGATTTTCTATTTTTTTTTTCAGGATTTCTGTATGAGCTGCATAATCTACTATAAGCCATTGCTGTTAATCTTTGCAATGGGTCCCCCACTTTCAGGGGACAACACGTTTTTATCCCACATGCTGTCCAAAAAGTCTTACGCATGGCATCCATGAATAAAATCGGTGTGGTTCCTGCAATTTTGTGACCTGCTCTGCTCTGTTTGGGGTCTATGCTAGTTTTTTCCTACTTGATGGCTTGGGCTCCTGCCTTATAAATCTGCTCTTGTTGGAATTCATCAGCGAAGAATGATCCACAATGAATGGACTGAGCCCAAGTTTTGTCCTTATACAAACACACACATTTTTACTGAAGTTTGTGGGTTTGGTTTAGAATAATGGGTTCATTCTCCTTGCTCTGCCTTAGAAAGGGTTGTTAATGAGCCCTCTACAAGATTCAGGGCATCACTGGGCCCAAATTCTCTTTGCCATGCAGAACCAGATTTAGATGACTCTTGATATGGGCCTGTGTCTCTCTCCTGCTTGTAGATCAAGCTCAAAGGTTCCCTTTAGCAGAATCAGGGAGGCTTCTTGGTCTCCTCAGCATGAGGATATCAGCATATCCCTGATGAAGCATCCATATCTTTGATTATCACAGAAATCAGAAACTGCTAGTTTATCTATCACTCCAATGGGATTGTAAGTGGCAATTATTTTTTCATTCCAATTATGAAGATTTTAAAAGGACTAGATGACCATTCCTCCATTATTGAAGAATGTTAAAATCTGTTCATAATGGTACCATACATGATGGGACCAACATCAATGTGTTAATTTCTTAACTAGTCAGTTAAATTAGCCATTTTTGTGGCTCTGTTCTCTGCAAGGAGATGTATGTAAGTTCAGTCACTGCAGACTGATCCTCCAGAAATAGTACTATTTCCATAATATTTTCTTTTTTACTCTTCCAAGATTTTGATTGTGATTATGACAGATTTCTTTCCAAGACAGATTAGTATTGCCATGCTCTTTTTAGAGCTTTTTGCCTTCATGTAACTTATTTGATGTTAAGAGGACATGTAACATATACAGACAAAGGCATTCCAATGTTTTTTTCTAAAGGCAGATCCAAACCCGTAGAAATTGCCAGACTAGATAAGAGTTTTCTAATTGTCTAGAAAACTGAGTTTGCTATGACTGATTGAACTTAGGTCTGTCTTGTTACCACACTAAAAACACTTTGAGCCCAGATGGCACTGACCTGTACCCACATTTTTGCATTATCCCTGATGCTGGTGTGTCCAAAGCAGATGCATGATTTTGACCTACTTTCAAGTAGTTTGAAGCATTGCATGAAATATTCCACACTGAGCAGAGCTTAAGGAAGCTATTACAAATAATAGGGTGCCTTTGGATTTGTTGTCCATTTATGTGTGCAGGTGTATCTCTATATATTTATGTGTATGTATGTTCATGCACACTCATGTTCCACCCTTGTCTTTCTTCTCTCCCAGATTTGCAATGAACAAACCTATTCAAGCCTTGTTCTACTAATTCTACTAATCCTAATATTTATTTCTAATAATGAGTAGGCTTTGTGCTTTAAGTATTTTGTTCATGCCTAGTATTGTCTTTTTGGATGTTTTAGAATTTAATATATGTATTTAAGCATAGCATTAGGTGTGTAGCGTAAACTAGTTCTAGGTTATTACTGGTGAATTACAAAGTGGTTATTACAAAGTGAAATACACATTTCTTCCATTTTTATAATGAATTTTAAATCTGAGAATATAGTATTTAAATGACTCCATAAATATTTGGAATATGGAAATAAAATAGTTGGAGTCTACAGTTTTATTTTCGTTCAGAACACTGGATGTGAATATGAAATAAATCATCATTTGCAGTTGCTATTCATTTCTTCAGTCACAGGCCAGCTTTCGAGCATATAAACCAAATTCTTTCTGGATCTGAAGGTCCATTTTAGGCGGGCACCAAAAGCATAGGGTCCCTCTGGAAGCTGGAAGTTGTGAGGAGCATGTATGGTGGGGATGTTTGGAAGAATAAATAAGTTGCTAAATAGTGCTAAAAGTTCAAACTCACATATACTCTAAATGGTGTGTCATGCAGATTAACTGCTTTTGATCTGCTGATCCATTGCCATTACACTAAATAGTAGAAATAATTGATTTAATAGCTAATACAGACATAATTGTAAATTTTGATAAGAATGCTAGCATGTTTCTGCAATGAAAGTAGAAAACTAGATTAACTGTGTGTTCCATTTTAAAGATTTATTTCTGAGGTGAAATCTAATTATAACTATATTTCTGGAATATGGGTTGTGTCTGGCTTTTGATATTTTGCTTACTGGGATGCAGCAAGTGTTCGGGTTGGTGTACTTAGTATTGCCTGATAGTTGATATTTTGGTATTGCATACATACAGTGCCTTTTCTTTGAGCACATGATGAGAAAAAAAAAAAATCTCTCAGAAAAGTTTCAGTGAGTGGTTTGTCCTCACAGTACACAGATAGTGGGAGGAAAATGTTGACAAAGCACTTATTGAACTCGGGTGTTTTGGTCTATTATCATCCATGAGGGCATTTTTCTCTGTGCAGTGCTCCCTAAGAAAAAAGACATATGAAACCGACTACTGATGTCACATAGCATAGAAAAAGGAAAAAATCCCCGTGTATGGCTTTTTTTTTTTTTTAATCATCTCAATTAAACAGTTGACATTTTTGTTTTTGTCTGACATCTTAGAAGATAGCCCTAGAATAACACCTTAGTTTGCTCTTACGATATGCTAAAAGACCATATTCATATATTTTCCTTCTTCTATTCTATTTCCTTTACCCTCACATAAAGAAAAAGGAGAATATCAAATCCTCAGTAAGCATTTTCAAAAATCAGAATAAGTTCCAATTACATAGACCTTGTGACAACTTCTCATGTGTGATGGAGGAAGGAAAGAATAAATATTGTTCAAGCACGCTGCAGTTTATTAGTTTTTAGCTGCTAGATGATCCTTAGAGCCTGATGTTATCTGACTTACACAGAAACATGTAGATTATTGCAACGTGAGCCAGGAACTAAAAGAGAATGACAGTTGTAAATACTTCCCCATCTGTAGCACCTATCTGTAGCATCTGTTGACCCCATCTCTAGCACCTATCTGAAGTTCAGGATGAATTTGGTTTTTTCTTAAGTTTCCAAGTTCTATTTGCCATTAAATGTTTTTTTGAAACTTGCAGTATTGCCATTATAGTTACCTGGAGTGGAAAAAAATTCCCTGGTTTTGTCAGCAGGGAAGATTAAAACATCATTATTATATAATTTAATTCTAAAGAAAATATATTCAAAGATACTCTTAATGAAACTGTAAGTACTGTATACATAAACAGACAGGTCCTACAAATTGGTTGCAGGAACTAATTTGATGGTGTTGTTCTCTCTCTGATGGAGCAGACCCAGGTAGTAAATCATTATTGGTTGCCTAATGGGAAAATCCTACTGTGAAAATAAACAGCTGTCCGCAATGAAGAAATTGTTTACAAGAAACCATTACTTGTCAGACACTTGGCCCCCTGAGAATGAAGGGAAGGTGTGAAATACTGAGCAGTTGGATGTTTTTTTCTGGCTGTTTATTAAAAAAAAAAAAANTTTTTTTTCCCCGCTGGAAAAAAAAAAAAAAAAAAAAAAAGTGTAGCTTATTAGCTTATTTTTGGCAAAGTTTTGTTTTTAGACTCTAAACATGATCTTTTTTTGGTATTGCCCCTTAATTTTGCTTGGAAAGAAAGACTGTAACTACCCTTTTCTGAGACTGCTGCATATTTGTGTATGTTGCTGAATTGGTTATGGTTGTATTCACACATTGTAGCTGGAGAATTTTTTCTCAGCTCTGTCTAGTGGGGCATGTAACAGCCCTGTCTCCCCTCTTGTATGCCTTCCAATAAATTTTCCTTCCAAGAATGTCACTCCCAGTCAGTTCAATGCCACTTGTGAGTGTATGAAGGGGTAAAACCTGGCTTTCAGTCAGCTGCTACTGAACAGGGTCTACAAGAAGTCTTTCCTATGCAAAGACCAAAACCTTGCTCATATGACTTGACTCCTCTGTTACCCTCTTCTGCATGTTTAAAGTGTGGTTAAACTGAGCTGAGGTGACTATCGACAAGGCTTTGAAACAGAATAAACTGGTGGGCAGACAACTGCAATTGTTACCATCAGCACCAATCTGCATTTATTATGTGTCCTTTGAGTGATCCATCCTTGAGATAGTTCTGCATCTGCAAGACTGCCTGATTTCACTTGCCAGGCTTTCATGTGCTAAGTAGCTCAAGGGCAGTTGTGCTAAGCGCAGCCACACAGGCTCACAGGGAAATAGTGACAGAAAGGCAGGGACTGCTGAAGTATGGAGGAGTTTGTGTTCTTTATAGCTTTAGTTGTTTGTCAGAGACAATCATTCTGTTTGTTTCTCACTCCAATGAGTAAATACGTTCACTAAACACTTAGCTGGATTCATGTGGAGCATTTCTCACTTCACAATTTTTTTACCTTTTTTACCTTTTTTACCTGTGGTGCCTGTATTCCCACATTTCTTGACAATAGTATAGTCCCTTGTTTGGTGTCTCCCCAAACAGAGGGCAGGGATCTCTTAGAGCAACTCTGATTCCTCAGTAATGGAGGTTCATTAATGATTTTCTATCTGTCCATAGGGTGAAAGAAGATGCTATTTCATAGTCTGGAGCAAAAGAGGCTGAGACTTTCAGCTCCCCTAAGGCCTTAGTCATATCTTTGTCCTCACTATGAGATTCTTGGAGTATGGCAAGGCTTTAGAGGTTTCTCTTCTTCTCAAATTCCTATCCCTCCTTTGATGAGCTGGGCTTTCAAATCACAGGTTTTTACATGGTGCATGTGAACAACATTTTAAAGTTAGACACCCGGTCAGGCAGGAAAGAGTATGAGAGGCTTTCTGAAATGCTATCAAAATTCTTCCATGTCAGTTATGTTATTGTGAGAGTTTATTTTCAGTTTCTTTCTAAGGCTGTGTAAGAATAGTTTTGATACATTGTATTAGCACACATTTATTACTTTATGAAATAAATTACTTCTGATCCAAGCTTTCTATGCACACTTCTGCACAGATTCAGGAAGAACTCATCTGTGTGGTAAGACGGTGCACCTTTGGGACTGGCAATTTCTATGAGATACGTTTTTGAAAAGTTGAACTTTTCTAAGACAGGGAGGGCTCACTCTGTCAGGTAACACCTGGGGTTATCTACAGGATGTCTCCATTTTGGATGTCTGCCAATCTGCCAGCTGAAGTTTTGTTTATACTTTGATTAAGTGCTGTATCAGTATTGCTGAAACATTCCAGCCTGATACTTGTTTTAGAAGAATAAATTGTCAATCTGTATTTGGTTAGAAACTTTGACTGGAAACCTCATCCAGTTACATAGTGTTTCTGCCGGAGGAATCCTGCAGATTTCCTAGAATCATTCAGGCTGTGAAAGTATTTGTAACTTGGAAAGGCCATCAAGTTTACATTGTTGAAACTATTCCCGGTTATCCTATATTATCTCTGTTAATGTAACTGGGTATTTCCTTCCTTTCAATATCTTGTGTTACCCTTCCAAGAATTCTTTCAGGTTAGCAGGACTGAGAGAGAGAAGCTTCTGTGATGGCTTCCATAGTGGCATTTGTGACTTGTGCAGAGGGAGGAGCTCATGTGTGTACCTGTAGAAGTTGGTAAGGTGAAAATTCTCCAGCTTAAGAGAGCTGCTTTTGCTTACTGTTATTTGGAATTTTCGGGAGTGGATTTGTCCACAGAGTGGGAGCACATATTGGAGAACCACCACAATCACAAATAAACTTGCTTTCTTCTGTGCACCCTGCAGGCTGTCAGTTGAGACCCACAGGCATGAGATTTGGCATCATTGTCATGGTGCAGAGCTTCAGGTGAAACACCACATCTAGGAGCATGGAGCACATCTTTTTAGCTCACAAAGAAAGGTGCTCAGTAAATTCACAGACACTGTAATAACCACCATAACCATGCACAGGCAATGGCACTTGCCCCAGAATCTGAACTAAGTGGTTTTTTACTGACAAAATTCTAAAGGTCTGAAATAATGAGGTTTTTGCCTTCTGCTAAGTCATTCCAGTGATTGGGTACTTTCACAGCTGAGAAACTATTTCACAGTCCTCTCTCTCCTCTGATCTGATTTTCACTAACTTCACACTAATCAAACAGCATTAAGAACATTTAGAAAAGGTAAAAATGGTGTTTTAAGTCCCTTTAATGGTCCTTCACAGTGCTATAAAATGGTAAGAACAAAATATATCCAAAGAGCAGTTTCCCAGGTACATGCAGGTGTGCTGGTATTTTAAAGCCAGCTGTAGGTTATCTAGCTGAGGTGTTACTGGAAAGGAAGCTACCACAGTGCAGAACTCTCTGGAGGATGCAAATTTTTCCTGAGAAACTGAACGTATTTTCATGTAATTAGTCTTTGCTGGTCAGTTATGCTGATCACAAAGTTGAGGATAGTTGTCAGTAATGGCTGATAGCATGTTCTAAGCTAGTACATGTTTGTATAACATGTAGAGCTTGATTATATGAGTTAGGATTTTCCAGGATGAGCTAGAGGTTGCTTTATAAATCTCCCTTTCAAGTCACCCCTGTTATAGTGATAGTAATTAGTATATAATATTAGTATATAGTATAGTGTCAGTAATTCAAGGTAATGAAAGTAAAATATTCGTGCTTGGTTTCCACCTCATTTTGTTTAAGTACTGAGAGAATACTGTATTTTGCCTTAACATAGAATGAATGTATGGAATGAAAGAATAAGTGTAGCTATGCAATATATTCTATAACAAATATATTTAAGTTGTATTAGGTTTTATAAGTTTAAATAATGTTCTGAGTAACCTTCTGTTTTCCAAGTTCTTTTTTATTTTAAAATATATGAAGTATTTGTAATTTCACATAGATGTTATTTTTATTCCCAGATAATGCACCTCAGGTAGCAATTACTGCACCAGGATCTGGTAACCATAGAAACAGCTCTACAGGTCCAACACCTGACTGCTCTCCTCCATCACCAGACACTGCACTTAAAAACATAGTGAAAGTCATACGTCCTCAGGTAGGTGCTCACCATAAGCGTCCTCTTATTTGTTGTATTTCTCCTTTTAATAGCAGGCTATGATGCACATATTCTAAGAGGATGTTACGCATTTGGGTAGGTCAAAGACATAAACAAAACACAAAATACTTTGTCTTCTTAAGAATCAATCTTAGTAGCAGAAGAAGATAAAATATTTTATGAATGAGCCCAAATGTACAGAGAGGTATCTGTACATATTTCTTCTTATAGTGCTAATAATGAGTGAAGTCCTTATGCAGTATTTTGTATTTTTGCATACTTTTACTTTTCTTTCAAGGCTATATTCTGAATTTATCAGTATTATTTCCATATTACTTTTTCAGGTTTATTCTCTTCTTTCTGAATCTCCATTTGCATGAAGTTATAATGTTTCATACCTTTTTATTTTACTTTCCCATATAGAATTGTTTATGAACTTCCATCCCTCCAAACTATCCATATTTCTAATACTGTTTGGGGAACAAGATGCATAATGTCTGTAAAACTTGAGTGCTCCATATAATTCTTTAAGGAGGATAACTCTTTAAAATCAAAACTTTAAATTAAAAACATGTTGAAATTGAATCAGTAATATAAAGTTAATCAGCATAGAGTAGTTTATTTTAGAATCATGGGATCATGGGATAAGTCAGAAGAAACCTTGGGATGATCTATTTCCTTGTTTAAAAAGCCATGGCATTTGATGTGCCAAAGCTATCTCGGATAACTGCATGCTGAATTGACTAATCGTGAAACTTCTTTAGTGTGAACCAAAAGAACTTCATCTCCTATTAATTTTGGGTTCAAGTGTAGCCATCTGTTCTTTATTGCTGAGCTGATCTCTGCAGCTGAGTCACTCTGATGCTATTGGATGCAGGCTTTGTACCATCAGTACGTCACAGGCGTTTTACTTGTGGATTAAGCTGATGGACACATGATATTTTCCTAGGAGTTTTATAGGTCAGGTTGTTTTGGTACCACGCAAGTGACTGTTGTCACAGTGTTGGAGGTGAATCTTCTTTTCAGTTCTCATTGGAGCACATAGTTCAGAAGGTCTTGCAGAATTAAAGGTAGTTACTAGGTGCACTTGCTGTTTCTGTCTAGGGGCCATTGGCTTCCTATGGTGACACTATCACTGTACAGTAATTTGATCAACAGGCTGGTGCAGAGCATCCCCTTCTGACACCATCATACTTCAGGTTCCACATGCTGGTTTAAATCTAGATTGCAGAGGGTCTAAAATTACAGTTTTGTCTATTTTTTCTTTTTATAGTTGTTTCTCATTTTGCCTGTTTCTGTGCTGTCTCTGTCCCTCCCACTCCTACATCAGTCTATAGTACTGAAATGCCTCCTTCCCTCCAAGCTGTTTTTTATAGTAGGCGGAAAACAAACAGAAAGGTAATGAAATATTGTTGAAACAAGCTGTTGTGTGATAGCTTATTGAAAATAGCATTTTAAAAGCTGTTTCCATAATGATGTTGCCAACAGATGGACCCAGAACACTTCATGGTGATGTTCTCCTGCTAGTTAACTCTGAATGCATTCAGCATATTCTGGGGAGCTATTTTCAAATTTAAATTGTTCCGTTTACTGAGTCACAGTGTTCTCATGGTTCTGCTCTGTGATATATATGGTCAGAACTTTACCACATTTCCTAAAATGTCTCTCACGTGGCCCTACACATGGCATGCTTCCTGTACAGAAAACAACAGTAGACCGGCATAATGTATGTTTTAAGTCTATGTGCTAATGCACAACAAGTTGGATATGCTGCAGCATTCGGATCCCATTATGCTTCTTCCTTTTTCATGTGTTTTATGCACATCCCCCAGTATTCTTTGTTTTTGTTTTTTATCTAATCACCTTCCCCTAAGACCTCAACTCAAGAATTTAGACAAAGAAGTTGTAGATATTTTCAATGTGCTGTTTGCTAACCATTAGTGTTCATTCTGCCTGCATATTTAATTCCTTTATTCTATTCAATTACAAGGCAAGCTCTTTGAAGGGTAGCACAATGGGATTCTATTCCTAACTGACCTCTCACCATTCATGTAAAACTAATGAATAGTGTTACACAATGTATGCAAAATAATTAATTTTCTGTTGGCTGCCAGGGCCTTTTTGCATTTTCCTAGCAAAACAAATTGATTTCTAAGAGATCTAAACCAGGGCTCATATAGATCTCCAAAACAGCTGTCACTTCTTTCCCTTTTTCATGTCTTGTGTATGCAGCATGGGAAAGTGCCAGTAAAGGCAGAATGGGAAACTCTTCAGCAGCCAGCTTTGCATGAGGCAGGCTTTGGCAGTTTGGATGGAACTGACAGGGAAGTCTGGCCTTTCAACATGTACAGTTATTTTAATTTATAGCCTTATCTTTCCTGTAGGGTTGTACATGTAATGGTTTACCAGCAGCAAGGAGAAACACTATACCTCCTTGCAACCAGGGTGAGAGGACACGATCTTAAGGTGCATCAGGGGAAGGTTAGGCTAGACATAAGGGAGAATTTCTTTACAGAAAAGGTGATTACACTCTGGAATGCATTACATCTGATGGAACAATTATCCCTACTTGAGTTTAAGTTCAATGCCACCCACCTCTACTACCTTCAGTCCTGAGGCTGGCATACTTTACAGCATCTCAAGGATCTGTTTGCTCTTTTATGTGTACAACTTAGCTATGGCTTGTACCTGTGATCAAGAATTTGCAAATAAATTTCTTCTTTTCAAATTTTTCTGTTGTCAGTCTCTGAAAAAAGGGTTTTTTGGAAAGTTGCATATATACAGAAAAGAAGTAAACAGAATTTAGCTCAGGTCTGGAATTGCTTGATCATATTTTTGTCTGATTGTCCAGATGAGACTTACTAAGTTTTTAACTCTTGAATTGCTAGTTAATGGAGACTTTGAGAAAGCAGTACACTTTCAAATTAAGGACCTATGCTACTGTGTATACTCATAACACATGGGATCCAAAATAAGATGGGGTAGGAGAACAAGTAGATAAGTCTCCTTCAAGTTTTAACTTAGTTATATTAGTACATAGAATAAAATATAACTTACCTTGTCAGACTGTAATTTTAGAAAGTGATTGTAAAATTGAGCTTGTTTTATCGCAGTTTCTGTTGCTCTCAGTCTGGATGAAGCCTGAACAAAACTAAACTGCTTGTGATGCTTCATGTATTTTTTGTATTAGCTACTCAATTTAATAAGCTTCTCCTTATTTATTTGTTCAGCTCCATTTGAAAAATTAAGCTCTATCCATAGAGGAAAAAAGAGTATAATTTTTTTCCTATGATATGGTTTCTTTTGCCAGTGTTTTTTAATTGTGGGCCTTGGTGGCCAATTCTCATAAAACTGAATTCTGAATTCTCACCTTTAAATTTATTTATTAAATGCAGCCAATCATCTGTGTGTTGTCTTCTTGTCTTTTTAAGATATGTTTCAAATGGCTTACTGTAGATACAGCTTTCGGATTATTATCAAAATGTGGATTATTTAAATGTGACTTTGATTTTATCTATCAGGAACTAGTATTTTTCCTCTTTTATGTGAATAACCCAATTTCCTAAAAGTGTTGTTGCAATGCTATTAAGAGGGTTTCTGGTAGGAGGACAAAGGAACAAAGAATTTCAGTGTTTCTGACATGATGAAATTTTATAATCTTGTTCTTTCTGGTTTTATTGTCAAGATCTGAAATAATCTATTCATCATAATACCTTTTTTTCCCTTATCACTATGGATGTGCTGTCTTTACAGGAATCATAATTCTTTTTCCCATTTATCTTTTTTTAACCTCTTTAAACAAAGTTGCAATTCAATCTATGGCTCCTCATTCATCTGGCTAAGACATCTATGAATATAATAGCAGCTAATAGTTTAAACATTAGAAGGCAAAAGAAATGGTCTCCTTTTTCTGCAGGTTCAAACATAATCCTGCAAAACGTGTAGCTTCTGATAGACCTATCCCACATGTTTGGGCTACCAGGTGTACCACTGTTTCTGCATGCGCAGTGTGCCTGTCAGACCTGTTTATATGTGGTTCATCTAGGCATAGGGAAAGACAGGGACCATGACATTCCACTCCCTGTGTCAGCCTGGACATGAATGGACAGACCATCTCTAGGAGATGTGTGCTCCGGAGCTATGCTCCCAGCTAGGTGATAATAATTTACATTCAATGAAGTTATTTATCATTCTTTTTGCAGGTGGATGCAGGAGTTACTTTAAACACAAAAAAATCAAACAGAAATCTTCTTAGGGGAAAGCTCTGGAAAATCACAGTTCTAAAAAATAAATTTTCATAACTAATGGTTCCATAAACAGGTTTTTCAAGTGGATTAGTGTCACTATTTCCCCATGTTGAAGCAGTGAAACTATTTCTGCCTGGTTCCTCCTCTATGATAGCACCATGCTGTGGTTTCCCTAGTTGCTCACAAATGAAATGCACACCTTGTCACAGTTGGCTTGAGTTGGCATGTCCCTGTCTCTGCCAGCTTAGTGAAATCCCTGCTGGAACTTGTTGCACCAGTACACAACATCATGAGAACTCTGTGCTGCATCTGCTGAACTTGTTTTGCAACACACACACACAAAATCTGTTTTGTTACATTTTAGCACAAAAAGGAGAGCTGGAGAACACTGTTATGCAATAAATTCTCTCCACTCTCTGAATGAGATCATAGGACAGTGCTGGTGCAAGGACTTTCTTTCTCCTATGAGCTGCTTTCTGTGCTTAGCTCCACTTAAAACATGCTCAGCCAGGCAGCGAAATAACCAGGAAAACCACTGTGAAGAAAGACTGTGCAGGCACATGGTGTTTCCTGTTCAGGTGCAATTCTTTTCATGCTGTGTTTTGGTGCTTGACTTTGTGCTATGTCTGTGCTTAGCACAAGAGGCAAATAAGACTTAAAAATTTACTGAGAGTTATGATTTTGTGGGGAATGAAACCCATCATATCCAAGGTAAAAGTCACTCCTGTATACATGCTTTTATGGAGTTCTGGAAGGTGCTGAGCATTCCCCAAACACTCTGAAAAGGAAATGTATTCTACAGTCCACACATGGGTAGATTTAGTGCTCATCCTTTGTGTGCCTGGTCTGAAGATCTTCTATGGAGGTGATTGTGTTTCCAAGGTTGTGTCTATCTGTTAGGGCTGCGAGCATATTAAGGTGGTTGGCAGTAGTCAGTGACCTTGATTCTAGGTATGTAAATATATTTCAGATTATTCTTTCTGTGACACGGAATGTCTATACAAATCTACTGCACACAGTTTGATGTCTTCTCATTCTAATGATGTTGAATAAAAAAATGAAGCTCCTAAAAAGCCCTTGAAAAAGGGGAGCAAAGCAGATTAAGAGATACACTGTCAACGCCATTAAGACGGGGTTAGCAATTCATCTATGCATGACTGGAAATAGGACAGACATTATGAAATGATTTTATTCTGGAATACTGAGTTCCAAACAAAAAAAAGGTTATGGTTGGAATTGTCTCACAGGACTGATTCCTACACACTGCTCTCCCCCAGCACACACCCCCATACCCACCTGTTTTACCACAGCATTTATGGGCAGAAGATGTGTAACAGCTTCAGAGGAGAATATTTGAAAAAGAAAATTCCTTAGAGCATAATGGATACTCTGTGACTACTTAATAACAACATTAAACAAAATATTATTAAAGAGATGCATTGCAAGAGATCTCCTTTGACATGTAACTCTAAAACATAATTCTATTTATATGTTTTAATTAGATCTAATAGGAAAACATAAACACATCTACCCTGTACTTGGTAGTAATGAAAACAGCAAACAGTGTGTTAGTGCATTTAATTACAGTTCAACAGGATACTAAAACACAAGTATAAATTAAAGCAGAATAACAGTTTATTGTGAAGTGTTAAGTTTTTAGAATATCACTTGTACATGCATTTGTCTTTCTTGGTTTAAGTTGATTACCTGGAGAGATTCTCTAGGTCGTGATTCCCGGTTGAATATAAACACAAATCATGCAGAAATTCAGTACGTTTTTCCTATATGGACTTGTAACAGACAGGTGGAATACTGTTTTTAAAGGTAGTTCAGATACTGAAAAGCACATCTATGCCAGTAAAATGAGCTTTAGCTCTGCAGAGTTGTCATCTGCACTGTTGAATTATGGACACAGTCCCGAGTATAATCACCCTTCAAAATTTATGATATAAAAATATCATGATAGCAGCAATTTTCATAATCTGAGATGAAAAGGGGGATGTTACTAGTAGCTGGAAGCTGAGCTTTTTTGAAGAAAATGGTCTTGCATCCATGTTCCAACTGTTTCAGTGAAAATAACACTATTTTAATCTTTGAAAGATAGGAAATTTTTATAGCTGAGGAATGAGACATTCCTCTTATTTATCAAATTTATCTCTTGCTATTTGGATCTCATTTCAAGCAATGTTTTCCCAGGATAGGTATAATTGTGTATCTTCAAAATCTGGTCACATCTATCAAGGAGGAAAACCACTTCAAAGGTGTTGCAGTTTTTGGCATTCAGGATTGCTGCTCCTCCAGACCCACAGCTGCAATATGGTTGCAACTAAAATGAAAGTAGAAGCCAAGGAAAATAGAAACTGGAGGGAGATGAGCATTTTCCCTTATTTATTTCCTGTGTGATTTGTCATCTGAGATAGACCCATGGGCAGAAGGGGCAGCAACCCTCTGACCTTTAATTACACCCTCCAATGGAGGGCTTCAAAGGCAGAGCTAGGATAAGGTGCACAGAGGAGAGCAGAAAGTGTCTGTATGGTATCCAGAGTCACACGGCACAGCTTCCTGGCAACAAGTTACACAAAAGAGCTGAGTCGTGTCATCGCTGAGCATTTCACTGACAGGGGAATGGTCCAAGAATTCTGAGGGACCATGAGATTACTCTAAAGTACTTGCTGCTCATGCACCATGCAGTCAGTGTCTTTCTCTAAACTAATAATCAATCAAATAGAAATCGCTAGGACTTTGATACTATGATGTCATTAATTATTAATTTAGTTTTTGAATGCATTATGCTTTTAGTATCATAAAGGATCTACAGTTAAAAAACAGTGAAAGAGTGAAAGCTTTTTTTTTTAAAGTCTTATGATCCTGCAAGCTCCCTGTTGTGGCTGCTTGGGATATATTAGATGCCAGCTCCTGTGTATTTTCTGCTTTCTGCTCTTAAACTTAATTAAAATGTTGACAAGTAAAATCAAGAATGTCAAAATGGGTGCTGAAACTGCCTATATTTTATTTTTAATTGTTGTCATAATATAACATAAAGTTATGTGAAATGAAAAAAGAGAAAATTATATTACCATATTAAAAAGAAAATGTGTCTTCATCTTGTTCAACGTGGTATTTTGAGGCTTGACAGAATAATTGATTCAGTAGTCTAGTAATAATTCAATGTAGTCTTGCACTTCTAGGTGACATAGATGAATCAAACCCAGATGCATCGTAATCTCCAGTTTTTGCAATTTCAAGGCTACTTGATCACCTTAGCTCAGATCCTATAAATCAGATAATTCTTGACAGCAGCATTGACTGATGAGAATGTATCAGAACTGATGATTTCTACAAATCAAACTGGAGACAGGAAAAAAACAAAGAAGCCTGTCATAGGCTGTATTTTACTGAGAAATTTTTGAATGTTTTGGGCTTTTAGGTAAATGTAAATGAGCAAAGGAGACAAAGATAGAAACAGAGATGGCGTGGTGGAGTGTAGAGGCAAAAGACAGAAACCATAAAAGTGGCATGAAATTTGTATTTAAAAGGGAGGACAGAGGTTGAAATTGGATTCATAGAAGAACAATGAGAGGAGTGTAATGGCTGTACAGTCAGTGTGAGATTGGACATTAGGGAATTTGAGAGACCTTGAGAAAGCAGAAGAGCAAATTTCGTGACACCAAAGAGACCTGGAATCAACTGGATACTGTGAAGATTTTTTTAGAGTAACATAAGTAGCTGTGGAAGGAATGTAACAATAGATAGGAGAAAACAAAGGAAGTGTCCAGAGAAGTTGTGGATGCCCAATCCCTGGAAGTGTTCAAGGTCAGTTTGGATGGGGCACTTAGCAGCCTAGTCTAGTTGAAGATGTCCCAGCTTATTGCAGAGGGTTTGGATCTAGTGGCCTTTAAAGGTCCCTTTCAACTCAAACCATTCTATTCTATGAAAGGGAAAAAGAGTGCACAGCAATAGAATAAGATTTTAGAAGGAAGAAAGCTGAAGAAAGGAAAATTTCTGAAGTAGGAGTGAGTTGATCAAAAAATTGAAAGAATTGAATCATCTGGGCAGGTGTCAAAATGAAGGATTTAAGTGGCCACATAAGTACACTCACACAGTGTTATATATGTGAGATGAGCCTGGGGGCAGGGGCTGCAACCTCTTGCTTTCTTTGGTAAGTCTGCATTTTATGTGCTAACTAGAATTTGAGAATGTAGGTGCAGTTCTCTCTTCTATCATACATATTCTGCATGATATATTGTAACTGAAACCAGTTTCCACATTATATAGGGCAGCTGGAATTTGGCAGGTTTTTCCAAATGCAGAATTTCCTTAGGGTCATTTGTTCTCAGTGTTTTAACAAACCACACATCTGTCCCTTGGGAAAGCTCTGTACCCTTGTTCAGCATCTGTAAAATGGGGCAACTAGCTCTGCCATAGTACAGAGTGTTGTGAGAATTAATTTTTTTAAGACTATGATCATTCTTTGTACACAAAGGTAAAAGAAGGTGAAGTCAGGAGCTTGTATTGCAGAGTATACTTCAAATCTGAAAAAAAATATTTTGGTGTTAAATTGAGAAAGGAGTTTTGCCCTACTGCCTCTGCTAAATGTTGTAAGAAATATTAGAATGATCCCTTGCCTCCTCATAGTAGCAGTCATGGTAGCATTACAGAATTTGCATGCAAATTCCATTAATGGAGGCATTAAGTCCTTACTTGTCTTTTAATAGAAAAACAATTCAATGTGTGTATTTTGATGCTTTTCCTGTTTTGCAGATTCAAGGGGCTATCTTTCATTGATACATGTTCACTACAGACTGAACATAAAAATATTTTTATTAGACCTGATTTAAAAGTTATTTAAATCCTATTTTTGCAATATCTTTAAAGATTTGTGCTGATATATTTTTTTGCTTATGAATTGAAAAGATTTATTCATTAGCCTGATTTGATATGCTATTTTAGGATAGTGTAGGGTTTTCTAGGTTGGTATTATGACAATTGAAAGAATATTTATGAAGAAATGCCTTAAAAATAAATATCAGTCATGAAAGAGAAATACACATAACAAGTAGATTAAAGACATGAATGTAATGAATAAAAATCTCTTTAAGGACAAATCTGCATGCTATGTAGTATGCTTATTGGGGTGAAGTGAAGCCGTAAGTGTGCCAGAATTTCATAAGGGTTATCTAAGCATGTCTAGACCTTTGTAGTAGTACAGGGACGGCATGTAATAGCAAAGCTGGTTTCTAAGAATGAAAGAAGCGTTATCTCTTTGGGACAGAGTTTTGTGTTTGTGTTTCACAACTATGAAATCTTGACCCAACTGAGTTATGGCATTCAATATAGTAAATAAACTCAGAACTTTTCAGAAACTATCTCAAGAGTTCTTGGTTAATACAGTCAAACAATAGCCGGTGTTTGATTTAGAAGGTGCAATCACCAAACCAAGGTTACTGCCAGAAAGACTGGAATTTGACATCAGATTCTAAGAGAAGATTTCTAGGGTGTGTCTAGAAGAGAGCTGGATGTGAGATTAAATCTGAAACACCTCTGCTTTCATTTCTTTATATATGAATCTCTGTTTGATTTAGAGACCTAATCTCCCATCATGCTTAAGACAAATGCAGGATTTGATTCAGTTATCTAAAAGTAGGAATCTAATGTCATTTGAGGTGCTAGAGAGGTGTCTTTGAAATACATTTGGAGACTGTCAAGTGTTGTACAGGGCATATGTAGGGGAGACCTGCATCCTTCTGAATGGCAGCTGGAGGCTGGATGGGATGCCCTAAGAAATCTCTAGTGATGGTAGAAACCTTCATTAAGGCAAGGGAATCAATACCAAGGGAACTGGGTTGAGGTGAATTGTTCTCTGAACTCTTGACGGTATTGGCTAGATCTTGATTTTATTGATTAGATCTAAACTGACTGCCCTGGGAGCTTAAATACCTAGTGTAGATGTAAATAGCTATGCTGGAAATTTAGTTGACAGAATTGGGAATGGAATTTAATCCTAATTGTAGAAAAAAGATTGATTCATTTCTACTAGGGTTTTTTTAAAAGGGGGGGGGGTGCAAATAGCACTTTACAGAGATAAAGGCAAAGAGATACACTCAGCACAAACTGATTTACTGAGCCACCCATAGCATATATTAATGAACGACTAGTGTACCGTAACAGCATAACATTTTACAGGACACCGCAAAAGTGCAAAACATTCCTCTAGTTCCTCTAATTTCTTAGTTAGCTACAAAGGCTTAGATGCTGGACTCCTGACTAATTATGTAGAAAAATTATTGGCACATGTTAACAGATGGACCTTGTTAACTCCAAAAAGTATAGCAGCAGTGTAATGCTGTGGAGAACTAGAGGCTGAAAGATGTTCTCTGCAGAAGCCTTAGATTGGAAAGACATATTAAACTGAGATATGTTTCTCTGAATGAGTAATAATAATGCCCAAGTCCAAAATAAGGTAGTGAAAGGCCAAATGGTGTATCAGATGCTGCTATTCTGCCTCTAAGAAAGGGACACACAGACAAAACACTGGCTGAAGGCCTGACTAGACAAAGACCAGGGCAGTTGCCTTTGGATCTGCTTTGGGAGACAAAGCTGGACCATTCCAGCTGCCCATTTAGGCAGGAACTGTCTCAGCTTAAAAATAACCTGAGATACCACACGTCATGTTAAGAGGTGTCCCCTTTTCAACACAGGAGTTCAAGTCCTGCTAATCTGCAAAGACACCATTGCTTGAGAAAGGGCCAGAAACATACATCTAAATGACCAGAGATATTTTTCAATTTTAGAAATAATTAGGTCATTCATGCATCTGTTGTCTAGCAAAAGTGTGCCATTTAGATTTAATTAGTACAGATGAATGTTTTTGGTCTGATCTGAGAGTTATTTTGGATCAGATCCCGAACAGTGACTTCCAACCACACTGTTTGATGATGGAGTCTGTCCTGTTCATTGAACTCACCCATGAAATCACTAGACCTATGAGTCTGGCTTTCAAAGCAGAAACTGGTTTTAATTACTAAAGAAAGTAAGTCCACTCAATAGACCGTAGATGACTTCCCGATGCTTGCCCGAATTTCCCTTTTTCCTCAGTTTTAACATGGCACAGTGAATTTACATGGTGCCTAACACAACTTCAAGAAATAATCAACATTATACAGACCTAATTCTATTGATTTTTTCTGTCTGACATTCCAATAGAAAGGGTGAATATTTAGTGAAAACAGACTGGTTCAGTATTTATAACACAAGCATTTCAGGACTTGTAACCTAAAAATTAAAAAGACCAGAAACAAATTTGAAAATTACTCCCCTGGGGTGGACTGTATTTTAACAAGTAGTTCTAAGTAAGGGATGGTGAATACCTTCATGGTCCAAGGAAGATCTTATTGCTCCCAAAGGTAATAATTAGGTCTTGACACTAATAAGGAACAAATTCTTGACCCTTACAAATATTCTGACGTGTTAAGCCTGACATGCTAGAACAATGAGAGATGAAGAATCTTTTACTCTTTTTTTTCTGTTTTTGCCCAGGTTTGGTTTTCTCAGGCAGAATTTCCTGAGATGTTTTTCTCTGTTGTGAAATAAATATACAGACAGTTATAAATGTGGATGCAGGGCCTCCTCTGTTTTGGAAATGTTTACTATTTCTGGTCATTGATCTTGAAGCAGTGAGGAGTGTCGTGGGGTTAGGGTATTTTGGGTATGGAACCAAATGAGTGCTACAACAGACTATTTAGCATGGCATTGCAAACCAGCAGTGGTCTATGGCATAAAAGCCATGATATTGAGCACTAACGTTATGCCTGTACTAATAAGTAGTGCAGTGCAATGGGAACAAGTCCATGTAGTGAAAAAGTTGTTGCTGACCTGATAAACTCGTATAGATTTAATTTCTACACCTGATGGTGTAGAATAAATTCGTTTCTTGTGCTCTAAAGCTTCTCTGCAATCCAAAGCACAACCATTAAGTGGGGTCTGCTCAGAGGTTTGCTTTGAAAGTAAATATTTGAAATAAAGAAGTACCAAGCTTTTAACCATTCCATGAAAACTCATGCAGAAAGTTTGATTTTCATGTATGTTTTTCAAGCTGACACTTATCCCTTAAGCTTCCAGACATTTCAGTCTTTGAATATTTGAGGCATATTCATAAATGGAATCAACAGCAGAGGGTGGCTTTCAAGTGATGGGCACTTGGTATTATTTAGTAAACTTCATTACACAGGCATCAGCACTCTAATTGTTTTGCAAGATGTACCCAGCAATGCAGCTGGTGAAGAGCTCCCTTTCTTATCAAAAGATGATTTAAATTATTATATGCAAAGCTGTAAAGGCCTATTTTATGTTGAATTAAATTGATTAGAATGAAGATATTATTTTTTTCTAATAAAGATGAATTCAGATTTTCGAAGGAAATTATCTCTACACATCACAGCTTGTCATATGAAATGATTTTTACTACTTATAACCTTTGGGCCAAATAAAAACAGTAAAAACAGAGAAAGATAGGTTTATTAAATGTCAAGTGATGAAAACTATACAAAAAAATCTGTATTTTTCATGCCAAACTTCTATTTTTCTTGTAGCCAAAGCAACGGACATCCATAGTATCTTCTCTGGAATTTCACCGAATGAATCACAGCCACAATTATTTTGAAATCAACCCATCCATTGGCTGTGCAAGTTTTATTTCTACTCCTGCAATCAATCCAGCTAATTATTCCTTTGGATCTCTGGAATACAGTTTTGAAGAGAAAGAACTTCCAGGTATAGAAAAAAAAGCTTATTTTGTCAACAAAGCTTTATAAAACTCTAAGTCTTTAGGTTTAAATTGGAATTGCTGTTGTCTTTGGTAGTAAAATACATTTATCATAAATATACAGAATTATTCCTGATTTTTTTTTCTTACTAGTCTACAGAGTGTTATGATATTTTATGACCAGTATTGTGAGACATACTTTTTTCCTGAATATTGTATTTTGAATAAAAAAACCCTTTTATTTCCAGACTTGCCTAGAACTTAGGTATTGTAGATTTTGAAATTATGATGATTCGTACATCTACTTTCATCGTGTGGTCAATATACTCCAATAAGAATTTAAAGTTGAAAAAATGTAATTAGAATTCATTATGTAACCACCAGTAAAGATGTGAAATGAAAGATTTCTAAGAAACTTGTGATTGTTTCTGCGGTAGTAATGGGATTTATTAAAGTAAAACTTCAATGTATTTGCTCTGATGATAAAAGTTGAATAGATAGATAGTATGATTGTAACAGGGAAGGTTTTATCTGTAAATAGAGATTTACATATTGAAAATGCTTTAAAAAGGATTAATGTATTTCCTTTTCCTCAGATCAAAACTTCAAGAATAGGAAATTCTCAGTAAACCAAACATTTACCTTTATCCCTTCAAATTCCATATAAAAGTTGCCTTATTTAGGCTAAATTTGTGACAGAAGAGTATAGTATTTGGGAAACCTGATGCATTGAAATTAATATCTTTGATATCTAGTTTATGGGATCTACAGATTGAGTTTAAAAGGGTATTGTACTTCATATATAAATAAGAATAGATTACTGTAAAATAAAAATAATACAAATGTTGAAATGCAGTGTAAACTTATCAACTGGTTTTTGTTGGTCTTGAAATGAAATGAATCCTCTTCATTCCCAGTTGGTAGAGTTTAAAAATTCTGAAAATTATTGCTTTTAAGTGATAAAAAAATTTAATTTCATACCCAGATCAATAAAACACTATATCGTTAGGGAATTATTGTGAAATAAGAGTTAGAAATCCTATCTTCTTTGATGAAGAGATAGTTAAAATGATCAGAGATTATTCATATTGGGTTTTGGATTATAATATAAACAAAGATAATACGTGTAATTATCTTTGAAACTAAAAGAATGTGCTTATATAATGGATATAGAAAATATTTTCAAACTTAACTGGAAACAATTAATTTGAATGGTATCTTTTATTCCTAGGTTTGGGGTCATTTGATTTTTTGATGTCGTGGGTTATTTTCTGTTGTTACTGTTTTTTCTACTGTCAATTCTTCTCAGCAATCACAGTTGTATTCTGGATAGTTGAATGATACTAAATATTTCTTAGTGTTTAAAAGCAAAGAGAAGAAAACAGAAAGAACATTAACTGACATTAGATAATTAACTTCTCCAGATTTCTGCTGCTGCACAGTTCTATTAAAGTTCTTCATAGTATCTGGATTAGTTTGACTCTTACCTTCTTTGGTTAAATATACGATGGACTACACTCAGTAACTTCTAATTACTACATTTAATTTTGTCTGAGATTGGGACAATAATGTCATGCGTATTAGAATTTTTTGCTTCTAATTTGTGGATTATTTGATTTATGGATTGAGTGAAAGCTGAATTTCCTTTTATCTCTGCCCAGAAAGCTAAGAAAAAATAACGGGCAAAATGACTGAAGTTCATAGCATCGTCTACAAGTTTTTCAATAGTACATTTTACCATCAGTAAATCATTAATTTACCATTAGTAAATGAAGTAATTACAGTAAAATTACAGTTCCATTCCTCCATTTTCAGATGGTAGTCTGGAATTAGTTAAGTCACATACAGGATCCCATATTAGACACAGTATTAGCCTGAATGAAAAAATCACATTTTATTTTGATAATTTAGTTTGTTTTGACTCTTTACTGACAGTTGATGCATAGTTAACTCTGCAAGAGACCAGGAGTACTAATGTGGAAAGAGAATAACAAAATCTGGAAGGAACAGATAAAATTTGTCACTCCTGGAAAAGTCTTTAAGGGTTGTCTCTCATCTAGAAGGTTAAAAGCTGAACCTTGAATAATGGTCAGCAAGGAGCAGCAGAAACAGTGTTCTATGTTCTGCTACAGCTTCTTTCTGCTTTTGCCAGCTGTTGTTTCACTGAAAGGTCCCTTGTTTCTTTGCAAGATGTACAGTGAAAACAAGTACAGTTCATCATATGACCTAAATATAATCTCCTGAAAATTCACGAAAAATCTGCATCTTAAAATAATGGTTAGTTTAATACTAATTGAAGATTTTTGTGCATTTGAGTGAAACAATTAAAATGCTTTAACAGGATTTGTAAATCAGAAACTTCCATCTAAATAAGGCATCAGTATTTCCCTACTCAATTTCAGTGTTTTTTGTTTTCTTCAGGAAATTTGCAATGATTCATTATAATTCAGATAGAAGTGAGAGATGAATACATCAAAATAATTATTCTAATTCTAAAATCTTCATAATTTTACCTTTACCTCAGTAGTCTGCTACCAAAGAAGAATCAACCAGTTATTGATGGTTCCATTTTATCTCACAGTTTTACTCTTGGTGTTTGCTAATTCCCTACATCACCTGATTTGAAACAGAGGTCTTGATTTTTAAGAAGTATATTTTTAATCAAATAGAAAAACACTGAACTCTTCCACAGATATATTTCATATCTGTGACATATTATCTGTATATGACAACATTTCTATTAATTGTCTGGAGGACAGGCCACATATGTTCTTCAGCTTTGACGTCAGATAGCATTGTAGACTAAACAAACCAGGTATTTTGCATGCATGGATGGCTGCAGATACCTTAAAATCAAGTTACCTGATGTAAGGATAAAGGTTTTGTCCTTTGTTTTGAACTTTAACTTGTGGAAGAACCTGCAATAAGTTAATGGCAGCACTTCTCTCACTCCAGTATGTGTAGGGCAGGCTGCATGAATGAAGCTTTGGCTTGACCTGTTTTCAGGGCTTTGTCTGGTGCTACATCATGGACATCAGAGGAGCATTCTTGATTTCCAAGCAAATGGTCACAGGTTCATAGCATTACATTTCACCTCAAGCTGGAGGCCAATGCATCCCAGTAATGTCAGCTACTACACATAGTAGTATAGTAAGTTACTGTACTAAAAGTGAGACCACTTCATTGCACAAGGAAGTCATTTCTGTATGCTACTCTGTCCCAGCAAGATGCGTGTAATTTTCTTGATCATCTGAATACGTGTTTAGTAAGTGTCCTGTAAGATAACAGACATGAAAAATTAAATACCTGATCGTCAGATGATTGTTGTTTGTTACTTTGACCGTGAACTAAGACCACAAATGTGCAAGATAATTCACTCCAGGAGAGGGCAGCCTGGGCATTCAGGGAAATGCCCATCTAACAGATCTCTCTGTCTTGTTTTCTATATCCCTCAAATTCTCTTGAAACTGTAAATCTTAAAGATTGAAGGCAATGGAACCGTGGCCTTTTGGTAACATCAGCTTGGCACAATCAACACTTGCAGCTGAAACTGTCAGTCTACATGATTTTCTTTTTCATTTTTGTTTGATCAATCCAAATAATGGATCTTTCACTAACCCATATCATTTCATCATGTCTTCTTGTCCTGAGTATAACTGGGCCATGAAATTAAAAAGACAGTTTTGCAGAGGTTCTTGTTCTGTTTCAGATCACAAAATAGGTCTGTACTCAGATTCATGTATGCAGCAAAAATATCAGCACATGTCTGAAGGTGATCTCATTGCAATCTTTCTTTTCAGTCCATGAAAATCTGTACATTTTCAGTAATTTCAGTATGCCATTCATTGTAAAAGAGGATACAGGCTTTCTCTCATCTTGTTGTGGTAGAGAAGTATTTACTGAGTTTATCTCTTAGTTAGAAAGTCTGTCTCCACTGCAGAGGACCTTAATGTAGCTGTTACTGCTTTTATATGCCATGTTCTCTGACTGTGAGAGACATTATGTAATACATCTAAGAAGGCTAAAACAGCCCAGAATGTACAATTTAAGAATTTAATCTTTAATGTGTAGACTATAATTTTTTCTCTTCTACTTTTGAAAAAATTATATTTGAGTCACACCTCCTATTCCTTCTATTAGTGTCTTCAGATCTTTCTTTACAGTACATATCTGATGAAATTGTTCTGTCTCACAAGCTCTATTTTAGAAGCAAAAGCAGCCCTAACAGCTTAAAACTTGCAGTTTTGTCTTTTTGTTTTGAGATAATCAAGAAATACAGCCTATTAGAATTAGAAACTTCTTTCAAGATCAGGCCTAAAATTCTTGGCTATGTTGCATTCCTATATACAATCACAATTTATTCTAGTGCAGGAATATTTCTTTATGTGACAATAGCAAAGCTGCACTTCGAAGAAGTAGGTCACATATTTGTCGACATTACTTTCTCATTCAACATTACTTTCTCATATATTAAGAGCTGATATGGAAAGATCAACCTCTGATGTCTTTGTAGAATCTTCAAGCCTTGTTTCTTCAATTATAAAAGGTTTTGGAGTCACTAGAAGTGAAAAATAAAATGAAAGGAATACAAAGAAGAAAGTGAATTTTATTGCTGGAGCATTTTTTTTTAGGTGTGCCATATGCAAGTTCATGGTACACTGTCTGGGTTAATAAAACCGCACTAATTACAAAATGAATACATAGTTTTCAAGTGACAGAAAAAGGGGAAAATATTGGCTTGTAATGAAACAGGAATAATCAACAAATTTTGGTAGATAAAGCATTCCCATCTCCTTTATCCAGACACCTGTACATCCAGTGAGGTAGTATCTGTAAAAACTGGTATTACCTCTAACAACTTGTCATTGATTGAAAAATCTTTTCCAGATGAAACGGCTTTGAAGGTCAAGTTCAGGCCCTCTTTTCTCTGTTTTTTAATTCTCTTTATCATCTTCTTGATTACAATGCAGCAAATTCTGCCAAGGCATTCTTCAAAACAGGTTAATTTTAACCTTTTCATCTCTGAAGATTGTCTGTTTTCCCCTGTAATTTATAGCTAAGTTCAACTGAGTGCAATTAGTAAGATATAGTAGAGCTATTCCAGGAACTGCGACTGGGGATCATACTCAGTACTGTCTCATACAGTTTATTTTTTGTTCTAATTAACTTGTCCAGCAGATGTAACATGTTGAGGTCTCCTTATGTTGCCCTTCTTTCTGCTGCTTATAATTTCAGCCTTTGCACAGTTATCCAAGGCAAGATATGGTCTGTCCCAAAGGGACAGAGAAATGTAGGGTTGATTAATATTATAAACTTCTCTTTGTTAACTATTAATGTCTTGACACAGTCCAGTTTCAAAGCAACATATTTCATGAAGTTCATTGTAATCATATCTCAGTGTTACAAGTAAGTCAACATGTCCAAAAATCTAGTGGCAGAAAGGTCTTCTGAGGCAATACCTGGAAAGCTGTGGATGAAACCAATTCCTGTTATTCCAGTCAAAAACAGTATACCTTTTTCCAAGAAATTGGTTTGTACTAGTGCTTGCATGAATCATTAGATAAAATAAGCCCCTAAATCTCATGCCACCTGAACTTGAAAGTAATCTCCTTAGAATTAACTATATTATTTCAACTTAAAGTTCATGGCAGTGTAACCCAGCCCTTTAGTAATGCCTCTGCAGTGTTGTCATTCAGTCTCTTCTCAGGCTTAAAGGAATTATCTGGGCTAAACCCACTTAGTTGTTCATGTGAACCTGCTCTCCAAATAATACTGTCTCACATGTCACTCACTGTGGGCACATTCTGATTGCTAAAAATTGGTAAATAATATGGAAATAAAACAATTTGTAGCAAGCATATTGAGAGAATAAAACTGCAGATGGGTCTCGAATCTCTGTTGTCAGATAAAGCACTGGATGTGTTAATCAAACAAGGAATGACATGCACAGCTTATCTCTTTTCAAATCAAATTCTGAACCATCTGACCACATGTAGAAAGGCATGTGTTGAGCCATGTGCCTGCCTATCTTTTATTCAAAAGGCTATTCTTCACTGCATTTGCTCCTTTTACCCATATTATTTGCCTACTGTGAATAAAGCCAGTTAGCTATTGTTGACAATACGGGGGGGGGGGGGGGGGGGCAGAATCCCGGGTAATACTTAAGATATATTTACTAATTTTGAAAGCCTGTATTCTTAGAACTCAGTCTGGCAAGGAGGAAGGTAGGAAATAGTGCAATGCTGTGATGATGCTGGAGATGAAAATTTTAGAGGCTGTCCTAAAAGTGGGGAAAATTTCCCTCAGGATCTTTAGGAACACTGTGTTTTACACTGCTGTCAGGTTCAGGAGTTAGCTATTTCCCTGAATCCTTTTTTGCCTCTGAAGTAAGCATAATGTGAAGCTTGCTGCAATGTATACATATTTGTATACATGTCTATTTGCAAATATTTACAACTAAAAGTGTAAAATCTTTTACACTTCATTTAGTTTCATACATCCCCTTCCTTAAGAGGTGTCAGCACAGATAAATAAATGTTTCACCACATCATAAAATGATTCCCTGAAGGAACAACAGATATTAAGTCAAGAAGGACTTTCTAAGAACCTTCTTTTGAGGAACCTTCTTTTGACAGTTATGAGTGCAGTTGTTAGAAGCAATATAATTAAAATGTTATTTGTCTGAATTTAAGTCATTTTTTCCAGGTGTAATAACTATCCTGACATGCAAGGTCAAAAGAAAAAATATTTTCTGTAATGTGTCACAATCCTTAGCCATTCCTAGAAGCAGAGTAACTATAGAAAATGCTCATATTTATCTGATTGTCATCTTAGTCAGGTCTTTGCTGTTTTGGTTTGGTTTTTTTTTTGCTGAGCCAGAAGCAAAATAACTCCCTAACTTGTAGTAGGACCGTTTGCAGAGACAGATTGTTTTAGTCTCTAGGCTGTCACCATGCCTTGCATTGTTCCCTTATATTTCCGTTGGACATTTTGTAAATAAGATTGACCAAACTGTGGAGGGATGCTCTTGAAAACTTCATCCATCACTTCATCAGTCAGAAGAATTGCCATTGCTAGATGAAGGAAATGAAAAAAGAGCGCTAGGATGTCTCAGTCTTCAGTTCCTCACAATATTGTTTGTGGTACAATTTTCTTTTACCCCATGAATGCACTTAAACTGATTGCAACGTTATTTAGCATATTCTATCTTCCATTTCAAATTTTTTTTCTTTTCCTGGGTCGCGTCCTCTTATTCAAATTTAATTGCTTTTCTGCTTCTTCCCCTTTGTATCTTTTAGAAAGCTTTCTACTCACCAGCTGTATTTCCAAGCCCTATATGAGATGATTAGAACTGAAGAAAATGGCAAAAATGTATCTGTTTTTTTTAGAGCTATTTTAGTCCTCTGAGTATAATTAGTGATGTCCAGTTTTAAGGAGAACAAAAAGCTCTCTATATAACATACCAGCGAGTCACAACAACAACAACAAATATTTTCTCCTAAGGCCATAATGAAATTAAACACAATTTTATTTCTGTTTCTTGCATGCAACTCACTAGATTTCTTTGGTTTTTTCTGTTCCTTGCCATCCAATTGTAATGTTAGTATCATTTGATGTAACAATCCTCTCTCTTTATGTTGTTCAAAGCTGTATTAAAAAAATGGGGATGAGAAAACAAGCCTTCTTTACCTTTGGTGAATATCCAAAAACTAGGGTAGAGTCAGTCTTCCTCATCAGCTAATTAACTACGTATTTTATAAAAAGCTCTAGCTGAAGAATGTAAATATTACAATTATCAGACTACACTGCTGATGGTAGTGTTCTTGTGGAAAATTCAACTTCTATGCCATTTAGTGAAAGACAAAAACTGAACACCAGTCTCTGTCATTCTGGAATAGCCCCTGCCATTTTTCCTAAAGTGGATATGATGCTATGAGTTCCAGAATTTTGATTCCAGCCTTGAAAGCCCCTTTTTTCAGCAGGATTTGGTCAATAAATCTGAGATAATTTCATGAATGGTTTCAGAATGACTGAGTAGATCTTACTACAAACCAAATATTAGCATCTGGTTATTGCTATGTTGAATAACTTCTATACAGTGGCTAGTTTGAATTGTAATTAGAAATTTAAAAAATAATGATAGGTTTAAAAAAATTAAAAATATTCCTTGCTTTTGGGAGCATTTCTGCATTTTTGGTAGAAATTATTGATTGTACAATTTCAGTATATAATAAAATAGAAACTCAAAATTTCTTTGAAAATCCACAGAAACACTATATGTTATACCTAATTTAGCACATGACCATACATGTTCTGTGTATGACTTTTCAGTTCATATTTATAATTGTAATGTAGCTCTAATGGTACAGTTGAATGAAAGGATTTTTTTTTTCCATTTCTAATTTTTACATAGTGAGAGATTAATTATTTTCTTAGAGTTAAGCAAAGGGTTCACTAGGAGCTTGGACTTACTTATTTGAAGAAGAAAAATGCACATGGCCATGTCTGGGGAAGATACAAAGCTGTACTCGGAAAATATGTCAGAACTGTCAGGTACCCAAATGAGTAAGTTCTCATAAGTTTAGCAAAAACAGAAGGACAGAAAATAATATGGTTGGTCTGAGTAAGAATAAAGTTTCATCTACCCTGTGCCATATTTGGCCAATTATGAATGCCTTTGGGAAATATGTAATTGCAAAACAGTGGCTTAGTGACACCTCTTCAGATTGTTACAACCTTCGAGTATTTGCAGCCCAAGGTCCTCCTAAGCCCGGGTACCTCCTGTATATTTCCTCTGTATTATGTAACTTTATTAGATCTATGTTCTATGAATGTATCCATTCTCCATGCAACCCATATCCAGATTTTGTTCCCACAAGGAATTTTGCAAGGAATTACAGACTTAACTAAGTATCTCATCACCATGAGGGAGTTCCATCTTTTGTTTTAATAATAATTTTAAAACTCAGAAGGCTGAAAAGTGGGTCCATTGTTTATGTTCTAGAGCTTTTATTTGTGTCACTTGTACCCAGCAAATCATGACACCATCTGATACCAATTTTTCTGTATTTCAACAGCACTGTTCATAGAAGATTCTCAGTTCCTGAGTGTCCTGGTCTAGGGCAAATTTTGGGAGGGAACTTCCGAACAGGACCCAGACAACCCCTCCCCCACAACTGGTCCGGAAAAAAGAAAAGAAAAGTGGAAAAAACTATTTATTTAACAAAAGAAAACAATGTGAAACAATAAAACCTTTAGTTGAAGTGAGATGACAAATTGAGAAAGGTCCTTGCCGTAGATTCAGTTCGTCTTTCTCAGTTTCTATCAGTCCCTCCGGCGCTGGAGAAGAACTCTGTCCCAGGCCCCAGAGGGGGAGGGTGGGGGGAAGGAAATCTTTCAGCTCTTCTCTGCTTTTCAGTCCAGAGTAGTTTCAAACAGTCTCAAAGAAAAAAAGGAGGGAAAAAACAAAACAAAAAAAAAACAATTCTCTGCCCTAACTAGCTAAACTAACTAACTAAAAAAAAGAAAAAAACAAAGCACAGGAGCTCTCTGTCCTGCCACAGCCAGACAGCACCACAGCTGCACAGCCAGAGTCCCAGAGAGGAATGTGAGGAGATAACAGTTTTCAAAACAAATTGCACTCTAAGAATCTTCTTAAAGGTACAAAGCGATATACAGAACAGACGATTGGGGATACAGGCATCATAAAGTCACTCTAGGACACTGAGACATACAATAATTTTCTAATCACAGAATATTCTGAGCTGGAAGACAGCCACAAAAATCATCAAGTCCAGCTCTGAAGTGAATGGTTCATACAGGGATGGAAGCTCTGACCTTGGTGTTATTAGCAGTATGCTCTAACCAACTGAGCTAATCTCTTTTTTTTTTTTTTCTAGTTATGCATATGTTTCTTATCTCAAAGGAAGACCTTTGTTAAATCATTTGGAAGAAAACTCTTATTTTCACTTTTATTGGTGTTTTGTAGATCTCATTAGCAGCTATTTATTATGTATTTACAAGGATAAAAGTGTTGAAGACTTACTCTGTAGTGGCATTATATATGCTTTCTTAATATATAAGTCATGCTGAAGTGCCCTCTTAAGAAAGAAGTCTGTATCAATCTAGAACAGCTCACAAGGAATAATATTAATTGTCTCCTATGGATTTTATTTTTAAAGAAAATATTTAAGAATCGGTGCCTCCAGACATATCTCACAGAACGATTCTCTATAATTCTTCCTCCCAGAATCCATTTTGTCAGCAGTAGAGGCAACACACACCAAAGAGTTTGTGTCACACTTCTGATGATCAATATAATATTATCTGCAGTCTCTTTTTATAGTATCATGTAGATTGTAGCTTTGATAATGGGATCTGTGTTTTTGGCACAATTTAGGCTCTAAGACACTGTAGAGAGAAGTATGTCTTTGTGCAATTGTTTGCAAGAACGATTTGCTCGTCAAGAAAGAAAAATCTCCATGTAAAACCTCAATCTATATGTGAAAACAGTCATGCAAAAAATAATTTTGCTGTACCATTTTAGTACAACTTTAATTAAAAATCTAATTTAGTTTAAATACCTCTCTGTGGCCCTCTATGCCTGTTTTTCAAAATTTAAATTTAAGTTTTTCTTCAAATATAATGCTCCCCGAGTGCTTTTAATTTATCAAAGTATCAAGATATCAGATGCACACAAACACACACGCACACAGACATATATATGAAGGCATGCTTGAGATCTGTCGTGTTACTTCTCTGTGGTGACCAGTAACAGGACACAAGGGAATGACCTGAAGTTGTGTCAGGGGAGGTTTAGGTTAGATATTAGAAAAGGGTTCTTCACCCAGAGGGTGTTTGGGCACTGGAAGAGGCTCCCCAGGGCAATGGTCATAGCACCAGCCTGACAGAGCTCAGGGAGCATCTGGACAATGCTGTCAGGAACAGGGGGATGGTGCTGTGCAGGCCAGGAGTTGGACTCAATGACCCTTGTGGCTCCCTTCCAACTCAACTAATTCTGTGATTCTGTGATGCTGCTATGCTTAGCTTACATGAATTTTTATCAGGAGAAAGGTTGCTGTAGGTTTTTTCAGTTTTTGTGTTCACTGGATTCCACAGAATACTATCAACAAATACTATAGCTGAATAATAATTCAATATTTAACAGAAAGAATTCAAAAACAAATGATTAAAGGTTAATTTGGTTTTTTATTTTTAATAAGACCATAAGGTTGTCACTGGGGACTTTTATTTCTGATAAATGGGTTGAATTTATGAAAAATCAACTTTTCCCTACACAGTAGTCCTTTAAGATGCAGTTTAATGTTGCCATTATTAAGGCAAAATTAAAAATCAGATATCCTTCAAACAAATCCTGTGTATCATATAGATCCTTGCTGGATCTTAAAATTTTGGCTTTGAAAGCCAAGTGGCACCTTAAAAATGATGGAAGAACAAATCATGTAAATAATGTAAAAGTAAACAAAGGTATAGTGCTCACATTTGAGCCCAGATTTCCACTTAATTTTAGCCAGAAAGAAAAGACACTTCAAGATTGCACTTCAAGATTGCTCCAGGTTGTGAACAAAACCACCACAAATAGGAGCTGTGGAAAGATTTCCCAGCCAAACTAAAACACTAATGCAGACATACCTGTGAGCCTTCAGAACAAATGAGCTATTAGCCATGAAAAAATGAGATGAATAAAAACAGTGAGAAATGAGAGATTCTGAACATTTCAGCTGTAGAAAAAGCTCCAATTGTCCCTTTTACCATGTCAAATATCAGAAAGCCTAACTATGAGATACAGGTTTTGTATGACCAAGCTTATTGTTTTGTTCTTTTTTTCTGGGAACAATTCCAAGAGTTAAATGTTAAAACCATAAATATTAAATTATTTGAATTGCATGCTATCTATCCAAGAAATTAGAATAACCCTTCCCTGCTTGCTAGCTAGTTCATATCCCTCAGATAAAGTGAGATGAACTCAAAATTGCCCTCATTTCCGTCCTCCTCTGGAAAGGTATTCTATGTCATCTTCATAGGAAAGAGAAAGAAGACACTGAAAAAGAAGAAAATTGAGTAACAACATAAAAGAAGGAAGAGAGTGCTGAAAATACAAGTTCATGGAATAGGGAAGGCTGTTTTTCACTGTATTACCAGTCATTTTTCACAAAGCTAAAAACAGACATTATTTCTCAGAGCAGCATGTACTGCATTAACTATTGTCCCCCCTGTTTTTCTGTGACTTAGGAGGTAGTTTTATATCATGACCACAGAATAATAAATGTTCATCTCCATTTTGTTTTTCATATTGTAAAATGATATATGATCTGTCCATCTTTTAATTTCCTTTGTGAGTGATGTACTCCCCTTCTGAGCTTACCATACTCTAGTATAGGCAAAAGAACCCCTCGATGATGTAATGCCAAGCCAGTGGAACTGGCAGCCCATATCTGCCCTACATGGGGCATCTACGTGTTGCCAGGGGAAGTTCTCCTTGGACAGTGTATCACTTGAGAGTTTCTAAGAGAATTTAGGCAGCTGTGCTTTGGTGGTTTAACAGGCAGCCAGCCCTCATCTGCTGTATCTTCATGCTTTTACTCTCTGGCAAATGCTGCATTTATCTGCTTCACAGTGAAATAGAGATGGAGCACTGTTGGTTACCTTCCATATAGGAATGCTAAGAGTATACTCTTTATAAGGTACAAGAGCATTGATGCCTGAGTGATGTGTTGCCTTTTATCATATAGTTACATGTTGAAAATGTGAGGAAATGGAAATAATACTAATCTCAATTAAAGATAAGGTGAGCAGTACTGAGGTACTAAGTGCCTCATTTAATTTTGTAGAAAAATTTTAGAACAGACCTATTTCAAATTCCAATCAAGTGTCATAATGTGTCTTAATGATTATTTCAGGAAATAATCACATATGTTTATTTTAGGATTTCAGAAAATTCTGAACTGATATATTCCTTCTCTCAAGAGCATTCTTCCACAGTAGAGCAGCAATTGAAATATCACCTATAGCAACAGTAGCCATGGGGAAACATTTTTTCTCAGTCAGTAAAAGCAAACCACTATCACAAAATGCGGTATGCACGACATTGAAGCAAGAATATCTCCTGATGGTGTTTACCTGGAATCTTGATGAAGTAAACACTCCTAATGCATACTTCAATATTTTAGATTTTTAAATTACACTCTTTGAGTTTAATAATGTCATATATTTTAGTCTAAACTACTCTGCCTCTTATTACTCCAAGGATGATATTGAGTTTCCCTGAATACTTACATCAGCTACATAAATAATCAGCACAATTACTTTAGAAAGTGTCATATAGTTGTTGCCTTTCTTCGTCTTTTGGGATTAAAATTATCATAGATTATTATGCCTTGAATAAGTTTTTGACTTCTCATTATGATTAGAAATCATGTTGTGTTTTCCTTGTGAGAGCTTTATTTCTTTTTATGGGAGCTCTATGCATTCTTAGCAGTTGGAAACCAAGCTTGGTTACTGGATATATGCTCTCCTTCTGTTTCATTCTTCTGTGTCACAACCAATAAGGCCATTCATGCTTCCAAACGCCATATTCAGATACTGATACTGAGCTACAATAGTGTTGAACAAATAGAAAACCCACCCATCGCTCTGTGTATAAATTCTGCCTCAGCACCACAGACAGCAGATCTTGTACAACAAGCATCATATCTGTAAGCAAATTAAGCTTAAAGAATTGATTACTAAATACTTTCATTAAAGTAGTATTAGGAAAAAAATGCACAGAATAGTAAAAATATGTTAACTGTATTGCACAGCTTTCAGTTGTCTTTGTCCTAAGCCTGATAACCCAAAGATAAGGACAGTGATGATACAAAATGAAAGGAAAATGTTTCTAAGCAAACAATTCTTCTGGTAAAAGAAATGTTAATTCTTAGCATTCCTTATACTTCCCATCTCCTGGAACCTTGAGAACTAAAATTAAAATAAACTGAAGATATGGCAATAGGTCCAGTTTTTCTCTTAAGTAGATGTCTATAATATGATTATGCTAAATCTGATGAGAAATTTAGAAGTATCTTGTATTCTGACTTAGAAATACTGTCAAAACTGTGACAAAGAGTACAAGAAAAATTGACTAGGTAAGTCAAAATCAGGAGAGAAAAGAGAAAAAGAAAACAGTAGTCAGCAGCTTGATTGCTAATTCTTATCTATACTTTAAAATCTTTCTTTCAAGTACCTGTTTTTTAATGGATATAGCAAGCTATTCTGCATGCTATCACTCATTCATTCATGACCCGAAAAATAAATTGGGCTGTTTATAAGGGAGTTTTAATTACATGCTGTAGTTACATATGCTGTATTATTCTTTGAAGGCACTGTTTAGACCAAAATTTGCAAATGTATTTTTCAAAATAAAATGTTCTGCAAAGTACCAATAGTTATAGGTATATATAACTATACCTTTATAGTTATCTATAGAAGGTGTCATAGAATATTTAATACTGACAATGCATGTAATTTGGTAAGAAAATGTGTTTAAAATGCTGATTATCAGTTAAAATTCTTTATGAGCCTGATCCAAACCTTATTGGCATTAGTGGAAATGTTCTTACTCAGTTTAGCAGATCTCAGATAGAATGAGACATGAACACATTAAAAATTACTAGTGTTGAAGAACCTTTTCTTTTTAAAAACACTGGAGGCAAGTACATCAGTTCAAAACCAGTGGGATATCATTCTGAACTATAATTCTAAAATAGAACATGTGCAGGATAGAAGTGAACAGTGATTTAAAACAGATTTGAATTGGACTGCCACACTTAACTGACAAGACTTGGGATTATTCTGTGCTCTAAAAAGGCATTTAAATCTGCATGCTTCCTGTTTTTCTGAGGCTAGCAATCAATTTGGGGCATTTTAGCACAGTACATCACTTATTTCTGTTTCAGAATCTAAAAATTGCTTTGAAGTATATGCCAGAAGCAAAATTATTTCTGCCCATAGATGAAATATCTCATTCTCTGTGACTTCCTCAGATGTGAAGTCAATCCCTGCTCAGGAAAAAAAAAAAATTAATAATGGAATAATATGTAACCCCTAATTTTAAGGTGAACATTTAGCATTCAGACAACTTTATGGGCTAAATTGCAGCACAGAGTCAAAAATTTTTTCTGATGGATGTGCATCAAAGAAGTCTGTCTCAGCTGGGCACAATCTGCTCTGGGAAATAAGAGAAGGAGGAGGGACTATTGTCCACTGTATGTTATGCCAATGATAAATTTAACTTGAATCCCAATGGATAAGTGATTATTAGAAAAGCATGGAGGTATTAGAAAAAAATTGATCTTTTTTATTATTTTTTACTTGACAGTGCAAATTTATGCAAAATAATTTGAACCTGTTTCCTCTTTGCCTCTTTTCCTCAGATGTGTAAGATATAACATGCCAAAAGAAAAGAGTGTTGGTTTACCTCTTCAGTCTTTATCATGGAGTTCAGGGAGAGTTTCTGTCTGGTGTTTTTGGACAGCTGTCTTGCTAGCTGGTGTGAGGTCTTGTGGCAGGCTTTCTCACATCCACAGAAGATCAGGAGCAGTACACAGTCTGGCCCTGTGTAGGTTCGGAGCAGTACATAAATAAAAAAATCATAAGAAGAGATGCCTAGTTCAGACCATCACAGCTATAGTCCTGTTACTACTATCTGATTTTCAGAACATTTTCTCACCAATTTTCTGCATAACTCCAAACCCTTAATATTGTAAGATCATCACAATGAAGCTCTGTGTTATCATTTCTGTTGCTGGGGCAGTCAGTGAGTTGTATCTGCTTGTGTTAGTATGGTTCATAAGGAGATTTCATATAAAGTGATTGCAGGGCATGTTATCACTAGGATAGGATCTGTGAATCATGCTAGAAACAGTTCTAGAGTTTCAGTGCCTAAATTGGATCACTGAAGCTATTAATTTTGCCACCATTCTGTTCACAACCTTCCCAGATCTAGTGCAAATCCCACAATCCCTTCCTGTCCTGGAGTGGAGAGGACACATTGCCTTTTAAGGATGCATCATGGGAGCTTCTGTCAACATAAAACATTAGTGAATTTGGTCGATGATATAAAATTTAAAATTTCGAATAAGCATGTTAAACATGTAGAAATTAATGAGATTATCTTCTGTGTGTCTGAATTTCTGTGAACAGTAAGCAGAATATACTGCTTTGCAATACCCTTTATGGGGACATGTAATAGGCTGGAAGATGCTTGTACAAAATTTGAAAGGTTTTTGCGTCCTTTAATGGTAAATGTTGTAGTGCTTGGGAAATAGAAGTTTACAGAGCATGATCTTTTTATCCCATCTGCTGGTCACTTTGAACCTCTTTCTGGACCCAGAGATGCAAAGTAAACATTGAAAACTCTTTTGAAAAGTGTGGTTATCAACAGAAATGTACCTTTCCGGTGAAGTATTTACCAAGCTGTTTGAAGCTTCAAGCCTGAATAAGCAAAACCAATGCAATTTTTCCCAATTACGGTTCAAGTGTGATTGTGCATATTTTTATATAATTAGATAGCATATTGGAATTATAGAATTGTGATAAAGAAAGATTTGGTGAAAACTGTGCTGCCCTGGTATTTTGCAAAGAGTTACTGAAAATAAGATAAGTGTGAAGCATTTCCCAGATGGTAAAGATTCACTCCAAGAATTTAAATTGATACTCAAAATGTTGCTATGTTCATGAAGCTCCTTTTGCATCTTTAAAAAGAAAAATGCAATGTACTCTAATCACTGACATTTGTACTGTAATTTATTACAGGTAAGATTAAATGAACACAAAAATTGCAGGTGGAAATTTAATCTCTTCCTGCATTAAAAACTTGCTGCATAATATTCTCATCTTTCAAGTTTTGACCTGTTTTTGCTCTATTATCATGAAACTGAGCTTTCTTCAGGGAAATATCAGTAAAAACCATGCTCTTATGAAACAGCTGTCAGTGTTAACTTAGTTACAGAGACATTTCTTTCAGTTTAAGCAAGATTTCTAATCATCTTTTGATGCAGTGTTGGTTTCTAAAAAATATTTTTAATCAAAGGATTCTTCATTGTGTTTGAAATATTTGAGTCAGTTTATAATATCAGTCTAATATAAACCTTTCTTCAAATTCCATAACACTGAAATGTTTAAAAACTGTTTTGCTGTCTACACTACTACTTTGGAACTTTTTTGTCCCAAATTTTGTATATAATTTTGTTACCCAATGTTTAGTATGTGCTTAATGCAAACTGAGTCAAGCAGGGCAAGTAATACTGATTTGATTAAAGAACAGAAACATAGTGATTTAATTTGGCATTATTGGCATAATAATCAGGATTAATTCATACAATAAATGACACATTCTTTGTGAATATAATTTATATTGAAAAAATAAATTGAAGTATTTCCTTTATTAAAATATCTATAAACTTAATGCAGAGAAAGAATCTTCTAAGTTAAGCAAATACTTCTCTATGCTTCTGCATAGTCATGTTTTCCTAAAGTTTCCAACTCACAAATTCAGTGTTTTATGAAAAACAAGCCAAGAACAAAAGATCTTAAGTCATGGCTGATATTCTCTCCTTGCTCCTGCATCATTCAGAAGCTGATCACAGTTTATCTGATATAGGTCACATCTCTGTCTATCAAAAATGTGAGGTAAGAAGAGTGTTAAGGAAAGCATTGTAACTGCCTGTTAGGGGTAGTTACAATGTGTTTCATGATCTTTGGATCAAGGCAATTGTGGGACTGATTGTCCTTCTAGTTGTTAATTTATTTCTGTGCAAGGAGAATTATTATTATTTTGCGAGGAGAATTATTGCATACATTTCTGTGTATACTGTAATGGGTTAAAATTCGTAACTGGGCAGAAACACCAAGATATGTAGTGGTTTCACATTCACCAAATTTGTTTTGTTAAATTTAGTGTAGTAGTTTATTTTTCCACTATGGAATAGGATTAGAAGAAAGGCAAAACAGGCTCAACTTAAAGATAGAAACGGTTTGATTTATTAACACACACTAAAGGGGGAACAAAAAAAAAAGAAACCTTTTTTAAAGCACTCTCCTCCCCCCCCAACAGTTTACTTTTCCACAAAACAATGTAAAGAGACAGAAAATCAGAGCTCTAAGTCAGTACCACTTAAAAAATAGTCCTTCATTCAGTCTTTNTCTCAGCCACGGTATCTGTGAAAGCCTCAAATCCACGAGGTGTAGAAAAGCTCAGAAATGTCGTCCCGGATCTTCTCTCCCCTCCACCCCTCGGTCTCATGGGGTGGGTTTGGCCCAGCCTGGGCTCAGTGCTGCTTTCCGGGGACCCAGGGGGGTTCATCTCCCTCGGCCCGGCCGGTGGCGCGGGGCAGGCCGTAGGATGGGCTGGATGTCAGCAGCCGTGGCTCCCCTTTCTCTGCCGGCATCTGTTGGGCTCAGGGCCTGGCTTGGTTCCCCCAGGGCAAGCCCCATTCCGGCCACCCCAGCCTGGCCCCGGGGGTGGTGGGGCCTAAGCCAGGCCCCGCTGCTTCCCCCCCTCTCGATGTTACCTCATGGCAAGCCCACAGCAAAGAGAGCTTTCCCAAAATCCCACCTTTATTTAAGCCGCGTGTCCCAGAGGTGTGCACTTGTATCCAATTGGCCAACTTGGCTGCCAGTTTTAAAGTGGATCACTAATTGGTTTTTTACCATTCATGCCGAACCAATACATACACATAGTATAGCATTGTGAAGGCAAACAATATATGTCTTTCAGTTTGTGATATTGAGAAATGAAGGTGCTGTTTAATGACAATTGTTCTGGTTCTGTTTTCTTTTGAGGCTGGCAGTAAAATACTAGAGGAAAACCTGAAAAACTGAGAGATCGATCCAGTTCAGTTTATAAAGTAGCCAAAGATGTGATTCCTAGAAAAACCGTATTTTAAAATAAAACATTACACAGAAGTATTAGATTAAATTTCTCTTAAAAGCTGAAGTATGGATCCTGAAATCATGAATATTTATGTCAAATAAAGAGAACATGCTAGGCTTATATCTAACAGTAGAGGAATATGTCTTGATTGTAGGCTAATCTGTGATACAGCAGTAGACCAATACTTGTTTTCTCTTAAAAGAGACATAAGCTCATGTCTACACTAAGTATAAAATATGAAATGCAGCCACTATTGTAGGTGACATATTGTTGTTAGATTTCTTATTAATGGAAATCATACATAAAAAGTTTAGCATGTAGTTGAGAAACTGGGTTAAATGCCAACTCTTAGCATTTTATATTTAAATTGAGATATGAAAAGAAGAATTGTGCAGTATCTACTTCAGTATTTTCTTCATTGCTAAGATTTAGCTTTTTCTTCTGTGTTTCATGCTTTGAAAATTGCTTATTCTAAGATATAGTTGCCTGGAATTAATCACTGTGGCCCTAACATATTTATCACTAATGCTCTGTCTTTAGAGGGATCCTTTCCCCCTTTCTAAAATACAAGGAATGATCATGCATCTGCTGTTTTTCTACTGTAATTCAATATGCTAAATACTGAGCTCTTGGCTGTGTAACTTAGTCAACTCTTCAGTTGCTTGTATTGTCCTTCTGGCTTAACATACACTGGATATATTTCTTTTTGTGTCAAATGATATTCATTTTTTCAAATGAAATTCAGAGTATCTGTGAAGACTAAACTCTGCAAAATACAGCTATAGAATGACTGCTAAAATTAGAGCTGGCTTTATTGTAAATATTTCTTCTAAAATATTGGGAAGGGAGGTAATATTAATGGTATAGCTAATATTCTTTATTCCATTGCTAATTCATATTTTAAAAGCTCAAGCATAGATTACTGGATTTTTTTTTTTTTTTTT
>WBMY01014330.1:406197-439506 GCA_013397315.1 Donacobius atricapilla
AAAAAAAAAAAAAAAAAGTAATGAATAGAAGTCTAAAAGCTAGATGGGTTGCTGTGGGAAAGATCATAAAAAGGCAAGGTATTAAATTGAACCTGGCATTCATAACAACATTGCAGACTCCTGGTGCAGTTTTTCTCCTTACGTTTCTGTATACATTTACACAGTAAATAAATGTTTTAAGTGAACACCATATTTCTAGCTCCCCTTCCAGTATAAAATAACTTTTGAAGACCCTTGAGACCCCGATTTCCTTAAACAGAAAAATATACTAAATTGTCTGATATACCAGTCCTGTCAGTGAGAATACTGGGTACCATCTGCCTCTGATTTAAATTCATTGTATCATTCTGTGTGAAAAATCATGTTTTGCAAAATAATATTTAATCATTCAAATTTTTAAAATATTTTAAATTAGTTCTGTTGGAGTTAAACCATAAACATTTTCTTTTGAAGTATGGGTGCCTGGGAGTAACACATCATTATTATAGTGAGAGGGCTTAGTAAAACATTCTCCAATTTTTCAATTTACTATATATGTAATGAGGCTATGTATACTCTGTAGTTAAATTTGTTTTCACATATATTCAGTTCCTTTCATAGTAAAAAAGATTCCTACAAACATTAGAGAGGTGTAAAACCACAGCATTTTTAAAGGACTTCTGAAAAATTCAGGATTTATGGTGAAGTCTGACAGACATCTGAAAAGATGCTGATAATACTTAGCTTTCCCACAAGTGCTGTTTTCCTTAGCAGTTCTTAAAGCCCTTTAGAAGGATTGATGTTGTTAAGGACATTTAAGCCAGCTAATATTAAACTGATTTTTGAAATTCACCTGGTAAACAAATGAAAATGCTAAGAGTTGTTCCTGAGTCACAATACAGCAGATATTACTTTGGTCTTAAGTGTTTTCTTCTTCATTCTGTTCTGCTTCAATTAGAACGTCTTCCATTAAGAAAAATAGTGGCTTTTAATGATTTATAGCATTATTCTTGTGGACAATTAAAAATAAAGAGGTTGGTATTTTTAAAGATATCTCTGCATGATAGGCAAATTGAGACAAAGCCTAATTCCCTTAGTCTTTCTTGGCAGCCCTGATTTTTACGTAAATTGTTGAGAATATTTCTGCAAAAGACAGTTGTGCCATCTTTAAACTGCCTCTAGCTTGAGAACTGGTATTAAAATGCAGCATAACATGGGCTAATTTGCTTGGGGTTGGAGCAAACTTCACAGCTTATTCAGTGCACACTAATGATAAGGCAAAGTTCCTGTAACCAAGTGGGTGTTTTTTAAAACTCCCTTGCTGTGTACAAAACACTGTAGCTGTTGTGAGTGCAGTGTGGTCACATCTTATGTCTCTTAAAGGAGTTCTGGTTTTATTCTTTCCTGTTGACCTTCTGTGTCACCTCTTTGCCCCCTTGTGATTCAGCTACAATGTAAAATTCTGATCAGAGAATATGATGCAAGCAAAGGTATTTAAGTTACAATAAAGTGATTTCTGTGGATTTTCTGTAGGCCAATAAACAAGACAGTTCTGAAGTGTTCATGTTGCAGAGTTTGTTTCTAGTGTACACTTGCATTAATACTTAGAGCAGAGGGGTATTTAACAGAATTTCAATTCATACTCTGATTTTCTTCAAATTAGTTTTAACTTCTTAAACTTTTTTTTCTGGCAGCTAGAGCATCTTTCAGACCAGAAGCAAATTTGCCATTAAACCAGATAATGAATACATTTTCTATGTTTCATAAATAAAGTCTATTTATTCTCTTTTATATCTAGGAGTTGTGTAGAGCCTTGTGTCCCCTTAGTAGAAGGGAAACTACCACATCAGGTAGTTTGGATACCGGAATTTTTATTTGGAAGGGGCAATTTCTTAACATAATACTCTCAGTGAACAGCTGGTACACAGTAGATTTTATATCATCACAGCTGTCCTCAGTGATTTTGATGACTCAGCCTGAGTTTGATACTAAGACTAGAAGCTTAAATTATGTTCAATTTTTGTTCCTTCATAGTTCAAAATAAGTTTACTTCAGAAATAAATGAAAAATAACCTAATCTCCCTATTTATGTGATTTGTGACAGTCTGTAAAATCCTAATACTTGAGCTCTTTCAAGAAAATAAATTCTCCTGCAGTGGCTTATATAAAAATCAAGTTTCTTTCTACATATGTAAAATCTTTATTGTAGTTTTGATTCAGGAGGTTTTGAATGTTTTACTGTGAAAAAAAAAGTCAACACAAGGTGGCTTCATATTGGTGAATGTAGTTGAATCAGTATTATTATTATTATTCAGCTAGTCTTTGTCACATGTGCAAATACATATTCAAAAAAAGCACCATTGCATTCCCACATTCTCAAGAAAAAACAGTTGTCACCTTGAAAATTACTTTTTAGTTAGGAGAATGGAAATTTGTCATGATGGCAGATTTATGGGGGAAAAAAAAGCCATGTACTTTCTGACAGGTCTGCAGTATTCCCACTGAAATTATGGGGAGGGAGTTTCTTTTGCAAGAAGACAGAAAGCTTTGGGATAGAGGCAGGATTATGAGCAGTAAATGCTTGGAGGCCACTGGAGATGTTGCGATGGGGCCGATGACACTGCCAGTCATCCTACTGTCACTGGAGTGGGATGTGAGAGTTGATCTACTGCATCTAAGAAACTGTTCTTGGTGTCTCTCACAGCTGTCAGTTAAGTGCTCCTGATGCTGTTGAGAGTGCCCCAGTAAAGGCTCTGTGCGCCATCCTTACGTTAGTATGATTTAGTGGTGTTGATGGTGTGTAAGGGATGAGAGTCACACCTACCAGTCAGTTATGGGTAATGCTTCCAAATCAATCATAGTATATACATCTGAAATCAAGAAAGAAGTCTGTCTCATTCATACATTTCATTTAAGATGATGTGGAAGCCTAATTGTATTAACTGGCTTTGAAATTGTAGAGGAAGCAGAACAATAACAATCTCATGCACAACACTTCCAAACTTTTCTTGTGCTCTATCACAAACATTGGATCCACATATTAGTAGTGTTTCCTTTTTCTGAAGAATGCAGTTGATCGGGGACATAATTTCCCAGCTGATCAAGTAACCTTTTTGTCAAAAGTCTGAAAGGTATAGTGAAAAGGCTGAAATTCATCGTAAGATTTTGTAATATTCTTTAGAGTGATAGAACCCAATGACTTCTTTACCTGCTTAAGCTATTTTCTTTTTTTCCCTCCATCCCAGTCTGTTTCTTAGGTGTACAATCTCTATGAATATGTCTGTAATCTCATGAGGATTTAGAATGAAACTTAACATTTTTAGGTTGGGGTTCTCTCTGTGAAGTTAGCAGAAGGAAAAGTACATTCTGTGTATGTGTATTGGTATCTTCCAATCTGCAGTATCTGTGATGGCAAATACAAGTCTGTGTAGTAATGGGCGTGTGTGTTTGGGATTTTTAATTTCTGGGGTTTTTTGTCTAGTATAGGCCAGCTCTTCAAAAGAGGGGCACAGGTTCATGAAACAGGCTAAAAATACTTTCAGTATTCTGTTCCTTCTCTTTGACCCCCCCTGTCTTCTTTCCACTTGTTTGGTTGAACTTGGCCTCCTCTGCCCTTAGTTTTTCAGATGTTATTGGAATTCTCCCAAAGTGGTGACTTCTCCTTGTGTTAGTCCAGGAATCAGGTATGACCTTGGTACCTCCTTCCCGCTATGCCAGAAACTTGGCTTCCAGTTTTGAGCTTTGTACTCTTCTGTTTCATTTGGGATGTAGTTTCTTTGTTTTCACATGGTTCTGGAAAATTACAGTGACTGAATAAAACACTTGGGACACCAGACTTTTATCTGAGGCCCAGGAATACACTAATCCTCCTTCAGGAGTGATAACACGTGCCGTATATAAGACTGCACACCAAAGAAGTAAGTATATAAGGACTGAGAAGGTGTCTGATGACTTTGAAAAAATTCTGCCTTCATGACTTCTTTGCTTAGCAATAGCCTTGATTTTAAAACCTGGTTTACAACTCAGAACAGCATGGCTGAGCTTCCCATACAGCATATCTGAAAGGATTGCTGAGTGAATATGGAATATGAATACTCATTGTCGACACAGCTAAACATGTGAAGAAGCTTCCATTTTTAAAAAAGAGACATCTGTCAAAATTAAGTTAGCAAAAAAAATCCATCTAAAATGAATAACTAAAAGCTATTTGGGGTTATTTCATTCCTTTTAATTGGTTCAACATGCAGTTTTTCAAAGGTACTTTAGCTGCTGTAAATTTCTCCTTGATTTTGTTGTTAGTTTTCCCATGATTGTTGTGATCGTGATACTGAGAACATTATTATGACTTAGTCCACAAATTGTCAATGACAAATCTATAGGTTTAGTTAAAGCAGGAAAATAAAATGTAATACAGAACATAACGTCATTGTTATTTGTGTGAGAAAAGTTGCATTTCAATATGATTGACTTTAGGCAAGACACACAGTAAAAATAAAAACTCTCTGCAATTCTCTTCATCTATACAGAAACAGCAAACTGAGCAGTGTCCACTCAACAAATACTTGAAATCTTCAGCTTGTTCCTGGGCAGTAGAGTTGCTGTGGCTGTGGTAATAGACAAGGAACATAGCAGAAATGAAAGACAGAGATGTCTAATTTCAGTGTTTTGATCAAAGGAGGTTCTTGACAGGAGGGAGATGCAGCAAGAAGACTGAAAGCACTTGTTGAGTAGTACAGTCTGGTAACAGTTCCCTGGAACTATTTATATATATATAAAACCATATAGAACTATTAATATGTGTATCTCTGTATCTATAATTTATACTCCCCCTTGACTTCTGCTTCTGTGTTTTTTACTCTCATTTTCTTGCTTACTCTTCTAGAATATTTTTAATTTGTCCAGTATTGTAGCTCTTCTTTTAAGTTTTCTCTTTTTTTCTTGGTTGGTTTCTTTTTTACGTATCTTCAAGCAGCCTTTTTGTGTATTCCATATATGAATGTGATGTAAAATAGAAATAAACTGAGTTTATAGGGTCTTTGCCTTTTAAAAATACTTCAACAAACACTAATTTGTGAAAGAACCATCCTTTGATTAAAACTGAAAACTGATTTCCATATACAGTGTCTTATTGTCAGATGTATTCAGGGAGATGAACGTCATTATATGTTCTTATATGCAGGGTAGATGGGAATAGCACTTTCTAAGCTAAATTCATAATTTTGTGATATCGACTGCTGTGTGTTTTTCTAAAAGACATTGTACCACACCTGTCAGCTTCTGAAGAAGACAGGCCAGCACTGCCTTGAGCTGTGGTCCACTTTAATCAGCTGGGAACCTTTGCCTGATGCATAACTTTAAAATTCATAGAATGGGTTGGGTTGGAAGGCACCTTTCAAGATCATCCAGTTGGACACTGGTTCCATGTGCTGGGACACTTTCTACTAGACCAGGTGAAAACCCTATACAGACTTGCCTCAAATGTTTCTATCAATGAGGCATCCACTGCATCTCTGGCAAACCTGTTCTGGTGTTTCATCACCCCCGTTATAAAAAACTGCTCCTTTATATCTAGTCTGAATATGCCTTCTTTTAGTTGAAAACTGTTACTCCCTGACCTATTGCTACAGGTTGCACTAAAAATTCTGTCCCCATCTTTCTTCTAATCCCTGTTTAAGTATTCAAAGGCCACAATAATGACTTCACTCAGTCTTCTCCTGGCTGAACAACCTCGACTCTCTCAGCCTGTCTTCATGGGAGAGGTGGTCCACCTCTCTGATCATTTTTGTGGCCCTCCTCTGCACCCACTCCTGTATTGAGGGCTCCAGAGCTGGATCCAGGTGGGGTCTCACCAGAGTGGAGTGGAGAGGAAAAATCACCTCCTCACCACAGACCTTTCACATTTTGGTGTATAGCTATACTTCCATCCCCACAATGAAGATGAAATATTTTTACTTTCTATGAGTCAGTCTCTCTAACTGCCAAGATACATTAAGAACTCATACCACAAAGCTCAGAATTCTTACTATCCCACAGGAGTTCTCTTAGGATTAGCCATGTAGGGGAAGAATATTGCTCTGCCACCCTTCACCTGAAGACTGTGAAGTGAAGTCATACAAGTGTGATGGTCTTTCTGTTTTAATAGTCTTCCTCCACTAATTGACTGCAGAAGCTGGCAAAAGGATCAGACGTTGAAGTGACTGACTTATTCTGAATCTTTGTCTTCGGTGTGATCAACATTGTTGTGTTGGCTCCAGTAGAAGTGTGGCTTACCTGATGTAGAAGAAAAATGCCATTTTTAAGAAGCAGGCAGTTATTTTGATTGAAACTTCTGTACTTTTCTGTGATGATTACTGCATCTTGTAGAATTCTATCAAATGACAAAAACAACTGAAGTTCAGATTGATCAGAGATAATTTGAAAGCACTTACAAATTGCAGACTTTTAATCTTCATATTGTTAGTCTGACTGCAAGGTGAACTCAAGTTTCTCTTAAAATTTAATTTTAAACTTCACTGATCAATTTTCATATCTGTGCAGTTAATTTTGGTTTGGAAACACATAGTATATCCTCATATATATGTAGATGATTTTTGTTTTTTTAAAAATTTGTCCAAGTTATGCTTGGAAGAAAGAAAACTGCTTAAAAACAAAAACAAAAAAAAAGGCAAAAAAAGCATGTGTGTCTCTTTCATCTATGCAGATTTATTCTTTGTTTACCAGTACTGTAGCTGTCCCAATTACTTTAAATTCTGTCTCACCATGTATTCTCTGAGCAGAGAAGATTTTAATATCTTGGTGCCTTCTTTTCCATCTAAAGACTTGAAGAAAATTCAGTTAATTCTATGTTATCTGGGCCAGAAAGAGGCCAGTATACATGCCCCGTTTGGTGGTTGACTACCTGTTCATTGAAGAGTTCCTGTCATTCTCCTTGGAAATACCTAATGCATGTCATTTTTTCCCACCAGCCTCATCAGCCTTCTTTCATTTAGGTTGGTACAAATAGGAGGAATAATTAATTAACTTAATGTGAAATGCTAAAAACACTATAATTTTCAAGGCAACCTGTTCCAGGAGTGACTGTCTTTACTTTTTTTTAAACTGTGCTTCATTATAATAAGTTTCTATAAAAATGCTTCCAGGAAACAAGTATTGTCTTAATACTTGACATTCCATCTTTGTATCTTCATGAGATTTTTGCAAGCTAGTTAAAAAAACAACAACAAAAAAACCCCAACCAACCAACCAACCCAAACAAAAAAACCCCAACCAAACAAAAAAAAACTCCCCAGCATAAAATCACATTGCACATTCAAAAAAATCCTTTTTGGGAACAACTGTAATTTGAAAGTCTCATCAAGAGTTTCTGGTTTTACCATCTGTGGTCACCAGAATGGCTTCTTTCTTTCCTCCTGTTCTCTCTCTGCCCTTCCTTCTTCTCCCTCCCTCCTATTTTTACAAGAAAAAAGTGTTTGCCCACATTTAATCAGAAAAGTGATTAAAATGTTTTCATGGTAATTTCTCATTATTTTAGCAATAAAATCTAGAAAAAGAAAGAAATCATCTGCAGATTTTTTTTTCTGGTATATCTCATACAGTGCTATCTGATATGTTGAGCTGCTAGTTATGCTTGTTTGCTTTTAGAAAGAGAGTGAAAGTGACTTCTTTTGAATTTCTCAGGAGACCATGGTCATCTGATTTCCAATTGATTTCAAATTAAGAATATTCTAATTAAAATAATCATAATATTGTTTCTGCTTTTTTTTTTACTTACGATTGCCATAACAAACTACTTCTGCCCTCTTATTTTTCTTGGGTATGTTCGGTAAGTGAGACAACTTGCTATATCTCTTCACCTTGCTTCTGCAAAGAACTTCCCTGTTGATAGAGAGTCTTCATCTCTACAAAACAAGATCTCAGTGATCTATTATTCCCTCAGGTGAAATGTAAGCACACTTGCTTAAATAGCAGAAATATATAAATGATAGGAAAATCAGATCTGCCTGGTTTGAGGCCTTGTTTCACAGGTAAACATAATTATTGGTGATACCAAGTGTAACATAAATAAATTAGAGCAGAATGAAGTAATAATAACATTCTCAGCCTGCCTTGCTTCAGGTGTATCTGGTTTAAGGCCCTAATGAACTTGTTACCACCTGTTTTGAAGCATTGTAGATGAGAAGTAAATAACTCATGATCAGAAAAGGTGTTTTCTAAATCTAAAGTATCTAATTACATAGGAAGTTTCATATACTTATTAAAGATGTGCCAATGACTGGATGGGGTTCTTTGGTAAAGAAGAGTTTTCTACCATCTATTATTCCTGGTATTCTGATCAGACTGTTAACTGAACAGAATCTGGTCTATAAATTATGGGACTAGAATGGTATCATTCCCACAAATACTAGTTTATTTTCTGATACCTGAGACTGAGTTTCTGTTTTCCTATTTACAGTTCCTGGACTCTTAAACAAACTTATGTATATATTTCTACTGGTCTGGAGGATGTTTTTGAAAGCTGTACCATCTTAGTGCTTTGTTCTTGATAAATCAGTCCTCTTTATTAGACCTTGCTGATATTTATTATCCTCATGCACAATGTTATCCCTAGTTAAAAAAATATTATTCTTAGTAGGTGTACCATATTTGAAAAGCAGGGTTATTTGGTGCCTTTCGGGGGGTACCTGCCTGCTGTGTTTCAGAGACAACAGCTGATCCTTTCCTTTCAGAGAATATCATCCTTTCATGAGTGGCAGAATTCTGTGAAAGTAGCTGAAGGTGTGACCAGCACCTCTGTGTCATTGCAGTTCTGTCATAGAGTGTTCCCAGATATGGCTTCAGCAGAAGGGTTTCTGTGAGAACTTTTAATCCATCTCAAGCAAAATAAACCAGGTGAATTCAACTAGTCTACCCAAACTGGGGCAGCTGATTAGCCCTATAAGCAGCTAAAAGGGCATTCTTACACTTGGCCTTGGTCTTGGAGCTAGATACTTTCTGTTTGAAGAGCAGTAGGGTGAGTGGTAATGTACTCTGTTACTACAGCTATTCAGTGGATGAACCTCTGTCCTCTACCTCTTACATGATCCTAACAGAAACTAAATTACTTACTCAGTGTTTCTACGTGTAGCATTTGTGTTGCATGACTTTCCAGCTTGTTGTGTAAGAGGGGTTTTAATTATGTCAAACTGTGCTTCTCAGTCTTTGTGGGAGCTTTTGTCTTGCAACAAGTTGATGATTCATACAGTTTTTCATAATAATATTTTTGTTTATTTGGTTGTATTTGTATAGTAAGAGAGCTCTGTTAAGTGTCATTTGTGGTGGAGCATGAACATTTATAATTGTCTTTCACTGCTCTTCCATGTCTGAGCAACTGTAGTCTAATGCTCATTCTTCCTTTTACTATATCTGAAATTGAACAAGTGCTTTTCTGCATCCTAATAGCTTAATAAAGCTACACATGGACTGCTAACTATGACTGCTGCTCTCCTAACAGTCATAGTTAATTTAAAGCAGGTAAATTCCATGTTTCAAATGCACATATGTTTCTAAAATATCCTAAACTGATCCTGGTATCAGCCAATGTTTCATGCTCTGTGGCACTCAGGTGATCTGGCCTCTTAACTTCATGGCTATTTTGGTAGAAGTATCAACAATCATTACTTAAAATAGTAGCAAGTTTTCAGTTCCTATTTAAAGTAGATGTATGTAAGTCATCTGAAGTGGGGTATATGCACACGTGAAATTATTTATTCTATGGTAAAGGATTCTTTGAGATGTTTTGTCTACATCTGCCCTCAGTATTCCTTGTCTGCTACCCTTTGACCTATAAGAAACAATTCAAGTGCCAAATGTCTAGACCAACTTGGATACTACAGGTACTGTTTTTGACCTCTTGCTGCTTCACCAGAAAGACAAGGGTTTTCAAGTTGTGTTTCACACCTGCCAGCCATTCCAGTCACTCTGGACACCTTATAGTGTCTAAAATGGCCATCTACGTCTGCATTTTGCTACCTGGATCTCTGCCCTTTTCACATCTTCTATAAAGCATCCTGTGTGTAATATTGCTTTTTAAAGTAAATACAGTTACTTGTGAAAAATAAACAACTCTTAGAGATATTAAATATGCCTAACAAGTTATTGTTTATAACTAAATTACTTTGCATATAATTGTGTAGATTTTTTTAAGATTGTTAAAGTTTTGTAAATACCTTTCAATAGAATTTTAATGGTTATCCTCTCGCATTTGCAACCCCCAAGTAAATCATTAGGAGAAAGTAAGTACAGTTAATTTGGTTTTTATTCTGTCATTTTCCCCAATCACTATTTATAACTAAAAGATGTGGTGAGCTGCAAGCTTGCTAAAAGACTATGTTTTTTCACAATTATTTTCAATACAGTGGCATGTAAGCAATTGCATAAAATTTCAGTGACTGTTTCACATAGAAGTGAAAATCTGAATATAGTTTTCCATGACTGTATGTGTACCTACATGTAGAACTGAAATTTTGTTCTACAGCCAGAGATATTTTCTAGACATTATTAGTTTTTGTGCGCTTTTTGTCCTTTCAGCCTAACAAGAGATTTGCCAAAAACTGAAAGAAGCCATTTGGGGTAGGGGCCTTATTTTACATTTCTTATGAAAACACAAATTCCATTCTTCCTGGATTTGAAACATAAGTTGAAAAAGAGCATAGATGATCTTGTATGTGGAATGAGGAGAGAGACAAGCTGAAGTATCTTAAAAGAACAGCTCTGATCAGAAATATATCCTATACCGAGGTTAGAAAAGATAAATGTATGGTCAGTGCAAATGACAGAACATACAGTTTGTTTGCTTTCTGGTCCTGTCTCATGCTGGGGGAAACTGAGTTGTTGCTAGGGCAAATCATTCCTTTTAAATGAAATTTTTGTGCAATGTCTCTTTTTATAAACATTTTTTCTGAGAACGATCCACTGTTTTTTACAGTTTCTTTTGCCATGAATATTAGTAGGTTTTGTTCCCACGTGGTGGAGAAATTTGTCATTCCTTCTTTGCATGTGATGTGTGAAATACCAGGAATGGAACATGTGACAGTTTTTTACAGTCTTCAAGAAAAGGATATGGTTTCAAGAGCTCATCTATCATACTGACATTGCTTTGCAATGATTTTGGTTATTAAGTGTCACCAAGTTTTCCTCTTGTATTACTCTACCCGGCTGTATTACATTGTCAAATTTACATGTACTTTCTGAGCACAGCCACAACCCACTCAACTGCTTTCTGGTGATAAAAAAGGTCCCCACAGAATTTCTTTATGTGATTATATGGGATCTCTCTGCAGAATTACATTTTACATCCATTGCCATTCACTTCTCAGAATTTCTTATGAAATATTCACTGAAAGTTACAAAGACACACTGAGAGGATTTCTTTTTTTACTTCTGCTGCATGGCAGAGCTGAAACATTCCAGCACAATTTTAGCTTGAATGTGAGTGTTGAATTCATCCAGTATTTCACCTGAGGGATGTTGACCATTATTTTATCTCTCTGATATGTTTAGTCCATAAAAATGTTAGCATGTTATTTTTCTGAAGAATCCTTATTTTCATGGGCAGGCATAAGGCAGAATTTTGTTCTGTAAAATGTGATGGTTTATGAGAGCCTGTCTTTAAGATGTCTAGGAACCATGCCTTATATAGTCACACAGAAAGAAATCCTCATGGAAACAGTATTATGGAGGTGGCAGCTGCAGCTCTTTATTTTTGTCTGTGTTGAATTTTGCAGTAAAATGTTAACCCTTTCTGTGATTGTGAAAATTACATTTATGTCCTCCTCAAATACAGAATATACATGTATTTAAAAAAAAAAATCTGAAGATGTACAGAAGAGACAAAACAGCTCAATAAGAGCTAAAATTAACTCTGTTTGTACCAGATTACACTGCTGCTGCTGAAAATTTGGGCAAGGACTATATTTAGGCATTATAATGTGGTTAGAATTAGCAGTAATAACTGCCTGATATTTTTCATCACCAAAAGCTTCTTTTCTTTGTTAGATGCTGGCAAACAATGTTCAGAAAACTCCATCTGGAGATATCTTTCCCAGAAAATCTTTCTCATCTTTTCAGTTCCTGGTGGGCCATTGTAAAATGGATGAGGACAGTGAAACTATGAAGACAGAGACAATTAGGCAGTAAAACCCCTCAGTACAGAGTTAAGTGCAGACTGTTATGCTAAAGGGGTGAATTAGCAGTTTTGAAGCTTGTAAGAACAAACTCCCAACCCACAGAGAGGCTCACTGTGATTTCTAAGGGAATGAGTTTTGAGAAGCTGGCATTGTTGGAAGCTGGGCACAGAGCCTGGAGACCTTGCCAACCACTTTCTGGTGGTTTCTCCTGATTTAGGATTGTTCTATCTCCCAGTAAAAGTATAACTTTTACTTGAGTGAGAAAACATTGCTTTGCCTCATCTGAGATGTCTGCAGCCAAAGTGCTGCCATCAAAGATCTGTAGCTTGGTCATAGCACAGTGTTTGCTGTGTGAGGTAATGCCTTCCTGAATATTGCTACTTCTGTTTTCAAATACTATGCATTTTCTGTCTTACACCCTTTATTGCTGATCATCCCCTTTTATCTTGCTTTGGCAATGCAAGTGATATCCTCACTACTGAGGGTATTCTAGTGTCTGCAATGCAATCTTTACTATGCAAATATGCTTACCCGTCCTTCTATAAGAGGGTAGTTTCCAAATATTACTCAGTTCTGACTGTTGGTTTTAGCAGTCAACTGAATATGGGGAAAATGGAGTTGAGAATACATTTTTGGACAGATATTACACATGTGCAAAGTATGATGCTAAAAACATCTTTCTGGATCAAATGAAAACAGAACTTGAATAGAATAATCATGTCACAATACAGTTGTTACCATAGCTATAGAACAATTTTCTAGTGGATTTTTATTTTACATTAAAATTTTGTGCCATGGCAACAGCAATGCCTGTTAAGGATCTAACTCTGTCATTATAATTTATCTATTACAGCTCTTTTCATTAGTGTTATTAACAACTGTTATTCTCCTGAATGTACTTTAGTTTAGAACATGGAATCTCTTGAGATAAAAATGTGAATAAGACAATTTCCAATTTTACATGAATGCAAAATTCACAGTATTCAGTATGCTTCTGATTTTCTTAATGTGCTCTGCAGTCTTGGAGTCAGAATTGGGAAAAAATATCTGAGTTTGATGAAACATCTGTAAATTATAACTCTCAAATCCTGAAATTGAGAAATAGTACTCTGTAGAGTTCTATATATGTACCACAAGCAACTGTGCTGGAGTGCATCAGTGCGAAAATAAATAGCTGATTGAATTGCAATCTGCTGCCTAAATACCAGTTTGGTTGTATATAAACTGATGATAATAACAATATGTATCTTTGGCTTTGAGATTATGACATAACTGAATTTATTTGTAGTTCCAAATGTAAATGTTTTCCATGCAACACAGATATGGCAGAATCACAGTGATTTTCAGAAGTAATCCGCTCAGATGGATAGGCTGTACGTGCGCTTGTAATAACACAAAAGTTCTGTAGAAATGACATCTGTCTATGTTTTGGTATTTATGATACTATTTACAAGTAAAAAGATAAGGTGGTAAGAAAAGCAGTATCTGGTAAGGAAGCAAAATCTCTTTCTGTTAGCTTTTTTTTTTTTTTAATTACAAAAATAAATGTACTTGCAAAAAGAAAAAAAAAATACTTATAAACTGAATGCTTCTCTCCACTGGGATTGAGTCCAAGAGCTTGAACTTCTCCTGTTCCCTTGTATCCCCACCCTCTGTCTTAAAGTTCCTTCTCACACTTACTCAAATGCCTGTAAGAAGAAAAACCTGGCATTATTAAATGACTGTTCACTGAGTATAGACCTATGTAATGTAATTGTTTATACAAATTTTTAGTGCAAGTAAATTTGTTTGAAATAATAAGAATAAGAAATAAAAATATGAATTAATAAAAGTTTTAATAGTATGATTTTTTCAATACACAGCAATATTCAAAACAAGAATTATTTTGATATGTTTAAAACCAGCAAATAATATATAAAATACCTAATTTTGTCCATTACTACTAAGCCAGAGGAAAAAATACTGATTTCAGTATCACTTTCCTTGAAATTTATGACAGAAATATGCAACAATAATAAAAAAAAAATCTATCTCAGAGATGAGTAATTATTAAGAGCTAGGGTTTAATTTTTTTTAATGAATTTTCCTATTTTAGGAAGGGTATAATAGGTATTATCCTGTGTAAAGCTTTTTATTCTTTGAGTTCTTGACATGGAAGTCTTGGGTATTCCTATGAGCAATGAATCTGCATTTTTAGATAATGATGCAGTTTGAAGAGGTTCTTTAGCATCTCATGTTTCAGGTCTTAGGTCAACAAATACTAACTTGGAATAAGAAAGAAAAGTGTACTCTAGGAAATTATTTTATGATTATCTGTTGTATGATTTATTTCTTTTCCTTCTATGTTTTCTTTAGAGCATGACAGGGTGTGCTAGGCTACTAAACTATTTGGAGCAGAGCTGTAGTCCGTCTCTACACCATCCTCATTTGCTGAACATAAAAGTATTAAACATTAACTGCATTAGGAAACTAAATAATGCAAGTCAATATTCAAAGAGCATTAACCTTAACAGTTACCAGTTCAAAAGCCAGAAGATTCAGAATTATAATTGGTTCTGTAAACTGTTTGATGTCTGGAGGATTTCTAGTCCATCCTCCTATTTGGAGAAGGACTATCATCATAAGATCAGACGTGTTTTTTCTTGAACAGGAAAAGACTTGTTCTAGGAAAAAAAATCTAGGAAAAATTTCCGTTTTAGGGCTGCAGTGCAGCATGCAGTGCTTCTTGCTTCTTAACTTCCATCATGACCACATGGATTTTTTTTTTTGCCTGACAGTCCCAGTCTTTTTTCTTGCCTGGTATAGATGTGGTTTGCATTGCTCAAAATCATGGGATGAAGAATGTATAGCTATGTATGGCTATGAGATCTTTGCTTACTTTGTCATATAATTAACACAGCTTTTATTAAAAGTGAAGGGTATCAAAGAGAAGAAGTAACAGCTGAGGCAGCCAAAAGCAGCAGAGAGAATACTTTGCCTTCTGCCAGAGCTTATGTTACTCTGGTCAAGGTTACCCAAGTAGCCATTAACTGTGTTCCTCAGTTTTTGAGTGACCAATCTGACACATTAGGGGTCTGAATTTTTTTTATCTACTGAAATGATTAGTAATCATACTTCAAAAATATTCTGTGTTAAAAAATGTTTAATACTCTGAACAAAGAAAATCTTAATGAATCTCAAATCAGATGCCCAAACATTTTTACATTTTCAGCATTGTATCCTTGTGTCTTATCTGCCATTTTTCAAATTAGTATAATATCACATTACAGTCTCACCTTAGAAGGATAGATGAGATCATGTTTGTGTACCCCTTGGTTAATGGACCTTATAAAAATTTGAGGAGCTGTTCAAGAACTTGATATTCAAAGAAGAATTTAGGTACTGTGCAGTAAATAGATAAGACCACTCTTACTGAACAAGGAGAATATATATCCCTAGAGATATTTAAAAGATGTGAAGATGTGACACTTAGGGACATGAAGTGGTGGTGGTGGTGGACTTGGCAGTGCTGGTTTAACAGTTGGACTTGATGATCTTAGAAGCCTTTTCCAAACCAAACAGTTCTATGATACAAGGAAAATGTTGAGGAGCTGCTTCTTCATTAAGCAAACTTCATTCTGGACACTAAGTGAAATACACAGGGTTTTTTTCTGAAAACTTATAGTGATCTTATAAAAAGTGAAATAGAGTACTTGCTAGCACAAAAGAAAACTAATGGGTGCACAATAAACCTTTGCTTTAATTTTTCCTGACTTCCATAAAGTATTTGTGTGGGTATTTTAAAGATGAAAGTTATATTTAAAGTAGAATATATATACGTAAGTGTACACAGTACAGTACCTGTGGTGAAAGATCAAGCTGGAAAGGGCTCATACAATATATTTGAGATCTTTGAATACTGCTGCCACACTGACTATCAAAACAACCAGAAATAATATTTTGATATGCCTGTCACTGCAACACTGCTGGAAAGTATGAGACACATACACTTTCTTGTGATCAGTACATGTATTTACTGACCACAGGGGAATGGAAGTTCTCAGTAAGAGCTTACTTTGTTTACAGTAATCAATTGAGTAAAATTGGGGCATGAGATGCCACCGGTGCTTGGCAGTCTGTACCCTTAAACTCTTTGGGTTTTGCCAGTCTTTGGCCAACACTGAACAGACCCACCTAGAAGGTGCCCAGGCACAGTGCAAGTTTTAGCTGAGACCAGAGACTTCCCAATAATTATTTGGATGGACCAGTTCTGTCTTGAGAAGGAGGAGAGTTTAACTTAAAGGACATGAGCCTAGTAATTCCTAGAGACCCTAGCAGCTGTTGGCCAGTACTATTTAGTAACATAAATGTAGCAAAGCTTGTAGTCAAATTGCAATCCAGGCTCTGTAAGCTTTTTTTTTTTTTCCTGATTTATTCCTCCTGGTTTACTTTGTTCAGACAAAAATATTTATCTTTTCAATGAGTTCAATACACAGTTATAAGAAAGCTTTCTGGAACATCAGAATAGTATTCAGTTCATGACTGAGATACATAAATGTAGGTATCTGAGCACAAACTGATTCCTGTCCCCCCTAAGTCACTGGCAGTGTAGTTAACCCAGTTAACAGGGTACAGGGATTGATAGGTTCCATTCATTTTATTAATCTGATCTCTGACTATGGTGGGAGCTAACATGCTTCTTACCCGTGTAGAAAAATGAGGTGGCTTAATCTGGAGCAGAATCTCAGCTACTGAGTTTTTCATGTAGAGGAAAAACACCAAAGCCAGTAATTATTTGCATAATTTATTCCTCATTTTGAATTCACCTCCAAAATTGCAGACATATGTATAAATCAGCAACTTTCAGAAATCAAAGAGAGAATGCCCCATGTCCTCCTTTTCCCCTGAATTTTTCCCCTAAACCAAATTTTTCTGGGTTTATTGATCCCTTAAGCTCTGTCATGTCTTACATTTAACCTTTCTCCATAATATCTCACATCTTTTTTGGCTGCAAAGTGTCTGAAGTGTATATTCTAATTGGTTGTTTCTCAAAGAAGAAAAATATATTTTCCTAGGTTCTTAGAATTTTATCATATATAGAAAAACATTTAATTTTATCTTTTTAAGCTACTGACTAGTAAAAGAGCTGATGAAATTTTGAAGTACACACCAAAATCTTTCTCTGTAATTCATAAAATCAAGCACTGCTTTCTTTTAGAAAGGATATCTGGAGATTTGACTGGGGTTTTTCTGCCAGCAGATATTTTAGTTAATTGGAGAGAACTGATCAGTATCTTTGCACATTATGCCGTGACTCTGTACTTGATTTTTTTTTGTGTGGTAGCTACTGCTGTGCACACAGTCCTACTGTTAGAGTCTATCTAGAACATACAACTTCTAGAAAGAATGAGATTAATATTTCTTTAACAAAGTAGGTATAGTGATATGACCATTAGTAGGGACACAGTTATTCTTACTAGGACATGCTGACTGAATGCCATGTTGATAGAGGGATGTTAACCACACCAACACTTTTAGTGAGGCAGCATAGGCCTCCTTTTGTTTCCCCCTCCTAGTTCTTTCAGCAACAAGTGTAAAAAGAGCTATAAAATTTTAATAATCCACTCTAAACCTTGCCAAAGAAGTGCATTTTTCTGTGGTTGCTTTTTGTGTGTATGTATGTGCTAAGTTACATATGAAGCATGTTTGAAAATACTTGACTTTGTGTTCTTTTTTCCCAATGGTTACTATTACTATTCTCAGAAGTTCCCAAAAATATAAACAACACTCAGATCTTTTCCTTAGAGACTGTCAGTAAAAAGGCATCAAAGTGTAAATTCACTATAATTATAATGGCTATAAAAAGAAAAATTACTAAGAATATTCCTGATAATAATGGTTCTTCATGTATTTTACCACCTACAAACTAACTACCTAATCCATCATACTGAACTGTGTAATTTGTGCGCATTTCAACTCAATAGAAGATTAAGAGACATGTGGCCTATTTTATCTTATAAATTTGTTTTTTCATGGAATTTATATATAGTACTGAGCATTGTTAGCTGTTCTTCAACCAGCAGACATTTTAGTCAGGATAAAGTAGTCATATTTAAGATTTTTTTAAAAGAGAATAATTTTGTTCATGGCATAATTGTCTTTTGTTTCTTTACATAAGAACGTATCAAGCAGCATTAAAAACTAATTTTGAGGGGAGTAAGCACTTTGTTGTTTGCAGTGTTTTATCACCCTTTTATGTTTACAAGGTACTCTCTCATTTCAGAGCAGTGTAGCCAGGGTGAAACATCCACTGAAAGTGAGCTTCCTGAAGGACACCCCGCTGAGCAGTTTGCAGGTTTACTTCATGGATCATCACCTGCATGTGACCCACCTGAAAATCCACTCCAGCTGTACAGCAAAGTAAACCTATGCAGTGGGCCACTGGAGAAAAGCATTTTGAGCAAGAGCACAGCACAGCAGATACAGCTACGGAAAGAAAGCAACTCTGATCATCCTGTTAAGAAAAAAAAGCCACCAATTGTAAACAGAACCATATTTCATACTAAAAATAAACCAGCAGAAAATCATACCCTGGTTGGCAAGCCACGGATAAGTGAACAATGGGTTATTACCACTGGGGGGTTTGTGGAGCGAGCATGCACGCTGGGCAGAATACGCTCTTTACCAAAGACCTTGCTGGAAATGCATTTGTGCAAAAACGTTTCGAAATCTGATTCTAATCTTATCACCCATCCACCAAATGATAAAAAAGCAAGAAGCAATTGGAGTGAACCCACTCCAAAGCCACAGTGCTCCAAAAGGAATTCAGAGAGAACGCCTTCCTTCACATCAGAATGGGAAGAAGTAAGTTTTTTTCATTTTTTAAGTACTGTGGTCTTGTGAAGACATTGTTATTATTTTCAGTTTCAGAGACAAAATAAAAAGTGAATCTTCCACACTGCAAAACCTCAGAGAGAATGTCACAGTGTACTGCATGGGAGTTCAACAGCTGGCACAAAATGCAAAGCATTTCTGTTAAAATGCTGCCCACTCAATAAAGTCTACTGTTTCCCTAGTGAATGAAGTTAACCAGAAGTAATTCTGCAGTTTTCTGTGACACTGACATTATTGTCTACTAAAGCACTCACTGCTGACAATAATAATATTGGTAAAATCCTTAGTAACTGTGCGTATTGTTTACATATTTGTTAATTATTTCCACCATGGCACTGCCCATCAGCAAGAGCCAGGAGAAAATGGCAGCAATAGAGAGTTGATTGGGCACTCTACAAACCCTCCTTTATGTATTGCATCCTCTAACTGGTATATAGCCTGTGTACACAATGCTTGGCACATACCAGGCTGCTGTGTGGAGTGGGAATACTCTTATAGCTGCAATGAATTCAGGACTACTAACAGAAATTTCCACACTGAATTTGTAGTGCACATGCTTGCTCATATGAGAGACTTCATTTTGGGTTTAGAATTCAATTTAAGATAATTTTTATACATGTTATGTTTAACTTTTTTTTCCTGTGCTGAATTTCAAGAATGTAAATGGTTCTTCATAGACACAGAAGTACCCATCTCATTGAGGTAAATTAGCAGTGTGAACTGTTTAGATCTTTACTGTGCCTCCAGAGAAATGAGCATTTAACTTTAAAACTACTATGATGGGGAAATACATCTATCTCCAGGGTGGTATTGTGTTCAGAAAGAACCCAGAGTTTGATTAGGTGATTGGTTTTTTTTCTAGGAAAATGTTTCAAGCTAGCCTAAATGTCTGATCTGATAGGGCATTTTAAGGCATTGTAAAGGAGGTACTCTCTCAGTGTAGATGTACTAAGGATATCAGCTTTTGATCTTTACAACTTGAGTATGTTATTACAGAGTCTTGATTAGAGTCAGGTCCAGGTTTGCCTTTCTACATGGTCACCAATATTTGATATTAAGAGTAAAAAAAGTGCCATATATATATAGTATGAATGATTAATCTGCAGATTCTGTCATAATTACCACACTTTCTTCTGTCACCAATGACTAATACATACTTTTCATGCTAGTCCTAATATTAAGCTTAGTAAAGTGTGTTTCTCTTAGTCCACAGCAATCTTTTGATTCACTTTTTGATTTGTCCTGTTTTTACAGAAAATAAAATAGACAGAGTGGTTTTGACCTAGTAAGTTCAATGTGCCTTAGAAACCTGTAAGTAAGTTTTGGGATCAGTGGAGTGTTGTTTTGCAGAGAATGTTGTTCTGTGGTATGTGGGGACACAGCTATGTTTCATACCTATTTAGTGCCCTTGGGGCAGATGGAAAAAAAAAAGGTGGTTAGGAAATTCTCTGGAAATACTAATGAACAATCGATTTAATTGTGTGTATTTTAAATACTTTAGAACATACAAGGTAATATTTTTTTTTATTCATTAATATTTCTGCTTAAATAAACCACTAGTGGTCATACCTAGATGACCAGAGCCACCAGTATGTAAGGAAGTCTACCATGGAAAAAGAAATACTAGTCCCAATCTTTAGTTTTTGCTAGCATACAAATAGTGCAAAATAAAATCTAAGTGGAGAAATGAATTGTCTACCTTTGATTTATGTGTTTTTACAATTTCAATTGTTGTTTTCATAATGAGAGTAATAATGCCATAAATCTATGCATGAAAAATTAAAATAAAACACCGAGGATGGGTTCCCTCAATTGTTTCAATTGTTTCTCTTTTTTAGATTGATAAAATCATGAGTTCAATAGATGCTGGAATTAATACTGGACTGGGGGAGATGAAAGACCACGCTACAAGTAAGGAAAAACAACCAGCTATTGTTTAATTTTGACTTAATTGTCCGTAGGGAAACTGTGGATAAGGCATTGCTAAGTAACCCACTGTGTTGAAATCATTTGTAGATATTTGAATAACCATGAACAGAATCTGTTGTTTACTGTTAAAGATGCATTAGGCCCAGTGTCCTGGAGCTGTTGCTTTAAATAGCATCTTGGAGTCATTAATGTTGTTTTGAAATCTTACCAAAAAAATTTACTCCATTAATGTCTTTGTATTGAAGCCCTTCTTCTAGTGGGGTATTTTACAATCTTTTTCAGATGAGGTTTTGTTTGGAATGGTGGACCTCTGAGTATATATAATCTAATAACTGCTGACACTTTTTAAGGTATTATATAATACTGCTTCAAAGAAATATTTGGCACAGAGCTGAAAATGTTGCTGACAGACAGTGACTGGTGTTAGCAATGATGGCAAAATTTTAAAACCTCCCCTCCCGTGGTGAATTCTAAGTACACTATGTCATGCCTAGCGTGTTGGTCTGTCAGCATAAACCTGTGCAACTATGCTGATAAGAATTTTTAAAGCATTTTATTATGTCTCGTCCCTAACTCATGGAGGGAAAACTGACTTCCATGTCCGAATAATTTAGTTCTGAGGCAAAGCTGTGTTAACTCAGCTGTGTTAAAAATTGCATAGAGTTTATATATAGGGCAGGATGTTATGTACCTTATCACTTAAAATTTGGAAAAGGATATATTTAAACAACTGTCCATTTCATTACATATATACAGGATGAAAATATGTCTTATCAGTTAAATATAAGTGACACAGCTATTTTAACAGTAACTTAGAGTGAAAAGGGGATCTAAGATAAAGAGAAAATAACTGATTTGAATGCAAATATAACTGCAGATAAAACAAGCAGACTCAGCCTATTTTTTTTCTAAAAAGAGTAAGGAGCAATATCATGAGAAATGCTAGGCATGTTATTCCATTGCAGTCTGTTCTTTCTGCAACTTGCAGTGTCAGAAAACAGAACTGTTCGTAGACAAACTCTACATTAGGAGATTATGAATAATTTCTGAAGAAACTATAAATAATTCAGGATTTTCTGTTTCTTATATTTTACTGTGGTACTTGTACTGTTTATGCTGGAGATGGAGTTATCTTTCCCACAGCAGCCTTCATAGTTCTTTGCATTGGTAGCTAGAAAGGAGTTCACCTGTCAAACACCCTGGTGCTCACTCAGCACCAAGCCTGCCTCTCCAGCATTCCCCCCTCACCAGTGGGGAGAGGGTGGGCGAGATCTTGGGAGGGGACATATCCAGGAGAGCTGACTCAACCTGCAAAGGAATATTCCATACCAGACAGGGCTGTTCAGCAATAAAAGCTAGGAAAAAGGAGGGGGAGGTTGGATATCACCAGCTGGTAGGAAGTAGAGAATAAATCTTTTGTTTTCTTTTGGTTTCACACTGGCCTTTTCTTTTGCTGTATTAAACTGCTTTTATCTTGACCCAAGGGGGGTTTTTTCTGTCTTATTTTCTCCCCTGCCCTGTCCTGCAGAGGAGGGCAGTGATGGAGTGGCTTGCTGGTCACCTGGCATCCAGCCAGGGTCGGCTTCCCACAGTAGCATGCCAGCACCAAAGGCAAAATCAGGTGTAGGGTAAGAAGCTGCAGAGCAAGTAAGAGCTATGAAATGGAGACAGTAACAGTACACGTTTGAATATTTCCATAACTTAGTGATGTGCAAATACTACTCTATCTGTTCCTATGACTGACCATTGCTTTTCATTCTCTGCTTTTTTAAGATCAGAAAATACCTCACAACTCTGTCATCAGCCATTTTGCACTTCTACTGCATACCTTATTTTTCTTGACATGGAAATATGGCATTAGGTGTTTCAATTCTTGCAGCTGGCAGAAGAGCTACTCTTTTAATTGCTTCTTTTCCTAGAGTGGACATTGAGTCTTAACTTACTTTCTGTTCAGTGTGCAGCTTTCTGAAGACCAATATCTTTTTCTTTCTTGCCAACTCCTTAAGGGTGTTTAGCTAGTTTAGGATGATAATTTGATTTTGCTCTTAATTAAGATAGCAAGCTATGATAAATCAAAATACAGCTATCTTTCCCTAAATTTTATCAGTTTTGCTTTACATGCAGCTTGCAATAAGGACATGTCTTTCTACTATAGACCTGAATATATGCAGCTTCACATGTATGCCTTCCACTTTTCATTCCTTTTGACCGTTTCCAGATTCAGTCAAACAAAATTTAGGCAGCAAAGCAAAGGGAATACTATTGAATCAAATGCATTACACGCATCAAATGTGTTAGACTTCAAGTATATTATTTTTTATTGTCTAAGTAATAACCAAGTAATAGGTTATCTAGGAGGAAATAAGGAGTTTTTATTTCTCACTGCTAGCAGGCTTCTCCTTAAACATAACACAGCCAAAGGTAAAGATCTGGCCTATGCTTGGGATTAAAAATTAAGTAGCATGGTATCAGATAATATAATTTTGAAATACTTCAGTTGATGTATAACTGTGAGAGATTTAAGTTGTTACGTGAGTATATGTGGAAGAAGCTTATGCAGTAAAGCTTAAAAATAATATTTTTAATGTTTGGAGTGTGTGAGTCAAAGAAACTTCTACTGTTGAACTGCAAGCATCTAGATTATTGAGTGCTGTATTCAGGAAACTTCACTTGTCTACTAACTTTTTAGCAAGTAAAAAAATTCCTCATAATACTGAAGAGAAAATGGAGCTTCCTGTGGAATCCTTCATTTTAGTGTTTGCTTAGTCCTGTGCTCCATATTATACTTTAATGTTTTCATGAACTGCTAATAAAAGCAAAAATATGTAAAATTCAAGGACAAATACTCTATCAATCATGAACATAAAAAGCTTTTTGTACTACATAGTATCTCATTCTCAGTGAAAAATATTTGACAGGAAATATGTCATATGCTCACAATTAAATAGCTATATTTAAAATTAGACAGTGATGACATCTTGTGATGAAATTCTTGAACTGACTTGCCAGAACTTTGGCCTATACTTTCCTGCTGGTGATATCTGGAAAGACTTCTCTTAGATGAGTATGCTCATGAGAATTACATCCACAGCATGCATTCAGGAACAAAAGAGTTAAAGCAGAGCTTTCCATTTGGTAGCAGTACAGGTTCTGGAGGAGCAAACTTAAAACTACAGAGAGGAAGATGACTGTTGATGTCCTCTGACAAATTAAAAGCAGGAGTGCTGACCAGGACGCAAGTAAGAACAACTCTTGATAACTGACAAAAACCCCAAACACAAGCCCAAGGAATAAAAAAGCCCCATTGCCAAGAGGCAATAAAAGGTGCTGCTGGCTAATGATATTCTACTTAAGGTGATGTGGAAACATTTGCAACACCTGGCACTTAAATTATGGCTGATGTGCTTCTTCAAAGAGTCAAATTTTGCCAAATTACAAAGGATTGCACCAATCATTAGCACAGGATAAAGAATAATAATAGTACTGCTAAGAATTATCCTAACAAATCAAAGGTTCTTATCAGGCTCCGTGGCAGTGAATAAAGAAGTTGGAAGATCCAAAATAACATTGTCTCTCATCTCAAGTCCACTTCTAGCATCAGTCAGACACCTCCTAAATGTAACTCTTCTCTCTCCTGAGAGAAGTTTAAAATAAGAACCATTTGGCAAGAACAAAAATCATCCTTTTAAATAAGGCAACTTGAACATAGGTGTTGTTCCTGGGATTTTTTAAAACAAGAGTAAAGAGGTGACTAGAGGAAGTCATGGATCAGTTTTCAAGGTAACTTAGCTGTTTGCATGCTAATGGTAGAATGAAGAGGAAGAGAAGAATTAACTGGAGAGTTAATGAGAAAAAGAAGAATTAATTGGCTATTACAACAAAACTGACATTGTAGGTACTTTATCATGTATATCACAACAGTAGTACAGTCATATAGAAGAAGAGAGGAACTTTTGGCTTGTATTTCAAAAACAGTTGCTTTGAGAACCCAAAAATAGGCCTAGATAGAGCTTTTAAGTATCTGTTGTTGTCCAGGGAAGCAGTAAAGAATATATTTGTTCTTGATACTTTTCCAAAGACATTGGACATAATAGTAATGGGGGGTTTTAGTTGCCACTGTTTGCAAGAAATTACACTGACAGACTGCTCAGGAAAAAAAAAGCTGACAAAGGTAGATGTCATCAAATGCAGAGATTTTATTTTAAGAAATATATAGAGCACAGGTTCAAGACAAATTTGTGCGTTTTCAACGAAATCTACTAAAGATCATAGTACAACTTTCACCAGTGTGAAAAAAAGAAAATGTGAAAGACCAGCTGGGCTAAATTTTCATCTCTTCTTCCACCTTAGGCGAAGTGAGGAAAATTTCTCTCTACTAAACATGGTGGAATAACACACGTGTGTAAAGACATTTCAGAAGTGCCAGAGCACTCACTGAGAAGCAACTAGCAATTATAATTATACTAGTACATTAATAGATAGAAGAAGAACAAAGAAATCTTCAGTACCTAAGAGAGCTACTGGAGGAAAGGAAAGGGTGCATGGAGTATGTGCAGAGAAGGGAAAAGCACACAGTGATTTTTTTATTACATGAGTTTACTGTAAAGGCTGTCGGTGAACATATGACATGCACAGTTAATCCTAGACCCAAAACCTCAGTTGTAGATAAGGAAAGAACAGGCTATATAGGTTGGGTTTCTTCAAAACTTAGGTCTATTAGTGGCTTTCTGTGAGATTTTGTGAGGGGTGTATCAGGTACCAAAAGACTAAATAAGAATAACATAGAAGTTTAAAAGAGGAAAAAAAGAAGAATGTGGGGAATTATTTTTAATTAATAAACAAGTCAATGAACTAAGCTAAGTAGCTTTTAAGAAACTTTTAAGTAAATAGAACAAATAAATAATAATATGGATTTGCCAAGGGCATACCTATTAAAGCCATCTAATTTGCTTCTAGGAGTGGATAGGAAATACTAGGTAAGGTAAAAACAGTAGATGTCCAGTATTTGGACTTCAGTTAGGATTTTGACATTGTCTTGTCAGTTTATCCTGCAGCTTAATTAAGAAAGCATGAGCTTGATGAAAATAATGGTAGGTCAGACAGATTAATCTTATTTGTAATGTCTAAATTCAGACTTCTGGCATGTGGACTGCATTGAGCGCATCTGAGCTGTTAATGATGAGTTAGTTTAGCAGGCACTTTTTTATTATTGTTCATCATGTCTAAATGTCTGAAGCATGGAAAATGGCACTGTTGCCTTAGAAGAGTGCCTCAGGTGTAGCTGTCTAAAACTACCTAAAATTAATCCCCCTTTCTTCTGCAGGACAAAATTATAAAGGTGATATAGTGAAGCATCCAAATAGATTATTAGGAAGATTATAACTTTGGTTACATTCAGCAGCACCTGAAATACTTTTGAATAGTTGCCAGAATGAGAAAGAATAATGGTTGGGATATAACTGGCCTTGGCCTGAGTCAGAATGGAATGATTTATGCCCCCTTGAGTCCATTTTGTAATGATTCTGTGACTACTGTAATAACACAATTTAGAAGGAACCCCCGTACAAAGTAAAGTAAAAAAGAAGAAACACTGGATTTTCCTATTTCCTTTGCCTAATTATAAACAATTTTTTCCCCCCAACAATTAGAAGTCTTTCAAGACATACACAACAGTAAGTCTGTGTTAGTTGGAGCTTGGTAGCTGTTTGCAGGTGCATGACTCACAGTTTACTTACTTTTGCAAATCACTTGGAAGGGAATAATCAAAAATAATCTACTTCAAAAAACCCAGACTAAAATAGGTAATGGATATCATATCATCATTATGATTACAGCTAGAATTGTGTCAAATCAAAGCAGTTAAAATAATGAGCAAGAAAATAATGGTTAAAAGTCATTCCACTGCAAAACAGTCAAAAATCACTTCAGCTTTTTGAGACAGCCACTTCTGTCAAATATGTTGTAGCACGTGGAGGATGATTTAGAGTTATAATTCTACTAATCATAAATTTTATTTTGGATGCTTCTTATAAATGCACTAAACTGTTGCTAAGTGTATACAACTCCGGGTATTTTTGGTCAGCTGAGCATGTACCTACCCTTGAGTGCTCTCATTGTTCCACCTAGAGGCAGACAGGGTAGAGTTTACTGAATTATCTTAATTTTCTTGATCTAAAATTTTAGTTTGAAATATACTGTCAAGCCTTTTTCTTACATCTGAAATAAAAAAAAACTTATTGCATTTAGGAAGATAATATTTTACAGGGTTTTGTGTTGCCCTTTTGTGAGAGCAGTGCCTTTTCCTGTGCTTGGAGATAATCCTAGCACCACATGCAGCATCTATGTCTCAATATCAATATCAAGGCTACAAACCTTGCTCAGTGACACAGCCTGAGTGCTTGCCTTTCAAAGATTAATGTTGCCTTTTAGTGGAAAAGGTATATGAAACAGAATCACACCACATTAAAAAAATACTTTCAAGGAAACTAGCAAATCTTGTGGAATATTTACTTTAGCAGTATATATCCTCATGTGTACAGCTTCAGAGAGACTTGTGAGTTGGCTCTTTTTGGGCTGCTTTTAAACCAGAGGTACTCTGGAATGCCTGAGTTGACTGCACTAGATCTATCTCATCTGAAAGCAGGACTGCACTGCATTGTGCTGTATTCAGAATAAACCTACAGCTCCACTTTATGTCAAGTTTTTTGTACAAACAAGACCTTATTGCTTCTTGATATGCCCACTGTATATTTGTGTTTCAGTGTTATGTTGTCCAAATTTAATGCCAGGGACTGACAGTAGGTCACAGAGCACTGAATTAGAATACAATTTGTAGTGTTCTTTCTCAAACCTTGCATTTCAGGATGAAAGTTGTAAATAGTCATCATACAAAAGTTATTTACTTTATTTACCTGCTCTACTGATATGACCAAGGCTATTATTGCTGATTTTTCCTTTGCAGTATGGGGGAAATTTTAAGAACACTAACTTTTCAGAATTTGAGGGAAATGACTTTGAGCGCAAAGATTGGGAAAATAAAGTAGACATGACATCACCAGCTTGGGAAAAAATGGAATTCGGTAGGGCCACATCCAGAAAATTTGACTGAGAAGAGTAAGTTCATGTTGCACCCTGTACAGCTGTAATACAATTGAAATTGGGAAAAACCCTTGACTGCCTGAAGCTACATACTTCATTTCCTCTCTGTCTTCCACCTGTTCCACTGCCACTGCTCAGACATGAAGCCTTCATCATCCCTAGTGTGATTCTGCCTGTAAAAGCTGATATATTAACTCAAAAGTAAAACCTTCTTTTAACAAATGAAATCTTGCTAGGCTGGCCCTTTTCGCTGCCATATGGTTGCAGTTTTGGCAAAGTGGTTTTCCTCCAAAGCTGTTAATATCCTCCCTCCTCCAAGAGCTGAAAACAGATAAAATATAAGTACTTAATTAAGGCAGAATTTTAATTGGATATGTGTAGGCATAGTGGCATAAGGCAGATTTCACAGTGGTATATTATAGACTTTAAAGTATATATACTTTTTTGTAATTTAGCCCCTGTTTTGCATTTACCTTGTCCTTTTAAAATCTCCATTTGGTTAAAATAAGAGCTTTGACAAAGTGAACTTAATTAATAGATTTTAATAAAATAAGTCATGAAACTTCTCACTAAGAGGGACACCTCTTAAGCTTACAGTTTTGAATACATAGCTATTTTACCAGACAACCAGACTGTAAAAAAAGGATGACATCACTTCTCTCCTAACTTTGCTTTGAAGCTGATATGCTGTGCAAAAAGACTAAAATACCTGTAGCATCATAGATGACAAAAAAAGTAAAAGACAGAAGGAACCTGACTCTGTTGCTGGTAGAAGAGGAACCTGATGTGACGAGGCAACTCCAGCAGCCGGTGTCTGCTCCCAGCGCTGTTTGATGCTTCCTCTAGTAGGAAATGCATATGCAGTCTGAAATTACTAAGCTGCAAGTCTTTGAACTCTTTAGCAACACTTAAGAAATAGGACTGCACTGTAGGAAAAAACACCACACATTTGTATTTGGTTCTGCCCTTCCTTGTATCCTATCAACAACTGAAATGTGAATGTGGAATTTTTAATTTACAATGGCAGAACAGCTGGGGGAAATTTGCATAACCAAAGTCAACGTGCGACGTTACAGAAGGTAGAAGTGGTTCTTCTTTTAGGTTAAACAGTTTTCGTGTCAGTCACGTTCTCGTATGGAGCCTGTCACTATCAGTACCCAAAAGTGAGGAGATGTGCATGTGTGCCTGGCCAAGTTGCTTGTCCATGGTCACTTATGTGTGTTGTGGTAGGCTGGCTGTTTCATTCTTAGTGTATCTGTTGGGTTCCTTTTGATTAGGAAAAGCAAACTATTTTTTTTCATAGACCTTTAGGAATCAACCTTTGCTGTGGGATGGTCCTTTTGATCCAAAATTTTCTTCAGTGGCACGTGTTTTTGCTTCTTCTTCTCAGATATTTTAGGTCATCCTTTTGGAATAACAAAAAGATGGATATCATATGTCATGTGCCATAATGTTGTTGCTGTAGTACAGGGTCTTTTGCTCATAAAGTGTTTGAGCTATTGTTTTATCAGAGCACAGTCGTCCTCTTGACAGGAACATTTTCCCTAGTGTTTTACCACTGCCAGCAGTGTCCTTGAATATCAGTACAGACCTTGCCTTTAACTCTTTGAGGCACTGTCTCATCTGGTGCATTTACGCATGCATTTCTGCCCCTGCATTATTCATACTCATCTTCCTCTTTCTATTAATATCTTCATTTAAAATTATCTGAATGGCAATTTAAGTGTATGCAATCATCTAGATTATAAAGTAGTGGAGAACAGAAGGCATATAGCTATAAAATATTAGGAAGAAATATTTTTAGCATTTATTTACTGAGAACATGATAGTCCTAATGTATTGCATGTCACTGAACTTACCTAAAGATCATATAAATTCTACAGAAGCTATCACATATAATTGGGTAATTTTTTTTTTACTTCTACAGCATAAAAATCTAGACAAGAGATAAAAATTCATCTGTTTAAATGATTCATTGAATCCCAAAACAAACCTTACAGAAAATGGGAAAACTGCAAGATAATTGTAAAGCTTTTTTATATGTTTCATAATAAATGCAATGGGAGTTGGGTGCAAAACGCTGCAGGCATTTATTTTAATTTCTTATACTCAAGTATTCCTATTATATTAGCAATTTTACCCTGTAGTGTCACAAATGTAATAATCAGCTCTATGTTCTTCATAAACCGAGTTTTTTTGAAACAACAGAAGACTAAGCTAAACAGAAGATAGAGTAAAAATGTAAGTCAGGCCATATTTACCAAAGTAGTCTTTAACTCTGATACTTTTTCTTTTTACATTTCCGCTATCTCTATAACTGCCAATCAACATTTACCTTTTATTTCTGTCTGTGCTTTTTGTGTTCAGTGTTAGACCTCTTTTTCCAAAACTGTTGCAAAACAATTCGGTCGTTATATTCACAGACATGGATAAATGATTTCTGGCATATGTCTTCTAGAAGGAGTAGAGAATATTGATAGCAAACAGAGGAACTTAGGAAAGTGGAACTGTAAATGTCATAAATATTGACATCCATGAGAGACTAAATGTGTAGCTTAATTCTTGTCAATCTTGGTGTAGTTCTACTTGTGGCTATCAGACCTGGTCTGCAACAGAACTGCTTGAACAAAGGAGTCTTCTACAAACTCTCTTTTTAATTGGAGGATTAGCATGTAATTTTGACTGACTTAATATGCTGAGACTTTTCAGCAGTATTTCCCCACATCAGATGTAATGTGCTGTTGAAACAGCAGAGGAAATTGAGGTCCTATTTCAATACTATTATTTTATCCTTTTAAAAAATAAAAATTAAAACGATCAGCAGTCTGGTCTGCTGTACGGTTATTTCCGAGCAACCAAACTTTTTTTTTCTGCCTCACAGAATACAAACAATGTATTCTTCTTTGGAAAATTTTGTCAGATCTAAAGATTTTTTTATTTTCTGGAAATACTTATTCTTAGAAAGAGTAGTGATGCATACTGAAACCCTACCATCTCTTCTTTTATTTTGTTCTTAAACTAATAGCTGATCCATCCATTCTGTTGTTAAATATGGTTTAAAAAGAAGTCTCCGTGACCACAGACATGAGCAATTTACGTACAGTTTGAATGCTACTCAAATCTAAGGAAATTCAAATAATGCACTTACCACTGTTATTAAAGCCTTGTTTTTCAGTATTTTTAAAATATTCTCACATTATATAATATTCTTTTAGAAGAAGATACTTTTAAAGAGCTACTGAGTTATAAAGAAAGTATGTATGTTGAAATGTCATGATATAGAGGTATATTATATACCTATTCTATCTGATATTTGTTTTGAGACCGAGTGCAGAATGGTATGACTACACAGAATGCAAAACTCAGATAATCAGATTTTCAGTGACTTCCAAGGGCGTGAAGCTCAGAAATACTGGCAAATAATAGTAAAATGGAGAGCTCAGTAGTCTGATGTTTAAGCATGCCTGAGGACAGTGCTTAGAAAAACTGTATATGTTACTCTACAGAAAATCAAAAGTAAGTGAATAAAAGTTATTCTCACTTTAAATGCTTGGATATATCTGCCTATGGCCTAACCTTACAAAAATCACACTGAAAAAACCAAATCATGCTAGATCTCAAATTAATTGATTGTGAAAGTTGTTTAAAAATAATATTGCTCACATTACCTCCTTCATTCTATTGGTAATAAACAGGTCCTTAACTCTTAAGTGGATTTAAAAACATTTCTGAGGATGCTGTTAACGCTGCAATCTTCTCTTCCTGGCCAATTCTCTCCTCTGTCAGACCAATCTCTGAAGCAACTGAGCTGTATAGAATGTATCTTTTTTCCACCATGGCCTTGAATATGTGTCTGAGCTTTGCCAACCCAGATAAGAGATTAAAGGATCAACAAAGATTGGAGATTTCAGAACTTGAGAAAAAAGAAGTATTAAAACATTTTGAAAGTTATTTCCAGTAAGACTGAGGTCTTGCCTGTTTCTGTACCAAATCACAATGGTATGGGAGCAGTTTCCACAAAAACAGTGTGGCTGGATTTCACAAAGCTAATTCCAGAGTGCTTGCTGATGTGCCTAAAAAGTAACAAGCCAATGGTGCCCTCATTCTATAATGCTCTGATAATCATCCTACTGTAATTCCCGAGGTTAAGAGATATTTTTTTCAAGCCACGATAAATGATGTGAAAAAAATTACCAGATTAGTTGAGAGTTTTAGAAATCACATATTTACATGCAGCTTTTTCCTTGCCATTTAATCTGAACCTTGCAACTATGCAGCCACTTACACACATGCATGTTAATATTTTATTCGATGTATTTGTCTAAATTAAACAGCATTTAGTTCTAAAGCAGAGTCAAATTCAATACCAGGATGAAAAAAACATATGCAGAGTAGGAATCAGCACATCAATGGAATTAAAAATATTTGATGAAAAATGAGGCTGTCATAGCCTCTGGCCAGAAAATACTTTAAAGGCAACAGAATATTCCTAACTCTAAAATGGGTTTTACATATTTGGCTTTAGTAATCAGTTTGTTATTTTCATACATGATTGCTAATGGCAAATCTCTAAAACTTTCTTCATTATCTCTGGTGGTGTTTTCTATGAAATGATAGGAGTGTTACTTTCAAATATATGTTAGGGTTGGAGATGTTGTGGCAAGTGATACTATGATGAAGTTTATCTTTCATAAATAATATAGAGATCTAAGTCTCCTGAAGCTGTATTAATAATGGTTTCTTGAAAGTTCAGCTGATTCACTCGTATTTCCTTCTAGTAGCCCTTGGATTTAAATAGATAAGAATCTTTGGATTCATATTTCTAGTAATCACATTTTGAGTTATCACAAGAACGTCACATGCTAGTTGAAAAATCTTTGGCTTATTATAGAATTTACAGCATGCCAAATTGTTTCTAGTTTTCATTCCACCTACAGAAAATGAAGTAATTCAGATTATTGAACTTAGTAAAGTGAATTCATTTGCTTTCTAACCAAGACTTTTAACCTGAGTTCATGATTTTAATGCTAGGAACAGTATTTTCTTGTTTAATTTTCCTGTATTCAGGAAGGTACTGCATTGGAATGCCTTCACATTCTTCGAAAATTATTTGCGATGTACTACTTACCACCTTGTCCTGGTTTAGGGCAAATTTTGGGAGGAAACCTCCAAATGGGGTTGCTCTGGGAAAAAAAAAAAAACAAATGGCCCCTCTCTCACAACTGGTCAGGAAAAAACTTCCTTGGAGAAAAATGGAAAAAGCTAT
>WBMY01014333.1:5736-25773 GCA_013397315.1 Donacobius atricapilla
CTGCTTATGGGCCATGGACTCAAACACACTGCATACTGTTGTGTCACTTTTAAAGATAAACAACTTCAAAGGCAAAGGATTTTTCATTTTAAGGAACAAAGATGTTTTCTCACTTCTTCACTGGCGCAAAGAGCTTCTCATCTCTATCTCTGTTCAAGCACCTCATGAGATCACTATCACTTAGTTAATCACAAACACCTTTGCTCAAAATCTACACATACATCTAAACAATCATCTCCCTAAATGCATATATTTCTTATAATTTAAAAGATAATCTACATATAGAGTTTATTTTCATGGCTCAATAAGAAGTTTAGCCTAAAATGGAACAGCAAACTCTTCAATCCTTTCAATTGTAATAGTCCTTTCACTCTTGCTTTACTGACTTCATGCTGTGTCTTCTCTGTGTTCACTCTGTCTCTTTTCTTCTTACTCAACAGGAGAATTAAAGTTTTAAAGTATCTTAATCTATACCAAGAAGAAGTTAAATCTCTCTCTCTCTCTTTCAAACTACAGCTCACAGTGTTACATTTCAAAGCCACAATAGAGGAAGGAAGACTCATGCCAAAAGATCAGCGATCAGAGCCCCCCTTCATAGTAATCAGGGCAGGCCCAGCCCAACTGGGCCTATTGCTGTTATCAAGAGAGCAGAGCCCAGGAGACATCACTCCCAGCTCAGGCAGCTCCAGGAGAGCTTTAAAATTAGCTGATGTTAAACTGCGGCCTCCCCCATCAAGAGTCAATCGGTCCTGGCCCAAACCTCGGGCCAGCTCCCCATCTCTAACAAAGAAGAGTGGCAGGGGCCAGGCCAGCCTGGGCTGCTCCAACAGAGCGGCTCTCAGTTGTTACCTACTAGAAAGCCAGAAAAGAAAAGAACTGTTCCCAGAGAACATCTAATATTTAACCCTTAGAAGTTCATGTAAACATATCTCTTTCCAATTGATTTATCAAGCTATAACTTCCAAAAAAATCACTTCCTAACGAAATTGGAAGAGCATTATTTGAGATTTTTTTACCCTGACATTTAACCTCACTTTATTTTGCTGCTTTATTTTCTGCCTCCCTGTGATATTTTCTCTTCTGCTTCTCACCTTGTTTCTTTAATTAAAAATTAAAAAGAGAGAGGCCAACTAGAGAAAATATCACAGGGAGGCAGATTGTATGGAGATAAATGAAGAAAATAAGTGAAAACCTCAGCTCCAAAGACCAACCATTTGGGAGGAGAGAAAGAAAAAACTGTAATTATTTTGCCATAGCCCGTTTCAGGTATGTGGCCCAGAAAGTGGTTTTTCCCTTTTCCCTGATGTCCCAGTTAGAAAAGGCAGGCGTCTGCTAGGGAGGGCAGGACCTCCCTTTGGAATGGAGAATTCAAACCCCCTCCCTCCGAATTATTAAAACTTGGATATTACGTTGGCTCTCAGGCAAGGATATGGGGATAGGAATAGCAGCTCTTTACTAGTATGTATAACAAGGCAAACAAACAACAACTACAGCATTAATGACAAACAAAACCAGGACCCTCGAGGGGCTTTTGTTACACACAGCCCGAGGCAGTCTGGTCTCAGTGCAGGGCTCCGAGAGCACCAAGCTAGAACGGTGGAGAATCCCCGGCTGGTGGGTGGGATGTACCAAAGCTCCGCGGCGGTAGCTGGAAGGGCAGGGATGTCCTGGCAGGGCCGGGCAGTGCAGGGATGCAGCGTATCCAAAGCGGTGCTGAAAGAAAGCGGCGGCGGTGGGACAGGGCCGGCCCAGCCCAGCAGGGCAGGAGGAGGCGAGCTCAGAGTTCCTGGGCACACGAGGAGATGATGGGAGATTTCCTCAGGAATGGACCCGGTGATGGCAATGAAAAAACTCTTCGTGCAGCCAGAGTGGCCTCTTTCCGATGCTGAGAGCAAGAGGGCAAAGCTGTCCCACCCCTGTCCTCAACCTCCCAAAACCTCGTGGTATCACTTTTTCCCTCAGAGAGAAAAAACTCTCAGGGTGTAGCCTGGTGCTACACTTTCCTACCCATTTGTATTGTTTTGGTCAGGCACCCATATGTACCCAGTAATTAGTCTCCTAGCAACTTTGTGGGAAAAAGATTCTATAGGGAAAATAAACAAGTCTAATCCCCAACACCTGAAAGGAGGATTTTTGGGAGCTCACAGCAGCTTGAAGGAACCCAGCACACATCCAGAGCCCTCACCAGTTCATTTAAGGAGGGAGCACAATTTATGGTGGCAAAGGGGATGAGTGTGGGAAGGGAATGGAGCTGGGAAAGGAGCTCAGCCTGGAGAAAAGGAGGCTCAGGGGGCACCTTCTGGCTCTGCACAACTCCCTAACAGGAGGGGACAGCTGGGGTGATTGGACTCTGCTCCCAGAGCAGGGACAGGAGGAGAGGGAACAGCCTCAAGGTGTGACAGAGTGTGAAGGGTGGATATTAGGGGAAGAGATCTTGAGAAAATGGGTGGTCAGGCATCAGAACAGGGTGTCCAGAGGGCAGTGTTGGAGACCTGATCCCTGTTGGAATTTAAAAGCCATGTGGACGTGGATATCTGGGACATGGGCCAGTGGTAGCCTTAGCAGTGCTGGGGGCGTGGTCGGACTTGATGGTCTTAGAAGGCTTTTCCGGCTAAAGCAATTCAATGAGTCTATGATGCCCCATCTGTATCTTAACATTTTGCCAAGAATGAATTCTTTTTGTTCCAGAAATTTCATTCTCCATTTGTATGGGTGTGGCAGATGTTCTAAATGAATCAGCCAATTTAATGATTAAAAGAATTTATTAAACAATCAAAGTAAAATTGGAAGAAGCCACAAGCAAGACAGCACTGAGCCGGGAGATCGGTGCTGTGTGAACTGGGTTCAGACCGCTTCGTTCCCCTGTAGTTCACAAAACACTGNCTGTTCTTTTCGTCACATATTAATGCACTTTCTTTCTTGTGGCTGCCCTGGACAAAGGAGTGTTCCCGTAATATTGCTCTTGCTGGAATCTTGTTAGACAGTAATCCTTTTGAATATCTTTTTCTGGCGATGAATATTTGTCTTATTGTTTTAATGCATAACGCTGGGGTTTCACCAGACAAAATAATCCTCCAGAATATCCCCCTTTGAGACAAGAATTCACCTCTGGTAGCAATTACCTTTTCTCTTATCACCTGGTGCATATTTGCTCTTGGTTGCCATTAAAAGATACTGTAGTTTCAGTCCTCCTTTATATTTCTAAATCATATATTACACAGATGACAAAACAAAGCTGGGGTTTTTCTGACTTGTGGTGGTTGTTGCAAAATGGGAGCTGGTGAAGTTTCACTACATGGAGTCCAAAGTGGGATATTGGGGCTGATTGAATTCTTCCTTTCAACTGGAGTTTTAAGGTCATAATACTCCTTATTGCCCGTATGCCTTCATAAGGCGAGGGCAGGGATGTGGTTTAGGATGCCTACCGGATGCATCACCCTGTTTCAGGCAGAATGACCCCAAATTCCTCCTTTCTCCTCCATCTTGCCCTTTTGTTGGGGAAGCAGAGGTTTTGGTGCATTTTTGTTGGTAGCCCCCCAGTGTTGTCCCTATCCCAGTGTCCTACCAGCTCCCTTCAGCAACAGCTTTGGGATGCAACCATGATCACTGCAGGAATTGTAGAGAAAGGACAGCCCTCTCCTGGAAACATGCTTTGCTGCAAAATCCCACAGATTCTGCCACTAATCAAGGACATTGTACTATTTTATTTATGAAATCAGCTCCTTGGTTTGCAATAACCAAAAATATGGCAGGGCCAGCAATCCCTGTCCACATTCCCAGATCCTGGGCTTAATATCTGGAGAAACGACTCATTAGTGGTTAATTACCTCAAAATCACAGCTGGTTAATATAATTTCAGTATTCCATCCAGATGATTTGATTTCTTTTGCTCTTCCTGGGGCCCTTTTCCCTGTCTTGGGATGAATGCTGGCTGCATGGACAGGGTCTGACCAAGGTGACTGAATCCAACAGCACTGGGGAAATAAAAAAAATAATTTAAAAAATTGGTCTTGTCACATCCAGAAACCCATTTGCCTGTTTTTGAGGGCTCTTTCTCCGTTCTGGGGGATGAAGAGGAGGGTGAGACAGCAGCCCAGAACCCGTATTCTCTGTCTCTGGTGCCATCTAGTGCCTTCCCACAGGGGCAGCTTCCAGCCAGGGGTTACTGAGAGAAAGTATGAGTGGCTGAACTGCAAAAAATTATTGTTATTGCTTCCCTTGCAAAAAGTGTGCAGCTGAGAGCCCTCACCTCCACCCACCCAGCCCTCCCCAGCCTTTCACTGGGGTTGGGAGCAGGCTGAGCTGAGCCTGGAGCTCCAGGAATTAAAGGGATTTCTCCCTGGGACACAGGGAAGAAGAGGATGCAGTTGTAAAAGTTTGAAGTAGATACAAAGGATCTGGAAGAAACAAAACTGGAAAGGTTTGGATGTCGCTGATCACGAGCCAGTCAGGGACAAAGCAAATGCACTCCAGGTGCAGATGGCATTTCATCAGAGGCACCAGTCAGGCTCCAGGAGCTGCGTTCAGTTCAAACAAAATTGAACAAAAAATTCACAGCACCTACAGCAATGGAAAATTAATTCGACAGAGGACTCTTGTTTGTTTTCCCAGCTCTGATGTGGTTGCCCTGGATTCACCCAAAGCTGTCGATGCAGCAAGTAAGTGTAGGAAATTTTCTGAAATTAAACTTCCAGACAGCTTTCTCCCTGCTCACTCTAGCTTTGCCCTGAGACTGTCTGAAAGATGTTTCCTTCCCAGTGGCTGGCACTCAATTCTAATTTTAAAATGAATTGCAAATCCAGATGACTAACCAGATCTGTGAGAAAGCTTCCAAGGGGCATTTGTGAATCAGCAGTTGTCAGGACTCTCGGGATTGCATTTGGTTTTCAAAAGCTCAAGATATAGACTGTTGGATCCTTGTCTGCCCTTTAGCATCAGTAACAAGAGGATTTCACCTTATTTGCACCAAAGTTGTCGGTAAATGCAGGGTTTGTCCATCCCAGGTTTGGACTTTGCAGGCATTCTGCTCCTTCCCTGTGCAGACAGAAGGGAAACTGCATGCCTGGAGTGCTCTGGAAAGAAAGCCACAGCAGATGACATTCAGAGATGACAGCCCCAAAAAGGAGAGGCAAAACTGGTAGTATTTCAGCCAAGGGAGGTGATGCCTTCAGCAAAGAACACCATTTACAGGTTCTCCAGGGAACTGAGGAACTAATCCACTTAGCACAACCCATTCAGTCCTCATTTCAAGGCAGGCAAACTAAAATTCCAGCCACAAAATCAATCTGCATTGCAACTAATTCATCCAGAAAACACAATACAAAATCTAACCTGGTTTTGGGTAGTTTTGATCAGTTTTTGCGTTACCCCAGAAATAACAATTCCCACAAAGTCAAGTGGCTCCTACATAAGGAGGTGCCAAGGGCCACAGGAGAAATTTTAAGAGCTTTCCATTCAGTGTACCCTGAAGCCTACACATTCTGGGTGTCTCTTGGTGATAGAGAAGGAAAGATTCAGGAGATATTTTATCTGTCTTCTTCCCACATCTGCACTGAACTCCATGGCTCTGTTCTCCCTCAGTGGCTGATAAACACAAAATAAAATCTGAGACTGGTGCCCACCTCTGCAATGACCACCAGGCCCAGAATTTGGCTCCACAAATGCCAAGGACTAGGTGAGGTTGAAAACCAACTCACTTTACCTTCATTATCCATATTGGTACTTAAAATACATGGATAAATGGCCTTCCTGATTTGCACAGGGAGCTTTCTCATGTGATAAATACATATAAAACCCTGGAAATGTACTACTACTAATTATTACTCCTATTCCCATTTTCATTTTGCCTGTTTGAGGGCTGGCAGGCAGCAAGACGCCAAGTTCAGCACAGTGCAGCTGTACTTTATCCTCCTCCTCTTTACTTGTGGCTCCAAATTCCCTGATAAAATTTTGTGGTTCTCTGAACACAGCTCACCCTGGTACCACCCCCCTGGTCAGAGAGGACGCGTCCTGTAGCATCAACCTCTGAGTCCAACAGTCTCACTGACCAGCAGAAGATGTCTGGGAGGATGGACAGGGGGATGCAGTCAGAGAAATAATGGTGGGAAGGTTGTTCTGACACCTGAAGGACTCAGGTGTGTGGGGAGGTGGAGGCTGTGCTGAAATTACATCCCTGGAAGGGATTCTGCAGGGCACAATGAACCCCAAAACAGGGAGGAGAGGGAGCTGCTGGAGCCAGTCCAGAGCAGGCCATGGAGATGCTCCCAGGGCTGGAGCCCCTCTGCTCTGGAGCCAGGTTGGGAGAGATAGGGGTGCTCACCTGCACAAGAGAAGGCTCCGGGGAAACCTGAGAGCCCCTGCCAAGGCCTGAAGGGGCTCCAGGAGAGCTGGAGAGGGACTTGGGACAAGGCATGGAAGGACAGGACACAGGGAATGGCTTTAAATGGACAGAAGGCAAGGTTGGATGGGATACTAGGGAGGAATTCCCAGCTGTGAGGCTGGGGAGGCTCTGGCACAGGTTGCCCAGAGAAGCTGTGGCTGCCCCATGGATCTCTGGGAGTGTCCAAGGCCACGTTGGGTGGGGCTTGGAGCAACCTGGGACAGTGGGAGGTGTCCCTGCACATGGCAGCGGGTAGAATGAGACAATCTTTAAGGTCCCCTCCAACCCAAACTATCCTCGGATTCTGTGATGGGTAGCAGCCACTTGTCACTGGTACCTGCACATCCCCTGGCACTAACGCTACAGGAAGAAGTGATGGTCCTTCCCTGGTCCAAGATTAAAAGGAAGGTTTTGCAGTCAGGAAATCACTTTTAACATTCTGGATGTGTTAAATTAAATGTGTTACAGCAAGAAACTGCGCTGAATTTCAGCAACTATAACCCAGAATTTACGGATTTAATTGGGAGATGTGACGAACAGCAGCATTTTTGACGGAAGTGGAAGAAAAAAAAACCCAAGAAATTGATATTGTTTAAATAATACACTCTATTTTATTTCATCTTAAAATAGTTTAACCTTTATGCTACAGACTTGTTTCAAAAAACAGAAGGTCTCATCTTGCACCAAAAATATATATATTTATATATATATAACACTCTGTTTTATTATTATTTCTCTCCAAAGACCATTAAATACTAGATGGAAAATGAGAACTAAATAGTGAGTGTCAAGAAGAATCAAATTTTATTTTCAACTAGAGCCGCACATTTTAAACATATTCTGAGCAATGATTTGTCTTCACTATAGAAGATTCCAAGTTCACACTCCAGCAATTCAGGAAAACGGCTAAACCCTGAAGGTCTCAAGCCAATGCACACTGAGGTTGATGGGCAGTCCCACACCAACCCCATTGGGTTCTGGACTAGGTCCCAAGTGCATTGGTTTTCAGCCATACAATGGCCAACTTTTCTCTTTCCTGCTGAGAAGAGCAAAAACCACGTAGGCACATTTTTGCCCTTTTTAAAAAGTAGATGTTTGAAAAAAAAGAAAAAAAAACCCACCAAAAAAACCCCAAAACAAAACAAAACAAACAAAAAAACCCCAAACAATTTCCTACTCACATCCAGTGATTGGTTTTTCAGATCACTAGCCTTGAAATTTGTTAAGAGAAAATACATAGTGTTTTAAACAAAAGAAAACCTGCATCGGACTACCATACATGAGCTGTTTAAACAAACACAGTGCACAGTTGGAGGAAGTTTGGTTAGGAGGCAGTTGTTTTTATGTACACATGGAAGTCACATCATATCTCAACTGAAAAACAAGGAGCGTTAGTTTGCATTTTTTCATGGAAGGACTGCAAACGGGGTCCCTGCAGCTTTCTTCACAACCGATCTTCAGGAGACTGTGAAACAGGAAGAAGCAGCCACAGGAGGTGGTTGTTCCAAAGTTACCTTTACAGCAGGTGTGTGAGCTCACAGCTGACAGAAACACAAGGAGAAAGGATGGGCAGAGCAGCATGGGGCCTTTCCCCTCTGTGGCGCCAACAGGCTCCATCGATGGTCCCCTCCCTCCCTCCTACAGAAAGAAATTAGTCACTAAAAACATCACAGATATTTTTCTGGCTGTGCAAGACACTTCTACTCAATGTTCTAGAAAGCTGGAAATGAGAGTATCAATCCTTACCTAGCTGTTCTGTAAAGTGCAGTATGAACTGTTCTGCTTATGGAAGAAACAGATGTTTGTTACCAACTATACACACCCCCACTGGGCTGTTCTTCTTTTATGTGACAACACAGGTAACTCTATTTTAATTTTTTATTTTGCCCACAAATAAAATTATGGGAAGCCAAATAAATTTTGAAACCAGCCAACACAAAAGGAAAGCAGAACTTCCCATGTCCTGACTACCCCTGTTCAGCCCTAAATAGTAAAAAATCTGATGGCAGAGCTGTACCAAATTCCCAATAGAAACATCTGAAATATTAAGGAATGTTTCAATTGCACAATAGACATGTAAAGTAAATAATATCATCTTGTTAAAGTCTGATCTTTGGTTTTTGCCCTGGGAAAGGCTCAAAATGACAGATGAGGGGCAGGAATTTTCATATACACCATAGAAACTGCAGCCCACTAAAGTTCCACTGATTTTGGTAAATATTCTGGTAGAAAGTGTTTCCTGAATCATGGCATTTCCAAAACTAACAGGAGAGACATGACTGAAAGCCAGGGAAATGGTGCAGATTACTAATTAAAAAAAAAAGAAAAAAAAATTAGTATCACAACCTTAGTTTCTGACCCTGATCCTGCAACATCTTTTAGGACAGAATTTTAAGCACTTCAGTGGCCCCACAAATTCCAGCAACAGGACCCGGCTTTATTCCCTAAACCAAGACAACATCCCTTTGCCAGGCTGGAGTTTTGGAATTTGCTTGGGATTTGTTTTTTATTTTCTGAGATGGTAAATGATGCAAACAAGCAGCAGTAGAGATGGGGACTATGAGTAATATATTTCATTCTTCTCCTTCATCTACTCCAGGCAAGACTTAGATAAAGGTAAAAAAGTTCAGCTATTAAATTAAAGAGGAGAGGGATGCTGGGCCTTTTTATTACCTTTTCCTGTGCTTTTGCAATGTTCCTAAGTCACTACTATTACTATTTTAGCCATTCCAAGCTGTGGGAATTGACCAGTGAAATACAGTAGTCAAGTAGACAGACGACTCAGCACTGAGAGTATAAACTATAAATTACATTGAAAAAAACCCCATTTTAATTAGAAGCTGTTCAGTGCATTTGTTATGGGCCATTTGCACTAAAGACAATCCCTCCTGCTAATAATCAGTTTGGGTAAAAATACTCCTGGCCCAAATTCTGGAAGTGTTGAATACCCCCCCGTTCCACTGAAATCAGTGAGGACACAGCATTTCTCAAAACCACTGATGCTCACACAGCAACACACTAACTTCTACTAACCAACTCAAGATACTGATAAATTAAAAATGTCCTGGAGTCAGGAGGTGAGGAGGGTGGCAGGACGTAAGTTTGCAAGCAGTTATTTTGTTAGATACACGCGCACATTAGTAACTGCAGATGTGTTTTAAGTTTGGTGCTGTAATTCTGGCGAGGAATCCTCCTTGGAGAAGGCAAAACCATTCGAAATGATACTGAAGTCAGGCTANGGCATTTCCAAAACTAACAGGAGAGACATGACTGAAAGCCAGGGAAATGGTGCAGATTACTAATTAAAAAAAAAAGAAAAAAAAATTAGTATCACAACCTTAGTTTCTGACCCTGATCCTGCAACATCTTTTAGGACAGAATTTTAAGCACTTCAGTGGCCCCACAAATTCCAGCAACAGGACCCGGCTTTATTCCCTAAACCAAGACAACATCCCTTTGCCAGGCTGGAGTTTTGGAATTTGCTTGGGATTTGTTTTTTATTTTCTGAGATGGTAAATGATGCAAACAAGCAGCAGTAGAGATGGGGACTATGAGTAATATATTTCATTCTTCTCCTTCATCTACTCCAGGCAAGACTTAGATAAAGGTAAAAAAGTTCAGCTATTAAATTAAAGAGGAGAGGGATGCTGGGCCTTTTTATTACCTTTTCCTGTGCTTTTGCAATGTTCCTAAGTCACTACTATTACTATTTTAGCCATTCCAAGCTGTGGGAATTGACCAGTGAAATACAGTAGTCAAGTAGACAGACGACTCAGCACTGAGAGTATAAACTATAAATTACATTGAAAAAAACCCCATTTTAATTAGAAGCTGTTCAGTGCATTTGTTATGGGCCATTTGCACTAAAGACAATCCCTCCTGCTAATAATCAGTTTGGGTAAAAATACTCCTGGCCCAAATTCTGGAAGTGTTGAATACCCCCCCGTTCCACTGAAATCAGTGAGGACACAGCATTTCTCAAAACCACTGATGCTCACACAGCAACACACTAACTTCTACTAACCAACTCAAGATACTGATAAATTAAAAATGTCCTGGAGTCAGGAGGTGAGGAGGGTGGCAGGACGTAAGTTTGCAAGCAGTTATTTTGTTAGATACACGCGCACATTAGTAACTGCAGATGTGTTTTAAGTTTGGTGCTGTAATTCTGGCGAGGAATCCTCCTTGGAGAAGGCAAAACCATTCGAAATGATACTGAAGTCAGGCTACATTCCTTTGGACGTGGAGAAATGTCATGGGTTTGGGTTTCATGGTGCCAAGGACGGGGCCTCTGGAGGTGATAGTTTAACCACTGACTTTCTGTGCCAGGGAGGGCAGGAGGGGAGAGGGCAGAGCACAGTGACACGGCGTTGTTACAGGAGGTATTTGCGCCTGGTGTCCTCATCCAGAGTGAGGTCCACCACTTCTGGGGGTGAGGACCAGTTCTGCTGGGGAGCCACTGCTGTCCATGGCTGCACGGGCTGGGCGCCCCCAAACGGCGAGCCGCGCTTCCAGGAGGATACGCTCTGGATCACCCCTCCCCTGGGATGCACACACCTGCAGCGAGGAGAAGGACACACACAGCATCAGGGACACTGCTCAGCTCAGCCACGACAGCCCCACCTCCAATGTTTCATCATTATCTGGTTAGCGCTTCCCTCTCCAAACTGGATTCTCCAACTTGTAGAGTCCACTTGTAGTGGCATCTCAAACACCCAGTGAATAAAGCTAAATTTAAATTTGAGGGATTTGGTGGGGATTAAATTACTCTAAAGGAATGCCAGTGGGTGTAATGTGATCTTCCTTAAAAAATATGTGCATGGATCCCAAGGATCTTGAGGAAGCCTGCCCCACCATGTGTAGTATAATGCACAGTCTCCTGGACTTTTTAAAAAGAAAAATTTGAAGTGAGGTTGCCCAAGAGAAAAAGAAAAGCTATACTGCAATATTAAATCAAAGCCATATTAAAACAAGGAGGTAATGATATTTTCTCATTACAGTAATTGCAAAAGATACCTTGCTAATTATGTTATTACAGCCGTTATGTCTGATTTTTTTTGTTTTGGTCTTTTTAACTGAAAATTACAAACATGCTGGGAAATGCTCACTGACAACCGTTCAGCCCCACTTCAGCAAAACATTCAAGCTTTAAGTGACTACAGACAATGGGACTAAAAGGTAGATTTGAAGATAAGGCTCCAGTGCCCTGCTGAAGCAGAATACACAGGTACCTATTCACACAGCATTTTTACCTATTATATCCATAGTAGATACATGACAAATGAAGCACAAGTTAAGAGCATTTAGAAAAAAAGAAATGCAAAATGAAAGGCAGAATAATTTTATGTATGATGAACTGATAACAGGAATTTACTAGAGGCTTTAGGATGATGACTCTATTTCCAGCTGTAAATCCTACACAGGCACTAATAAAACTCAATACCTACTGCTTCAAAAATTGTTTTGCTCTTGTAAGCACAGGTAGTGGCTCCTGGCTGCATGGATAAACACGAGGTGTTCTGGCTGCTGGGGTAACCTTTTCCTATTTCTTTGTGAAGGCATGTGTATTTCAGGAACTCAGATTTCCTGCACTGATCAAATACCCTTGACATCTACATTTTATTTATTCCAGTTTAAGTCTGTGCTATTTATTTTCTCCAAAACTACTTAGGTTATGCTCAGCTGTCTTGGAGTTTCATGAAATAAAATGAAAAATCTCATTCTCTGAGCTGTAACTTCTCTAAATATAAATGTCGCATTGCCTTCTCAGATACACTGCTTAGGTTTAGATGTGATGCTCAGAATGGTTCTTCTATTACTTTTTCAGTCATAAAAACATATACTTAAAGTATATATGTACGAAGAATTAGCAATAAGACCCTGTAACTGTAACAAATGTACAGGATTTCTTTCTTTTAAAGCTTTCTTTTAAGGAGAAATATTTTTAAGCATAACTGGCAAGAAAAGCTTATAGGCAGAGCAAATTAAGTATGATGTTTGGTCTCAGGGACTGTAGTACACTGACGCAGTTCGTCACACACACACACAAACATACACTCACACTTTGATCAGAAGGTATGAACTTTATTTAAAAGTCTGACTCCATTACATAGTATCTCTACCAAGGCCAGGGATTGGGGGAGAAGGTTGACACCTCTCCCCATCCCACTGGTTAAGACAACTGTCCATCAGCTGTCCATATCTCTAAGAACAGGAATGAAAACTTTCCTTGAAACTACAATAACATTGGCTGTGTTTACAGACCAGAGCGTGAGAAAGAACCCAAAACATGAAACTGTGAAACAGAAGAGAAGGCTGAAAAAATCAAGGCGACAGTACACCATTCTGAGAACAGTCCTCAGTGTGTAGGCGAAGCTAAGACTAACTTTTCTTCCTGAAGATGATAAAACCAAGCCATAAATTATCTCTCAGAAAAGATATATTGAAAAAGCCAGTTTTTATAGTTAAAGCAAGCCAACAGCAAAATGTTCAGTCAAACATGAGCACAGGGAACATGCTTCCAATCTGCAGCTAAGGGAAGATACCAAGTAAAGGCAATAAAAAACCCCAAAAAATCTCCTAGGAAAAACTAGAGGAAAACTGGTTTATATGCACACATGATTGAAAAAAAAATCTGCTGGTGAAAAATTAAACAAACTGAAAAATATGACCTGCTGTCCTCAGTAGATGCCAAGGAATATCCCAATGATGAGAAACAGCACCAATTCACTAAGAATTTGAAGATCTACAAATGATGGACAAACTCACAACCCACACCAGCCCAACGATGACATGGAATAGGGAGCATGATAAAAACCAGGATCCAAACACCACACTAACTATGTGTGCAGAAAATACCGATCAAAAGTCTAACCCTTGTCAAATGACAACCCTGCCGGAAGCCCATCAATACTTCATAACTGCAAGCCTAGACCTGCAAGAGAAATAAAACTCTAAATAGGATTCAAGGAACTGAAATGTGTGAGTGAGTATTCAAGGGAAGCAGTAAACAATGGTATGTGGGAGATGGGTACAGGAACAAAGGAGAGCACAGAAGAGTGATTAGGTCTGATTTGCTGAAATTATTTCAGTCCGTATCTACTGAAACTCATTTTCAAGAGCAACTCTGCATTTAGCTCGAATGGTCGCATATAGAGTGAGTATTATTGAGTCAGCAGCATGGAAAGCTTTGAAAGAGGGGACAGAAGCACAAGGGTCCTGTGTGCAGTGTTGCAAAGATTTACACCAGCTAGTGCTGGAGGGTGAATCCACACCCTTCACCATCAGCACAAAGACCCTCCAAGCCCTGGATTCTGTTGCATAAACAGCCAGGAGAGCTGCTTCCTAAGGAATTGCCATCTTCCAAAAGAGTTAGCCATGCAAAGACTTTCTCACTGTTGTATAAGCGAAGACTAAATCCCCTTTCTGGACCTGAAAATTGCCCTTTTTTTTCACATCCAACAGCACCGGGCTGGGCCCACATTATCCATGAAGTTTCCTGCCTGGAGAATTGGGTCCTGCACACCTTCTTTCTTCTTTCCTCAAGAAAGATGCAATCAAAGGACAAGGAACTCTGCTCTGTTCCTCACACCCCTTTTCTGCCTCCAAGCACCCATTAGGCAGCGGAAAATTTTGGAAGGAGTTTGTCTTTGTACTGTTTTAACTTGATTTTATTCCACCAAATTCACACTCCACACTATTATAAAATGTTGCTTTTGTTCAACTGCTTCATAATGTTTTAAGCCAAAGGAAGACCACAGACTGAAGATGAAGAGTAACGTAAAAAAATGCCTACTAAGAAGAACAGCTGCACAGGTCTCTGGCTGACAGAGAAATCCCTGGCACCCTTACCCTCATCTACTTTGACCTCTCTTGAATCTTGAAATAAACCCAAGATTCAAAATTATCAGATTTCTAACCTAAAGAGGATATCTTATGACATTAGCCATTGAAAAAATGATAGTGTTTTTAACCCTACTGATTAAATAAAGTGGAAGCTGATAAAAAAACTTAATATTTTGAAAGGAAACAAGAACTCACATAAATATTTTCACTTAGTTATTTGCATATTCACATATTCCTTTAAAATCTGAATTTCTGATGTATGTACACTTAGTGTCTCAATATTTGGTACTTTTATACTACACATCTTTAGCCAGTTAATGTTTGATATTGAATCACAATTTTAATCTGAATAACTATCAAGTTGGCCACTTTCTAAAGAAAAATACATTCTGACATCACCATAACCAGCAAAACAGAAAAAAACAAGTGCAACATTTGCTGCCTCTTGGGCATCACTCATGGATGGGTAACTACAGAAGTGAAGGCCAGCATTTCTTTCTTTATTGATTTTGGTAATGCAGACATTCTGATAAAATGGAAGTAATTTTAGAGCAAGAAAACATAATCCATACCTGGCATGTTCCTGAACTCCAACAATCTCTACTTCACTGTCAGAAGAGTCAATGTTAATTTCTTCATTGGCCTGGGCATTGCCACAAGAGGTTTTGTCACCTGTAAGGAAGCCTGGATCCAAACGACCTACAGATAGGGAAAATGAGAATAGAGACAGCGCTTAACAATTTACATGACTAAGAAATCAGCTGGAAAAGGAGTTTCCCAACCTAAGAAAAAAAACCAAACAAAACTGAGATTAGAAAATCTTATTAGACCAAGTTTTTCAACTCACAGTTCATCACCTGATACAGGAAAACCACTGAATTTAGTTGGTGTAAGTAGCTCTGGTGATGGTCCTGTCACAAAAATGTGAACAAAGCCTGACTGTTGCACCAAGAACAACTAGAATTTCCAGCTGAAATGTTATGACAATGCTAAGAGTCAGACTGTCCCTCAACCTCTTCGACATTAAGAAAAAAAAACAATCTAAGCAAATGCAATTATACTGTAGCAAAAAAAAAAGCCTATAGGCTGGACAGAAACATCCCACACATTAAGGAAAATTAATTTCATTTCTTTAAATAAAAAACTAGGGGAAGCTGATCAACAAAAAACACAGTAAACCCATCAGTTTCTGGCAGTGCTGCTTCACACATCTGGTCTAACATTATAACCAATGCTTAAAAAGAAGTGGTTTTCTTAAGTCCCATATGCAGCAGGGCTGTTTTTTTTATTACAGTTCCTCAGTGCCATCCAGTTTGTCAGCCAGTCAAACCACAAGCCCTCTCTGAATACTCACAGCCAGTGTGGCACATTTTTGCCTTTTCTGCCAAGTGCTGCTAAGAAGGTTCTTCACCCCAATTAGTGAATCTGTGTTGAGTCATACAGGATAATACTTGCATGGGAAACACAAAGCAGCTGAAATTATTATTTTGTTTACAAAAAATAGATTCCTCAAAAAATTAATTAATTAAAAGATATAACTTCCATTCTTTTTTTTTTTCCCAGGAAGAAGAGAAGATGATTAATTCCATAATCTCTCTTTATCATTAGCCTTGGGGATGCTGGGCAGCCGTGAAGTACCTGATAGTACCTACTTCTGAAAAACCACTTGCTCAGCTGCACTCCAGGGGAAGAGCCATTTGTTGAGCAGGAAATTTGAGAGTAGGTGAATATTTTATGTGTATCTAGTTTGAGTGGACACCTCCTCTAAGATGAGAGGAGAAGGATAAGCAATAATGATCCATGGGATTTCAAAGGTGTGTGAACATGCAGAACTGATTATATCCCCAGGGAGATTAAAAGGAAACAGAAGAAATTAAACTTGAAACAAGTGCCAGGGAAACTTTCTAATGACTAAGCACGTGGAAAAGATGAAAGCAAACAGAATCATAGAATGGTTTGAGTTGAAAGGCACCTTAAAGCTCATCCAGTCCCACCCCCTGCCATGGGCAGAGACATCTTCCACTATCCCAGGTTGCTCCAAGCCCCACCCAGCCTGGCCTTGGATACTCCCAAGGATCCAGGGGCAGCCACAGCTTCTCTGGGAAACCTGTGCCAGGGCCTCACCACCCTCACAACCAGGAATTCCTTTCCAATACCCCATCTGTCCCTACCCTCTGGCAGTGGGAAGCCATTCCCTGTATTCTGTCCCTCCATGCCTTCTCTCAAGTCCCTCTCCAGCTCTGGTGTAGGAGCTGAGAGAGACTACTTTTTATGTTCAGTTTTTGGAAAGCCAAGACCCTTGGTGATTGGATCAGGGTTAGCAAGGGAAGGAAACGTGTTGCCAGGTGCCTAAAGGAAGAGTTTCCACCTCACAAGACAAAAAACTATTTGTCACCTGGAAAAAACAAATTAATAGCCCAGAGAGTCTCCCTAGAATTGCAGTTCAGCTGAACATTTCTTGGCAAACATCACTGACTGCCAGAAAGCCCAAAATTGGGTCTTGGGTATTTCTTTAATAGAAGTGGATGGGCAGACCGTGAAACATGAAATGAAAGTGCTCAGAGGCTTTGATTTACTTGCCAGGGGCTTCACATTGCCAGAGGGCAAGGTTGGATTGGACTCTGGGGAGAAATTCTTCCCTGTGAGGATGGTGAGGCAGGCCCTGGCATAGGTTGTCTAGAGAAGCTGTGGCTTCCCCATCCCTAGAAGTGTCCAAGGCCAGGTTGGATGGAGCTTGGAGGAACCTGGGATAGGCAAAGGTGTAGCTGAAGGACATGCCATCCCATGGCAGGGAGTGGAATGGGATGGCCCTAATATCCTGTTTTAATGCCTAACCACTCTTCATTTTCTTGACAGGGTAATGTCTGGCAAAGGAGCAAAGCAGATCAGCTCCTAAATAGCCCCAAAAAACATCCCTAGAGGTATAAACTGGAGTCCCAAAAGAGTTTCCACATATTACCACAGCTTTAAGTTCAGACAACAAAAAGATAATTAGCAGTAGCGAAACCATGATTAGCAGAGTAAATACTGCAAGAGTGGCTGAGTTTGAATCAGGATTATAGCACAGACAGACAGATTTACAGCCTCTGGCTATAAAAATTTCATGCCTAATAACATACCTACGCTGTAAATTTCTTTGCACAAACATTAGGATGATGCCCAAAGTGATGTTTTGTTTGTCCTACACCACCAGGGTTTGCAAAACAGCCCAAATATTTGCCCATGCACAAAGAATTGATAGTGTGATAAGAATTTTCACTTCGAAGAGCTGCTTATGTTGTTATTTTCCCATGGGAAAATGTTCTTTAAAGTCTGCTAAACTAGATACGGGCTGAAGATCACACTTGTGAACCAAACGCAAGATTTGAAAATTCTGCTTTCCTAATGTGCAACCCTAGACCTGGCAGGAAAAGGCAAGCACTGGAAAAGGTGCAGTTAGATCTGTACTAAGGCTGAAGAGTAAAGTGTGTACATGAGCAAAAAGAGATTCATCCTTTCAGCTGCTGACATGGCCATAGCACCAGGACCAAATACATATGAACATTCCCAGGGATGAAGAAATCTCTTGATGTTTCCTGTTTTCTTTTACCTGCAAGTCCCCTTGGATATACGTGGAGGAAGGAAAAAAAAATTTCTGCCTGCACTGCAGCATTTTCAGGGCAAAGTAGAAAAAAGCTTGGTAAGAAACATTACTTCTTATTTCCTTACATTCATTTGGTGTACTGATCCATTAGTGCTATATAATACACGTGATTTCAGCTGTTCTAATTGTGTAATAAATCCCTTAATAAAGGACCAGGATTGCTGGGGGTCAAATAGCTATCAGTCAGCTGCTGTCATGCAAATACCAGTGAGCTTGGAAAACAAAGGCAAGCTTCAAAAAGGCTGGAACAATATCCAGCCATGGACCACAGTGAAAATAATGCACAGAGATTCTCATACTCAAATCGTGGACTTGTAGACTCCATAGTAATGGAACATCTCTTTATAAAGTACCACCTAATTGTGCTTCTTTAAGACTTCTAGATAATGAAAAGCAGCTCGGAGTCACCACAACACTCCCCATGTGGGTGCCCTGTGGCAGGAGACCTTTGGGAAACACAGCACAAAATACAAACCTGTTGTGCTCCACCGTGGCAGGCAAGACTTATGTGTCTGATGCAGCCTGAAATCCTAACAAGGGAGTTAAGAAAATGCGTGGAAAGAAAAGTAAAATGTTGGCATAAAAAGCTGTGAGATGAAGCTGATAGAAAATAATCCCTGCTAACATCCAAAACATTGTCCAGTTTTCTAAGGGATGTTGGAAATGAAGATGGAACATGGAAAGAATTAAGGCCTGTATGTTAGAGATACAAAGAGACAAAGAAAAAAAATACATACACAGGCAGTCCCAATACTGAAAATGAGATTAGGACCAGTTGACTAGCTGGTGGCATGGGTTGTCATAATCAATCCTTCAGTAACAAGATTAGGTCACTTTCATTAAAAAAACCCCCACCACCAAAACCCCAGACCTAAGTTCACATAGTAATTAGAAGGAAAAGAAGAAGAGTAGTTAAGAAAATTAGTGTCAAAAATATATTGCAGGAATATATGTCAATTTTTATCTCACTTGCATTTTGGAGCAAATGTTGGACCTTTTTAATAAGCACCTGTCCCATTCTCTCACAAAATCCACATAGGGAGCTTTTACAGCTGTATAAACTATAAAAATACTGAAAGCAAAAAAGGGAGAGACACCAACTGCAAAGCTGGCACAAATGTCAGAGAATTTAAACAAACCTGTATCAGCATTCATTTCATTCAGCAGCCCTCTGGTTCTCCAGGCAGATCCTGAGTCTTGATTTCCTAAGGAATTATTGTGCTCTTGTACTACTGCAGCCGCCAACAGATTGTCCACATTTACCACTTCTGGGTCTGAGTTTGTGTCTGATATATCATAGTGAGCCACAACAGGGGGGCCATCTGCAGGGGAGAAAAGCAACATGGTTTTATAAATCAGCACAGACTGAAAGACACCTCAAAAAGTACAAATAATTTGTTTAAGGATTAATGCAACATCCTACATGAAGCTCTTAAAGTTACATAGTAGTAAATTGTATGAATTATTAAACTTCAGTTAATGAACATAGCCTGCGATTACAGAGACATTTTGACTTTTGAATACACAGAAAACAAAAGTGTCAGAAACACACATTTATCAGAGTATCAGTTATTTGTATACTGTCTTTTACATTAACACATAAATCTCTTCATATCTGACATGTTACATTTACAATATTTAAAGGATAAAACCTCCAGTTTAAAAAAATTATAATAAATTACAGGACATTAAATTGGGCAGTCAAGATATTTATCTAGAGAACTGTACAGAAGTCAAATGACAGCTTACATTATTATAGGGATGATTGAATAAAACTAACTTTTTCATAAAACTGATCCAATGACAATGAATTTAACATTAGGCAACTTTCCTTTCATAACATTCACCTGTCAAGGGCAGGAGGATTTTTCAAAATTGTAATGTTTTTTGGTTGTGTTTATTGAGGTTTTTTTTAAGATCAACAATAACAAGAAACAAAATTATATTGCACAGTGATAAATATGCTTTTCATTCAAGATGACTGTCAGATGAATTTTTGGCCCCCATAATAAAGGAGGAAAGAGGGAGATAAATTTGCTTACGTGATTCTGAAATCTGTCCTTGAGGAATAACAAAAAACTATTTTTGATCTGTTTTGTTAGGACCAACTAAATTCTCTGTAATGAATGAAGATCACTTGGAATTGGAAAGCATGCTAGAAACAGAAGAG
>WBMY01014338.1:3789-61296 GCA_013397315.1 Donacobius atricapilla
GGGAGGCCGGGTAATTATTTTCTCTCGGTTTCGGTTTGGCTTTTTAATTTCTCTCTTCGACGACTTTCGTCCCCTTCTGTGGTGTTTGTATTGGTCGGTGGCTTAGGTGTTACTCTTTGCTTTAACGACTGTTGCCCAGCCTGTATATTCCACTCTGTTTGTGTCTTCATGTCTCAGAGTGCCCGTCCCTCCCCGAGGCTTCCTCCTCCCGCTCCCACCCCCCTGAAACACTGGAAATTTGTTTGTGTGTTGTCTTCTTTGTTTGTTTTTTAACCTTGGGAGGGGGGCAAGTGGGCTGTCCGTAGGACAGAGGCCAGGAGAGTTTTATGACAATGGAAACATAGGTGCCATTATCAGGTGAATGGATTTTGGGTTTTTTTCCCCTAATGGCTTTTTTTTTTTTTTTCTGGTGGGGTCTGGGTGACATTCCCGTTGCCTGCTGCACACCTGGAGAGAACCACACCCAGTTTTTAATGACTCAATGAAATGAAAATGAGGAGAAATGGGGGGGAAAAAAAAAGGCCCTAGACCAAACCCCAGGTGCAGGGGCTGATAGCAGAGCAGGGAAACAAAACTGCCATTTTCCTCCTACAATTTATTATTGCCTGGCTTTTCATTTTTCTGTCTTTGTTTGAGTGTTCTTTTAAATGAAAGACAAGGAGTATTTATTGCTGACATTTTTCCCCCCCGTGATGGCTCAGAGAAAGGCTGGCTCTTCTTGTTCTTGTTGCTGTTGTTGTCTCTGGTACCAGCCACAGAGCAGTTCACTGGGGCACAACTGTGCCGGGCACATCCACTGGGGAAGGGACCAACTGAGGACACTTTGCTTCCACACATTCACTGCCTTCAGCTCTGCTCTGCACACCCGGGCAGGGCAGGACCAGCCCCTGAGTTTTATTTTATTATACCACTACTACTTAATTGTCATGTGTTTACACTTTATTTTTTATTCTGGTCAGAGCACGGGGGTGCTTCTCTCTCTCTTTCTCTCTCTCTCTATCTCTCCTAGCAACAACCCCAGCCTGTGGCTGCACCACGTAGCTGGCATTGATTGCCACTTTTCCGATATCACATCCCTCTCCTGAGCACAGGCTTGGCAGACAGGGTAGGAGGGATTGAGCCTGGGGTATTGATCTCGCCCTCCTTGCCCTGAGCCGCGGCGTTGTGCTGGGGAGGTTTGGATTGCTGCTATCTCTGCTCTGTGAATAAATGGGATTCCAGATTCAGGGCCCTCTGCCTCACACCGACCATCTCCAAATTAGATTCACTGGGTTGGGGCTTATTTTTCCTCTTGTGGGTTTGTTTTTTGGTTTTTTTTTTTTTAATTTGATGTATAAATAAATCTTTTGTTTGAAAAGAAATCCCCAGTTTTCTGAGCTGTATTATCACGGACATCTAAAAATAGCAGGACTAATTCTCCTCCTGCCTTACCCGCTGGGTTTTGTTCCACAGCGGTTATCCTGCTGCAAGAAGGGAGGAGAGGCAGACGCACAGAGATGAGGTGAGGTCAGATCTGTGATCCAGGGAGCCTCCGAAGCTTTCCTTTCCCTTCCCGTGAGGTGCTGGGCGCAGAGCACGGGGAGCTCAGCCTGAGCCATCCCCAGTGTGCTGATTGCATTAGCGGGGTAGGGCAGTGAGCAATCCAATTGTCGGGCTGTAATGTCTCTGCTGTTCCTGCCAGCCCCTCAGGCTTCCTGGCTTCTGGCACGACAGCCCCATGCCACAGGAAGGTCGCTCCGTGTCCTCTCAGAGCCAGGGCAGGCAGAGATTCCCTGGGGAGCCCTTGGCCTGAACCGCCCCAGCTCCGTCCACTGCCACCAGCAGCACCCTGCTAGCAAGAGAGCCCCCAGGAAAGGAAATAAAACCGCTTAACAGCTCTCCAAATCTCTGATTACTGGTGATTAGGGGTGGGAATGACTTCCACTCCGGTGCCTTGGGAGAGCAGCACGCACGGGGCTTTGATTCCCCCAAAGGGAGAGCCTGTAATCTGGATCAGGGCAGAGCCTGCACAGTGTGGGGCGCAGGGAGAGTTCCCAGCAAAGCCCATCTCTGGAGTGAATAATCCTTTAGATCTGAAGCTGAAACAGGATGGCGACAGTGCCTCCAACACCAAACTCTGGGGAGGCACCAGCAGGCCCTGGGTGAGATCCGTGGCACAGCCCCTGCCCTGCAGATTTCCCTCAGCACAGCTACACCCTGGGAGGAGATTTTGGAAGAAAACAATCTTTTATAAAATCTGCAGGGCCCAGCAGTGATCCTTCACGTCCAGGCAGAGGCCGCTGCTCAGGTCTGGTGAATTCCCACCACACCGACCACGCAGCTCTGAGTCCTAAGGAGCAAAGGAGCAAAGCCTGGCAGGTGGGGCAGAAGGGCCTGGGAGAGAGCAGGGCTCTGTGGCTGTTCCCAAGCTCAGGGGTGACCAAAGGAACCCCAAGGAATCTGCTTTGGGAGTTGTTAGTTTGCCTTGGAAGGAGTCCTTTTTGGAGCTGTGGCCTCCTTGGCTTCTTTATTGCCCATTCACACCCTGTCCACTGAGTCAGGGCTCAAAAACCCAGTGGGGCCCAGGGAAAGGAAAGGAGAGGGAGGAGCAATGTGGAATTCCCAAGCAGGAGCCTGTACACAATTCCCTTCCTGCTGCAGCACTTTTTGCTGCCCTTTCTGCACCAGCCCAAATTTAGGACTTAGCTCAGGCACTTACCTCTTCAGAGTGGTTCAGAAGAGAGGTCAAATGATAATTTTTCATCCAGAGCCGTGAGTGGAAGACCCTTAGACAGCGTTGCCTGGCGCAGCAGCGAGGCACCCTGCGGGGTTCAGGGTTCAGGGCTGCATTTCTCTCATCCTTGAGCTCTTCAGCATTGCTCCCCTGGTGCAATCATCACCACAGCCACGGAGAAACGCCACCTCTGTGCTGTCATTTGCTTCTTGCTGTCCCTTGCAAGGTCAGCTAGACGGCCAAGACACTCTTGGGGTGGTAATTAGCCAAGTGATTAGCCATTAATCCGTAGCAAGGTGGAAGAAAAAAGAAGTGTGGGGGAAGAAAATCAGATTGATGCTTCATCTGAGAGCTGTTTTGGTCCAGTAATAACATCACTGCCTTCTCTGGGTTAAATTGCTCTGAGGGGGCCCTTGAAGGGAATTAGATGAGTTTTTTCCACCATCACCAAGCAGAAAGTGATACCTGTTCCTACCTGAGCGCAGGGGTGAGCTCAGGAGAGAGGCCAAAGCGAAGAACCACGTGCACCCTGCTCCCGGGGGCTTCTGCAGGGACGGAAAGTGCTGGGGCTGTGCAGGGCTCAGCAGCAGGGCCAGCCTGGGCAGTTCTGTGCCCTGGGGATGGGGTCACTTGGCCTGCTGTGCCCCCATTTCCCGTCTGTCAGGCGGGAGTGCCACGCATCAGCTCAGGGGCTGGGCCGCCTCTCTGGGACCCTCAAGTGAAAAATCCCCTGCTTCTCCACCCCCCGTTCCATCAGAGGGGCTAAGGAGGTGGAAAATGCCCATGTGGGACCCGGCAAAGAGCAAGTGGGAGCTTCCAGCTGGGAGAGGGAAGCTGTCCACGGGCCTCCTCCCCTCCACCTCGGTGCTAAGGGAGCATTTCTCCAGGAAATGTCCCGTTTCACACCGGTCCCGAACTGGTGTGGCCCCGCTGGCTGTGCCTGGGCTGGGTTTGTGCCTGGGGAGCTGCTGGGCCGGGTGTCAGTGCCCCAGCAGCTCCCCTGGCCAGGAGGGATCCCCGTGCTGGGAGCACAGACAGCAGCGTGCTGCTTTCCCCTTTCCCCAGCCCTCATCCTGGATGGCAAAGCTCGTGGTACCTCAGGGTGGGTGGGGAACGAGCAGGCGGTGAGAGAGAGAGGGCAGTGACCCAAAATTCAGGTGGATTTGGGCCAATCCCCCATTTCCTTCCCGGTGGGAATTCAGGGAGCTGTACAAGCAAACGGATTTGTGTCACAACCCACAACCAGCCCGTGCTTTATGTTCAAAGACACCCCAGCTGTTTCCCTGCTGGGGCTTTTTTCTAGGATTGTTCATTGCAATTCACCCTAGTGATGTTATTTTCCCTTATTTAATTACCAGGTTTGTTGGTTTGGTTTTGTTTTTTTTCCTTCCCCTGTTAAATCATTTTCATTCAAGCGAGGGGAAAAAAAAAAAAAAGGAAAAAAAACCAACCTGAAATTTCCTCATGAAATAAATCGACAAACTGAGATGGTTGCACCAAATTGATTGCAAAGACATGAGGGAGAAGGGGAGCCATTTTCCCGATGTCGAGTCAAAAAGAAACACAACAACAGTTCAGCAAAAATCACAGAGGGTTGGGGAGAGAGAGATTCCCAAGATTGATCTCGAGGCAGTTAGGGAGAGGAGTGTGGTTGGAACAGGGGCTGCTGCTCTGCTTGGCTGTTTCCCTTGGCCGTGCACAAGCACACACACGCACACACGCTGATTTTGGGGGTTTGGGTACCAGGTTGGATGGAGGGAAAAACCCCACTGCCCTCGTGGGGCTCGGATGTGTCATTCCTGCAGGCTCGGAGGTTCCCCTGTGCGGAAATGGGGGGATCCCAGGTTGCCAGCAAGTTAAAACCCACTTTTAAGTTTCCCTCAACCTCTGCTGTTGCAGCCCTGAAATTTTGGGTCTGTGCAGGCTGTGGGGACGGGGGACACTGCCAGCATGGCCTGGCTGCTGCCTGCTCTTAAACTGTTGGGGTGTGAAAGAGCTCCTCACCCTCCCCACCCTGCACTCCTTCCACCCCCTGCATCCCCAAGGAAATCTGCTCGCAGTTTGAGCTTTTCCTTGGGGTGCGCAGGGACAGGGGAGGGTGTGAAGGTCTGGGGTCCGTCCCCAGCGCTCCCCAACTCCCCCTGGAGTGGGGGGCCGAGGGCAGAGGGGCTGCGGGAGAGCAGGGGGGCTCAGCCCATCGGTGAGGGAAGGAAAGTCAAGCCTCAGGGAGGAGGCTGAGCTTGGATTTGGGACCAGGGGGCTTTTCCACCTGTGGTTCCCCTGGGGTGAATGTAAGGAGCACACAGAGTCAGATCCTCCGCGGCTCTTGGTGGAGGGGCTCTCGTTGAGGATCTGGATTTTCTTTTCTTTGGCCTTTCTCTTCTTTTTTTTTTTAACATGATTCCTCAGCTCCAGTGATTTTATCTCTCTTTTTCTTCGTCCTCTGGCTGTAATGATCATTGTGGAATTAAAACTGCAGACAGACAAACAAACAACCCCAACCCCACTTTTTATTTTTTGTTCTTTAATTTCTTATTTTTCTTTTTTATTTTGTAATCTGTGTTGTAAGTGCTTTTGTAAAAAATAAAAAATAAAAATAATAATAATGTAATGGACTTTTATGATTTTGGTTTGCTTTTTTTTTCTTTTCTCTTGTTTGTTTTGTTTTGTTGTCCATCCTTTGTAATTTGTTCATTTTGAGTCCTGGGGTGGGGGTGGGGGGTATTTTCATGGATATAATTTGTGTGGGTGGGGTGTTGCATCACCCTTCCTTTTACTTGTATAAAAAAACCAATAGTGGCTGAGCTGTGGAAAAAAAAAATGTACTTTTTTATAAATAAAGAATTTTAAAAAAAGAGAGACCTTCTCCTTCTTTTTGGGGCATCCGTGGCTGCGTCGTCGTGCACTCAGTGACTGGGAGCTGGGAGGGGAGTGACAGCAGCAGGAATGGCACCTGGTTTCCAATGGGTTGGGTTGGAAATATCCCAGGATATGCAGCTTGGTTTGGAAATTTCAGTTATTTGTGTTTGTATTTCGGGAGGGGAGTTGCTTGCAGGTGAAGGCTGAAGGTTAAGGGTTAAAAGATCCCCAAAACAGCGCTGGGCTGGAGAAGGTGGACTGGGAATGACTGGGTTTGCCACTGGCGTGGTGCTTTTGTGCGGAATTCTTGGACAGCAGATCCAGAATAGGCTAAAGGAGGCTGGGAGCGCTTCCCTTTGTTGATGTAAGCAGTGAAATTCTTTGGCTGAACCCCAGAGTTAACCTGAGCTTAAAAACAAATGGCTAGAAAAACACAGGGTGGAAAAATCCATCCAGAAATCTGTGGGAATTTGGGAGAACTGTCTGTGGCTGAGGAAGTTTTTACTGCTGGCTGCAGCAGATGGGACAAGGCTATCGGGAAAATGTCGATATTTCCCTAGAAATGTGGAATTAGCTGGTGTCAGGGCCAGGATGCAGGGACACGGGGGGATGGTTGATAGTGCCGCACGTGCCTGCCATGGTAATGGGGCTTCAGAACCCTCTGCGGGCTCAGGGGGAGCTCAGGGCATTTCCCCGTGTCCCTGTCACTGCTCCCTGCCTCGGGAGGGACACTTGGCCTCTCCTGCCCCCCAGCTCCTGGCTGTGGACAGAGGCCACAATGAAACCTTGTTCCCAAAGATCAAGGCCAGGCTTTTGCCGGGGAGGGAGAGAAGGCAGGCAGGAGATCAGAGGAAAGGCTCCTGCTGTCCTCGCACTGATATCAGCAGTTCCTCGGCCACTTTTCCTCTGGGAAAGTGGGATTCTCCCTGGGGCGGGGTTTTTGCACCCAGCCCCAGCACATGGGTGATGTGCTGGAAGCCTGAACCTGAACCTGACCCAAACCCCCGTGCTCCCCAACACACAGGGAGCGGGGTGCTGGCCCAAACTGGGATTTGAGCTGTTCTCCATGAGCTGGAGGGAGAGGGGAACGCTGAGGATTGGGCTGGGAAGGAGTGGTTTGGTCCCTGGGGCTTGTGCCAGGGCAGCAGGAGGCTGGTACCAGGCTGGCCGGTGCTCAGTGCCCTGTGTGCAGCCTGGCAGGAGGATCCTCCACACTCCTGTGCTGCTCACGGAGCCAGCTCCCAGCCACTCTGCTCTGGGAGGGAGTAGAGAGAGCCCTGGGAATGCTTTCCTTGTGGAAGAGGAGGAAAAGCCAGGCTCCAAGGTGGCCAAGGGGACTTGTGACCACTCCCTGGGCTGTGTCTGCCTCTCCAGCCATTTTCCCCTCTCATTTCCCCCCGTTAGCCATGGCAAGAGCAGCTTTCCTTCAGGAGCGACCGCGGCTCCTACAGAACCAGCTCCCAGCAGCTGCCTCAGCCAAGTCTGGGCATGGGGAGGAACAAAAGGAGCGCTAGAGAGTGGGGCTAAGACGGGAAGAAGGACAGGAGGGGCTGTCTTGGCTGGGATGAGCCCCTGGGAAATGCTGCTCTGGTTTCCCAGGCCAGCCCTTAAGAGTTCAGCGCTGATGGATAAAACCCACGGCCTGGGGCCTCTCCTCAGCAGCTCGGGTTGCAGGGGGCTGAAGGCAGCAGGAGCAGCCCCCCATGCAGTGCCCCCAAGGATTGGATTTCTCCGGAACCAAACAGAAACACGTTGGGGGCGGGAGTGCCAGCAGTGCCTGCAGCCCACGGACAAATGGCAGCGTGGCTTGGATCCCTCCTGCAAGGCACAGGACAGCCCTGCTGGCCCCAAAAGGAGCTGCAGAGGGGTGAGGCAGGAGCTCAGGGCAGGAGGAGAGGCACCAGAGCTTCGTGGCTGTTGTGTGCCCAGTGCTGAGCGTGGTCCAGAGCAGAGTGGGGTTCACCTCCTGGACCTGGGAAGTGCACGTGGAATCGGGGGCTGGAATGTCCCTGCTGGAGGTGCAGAGCCAGGTTCCCAACCTGTGCGTTCCATCGGCTTTCCTGGCTGCAATGGAGTTTTAGTTCTGCACAAACAAACGAGCTGGAGTAGGATTTGTGGTGAGATACAGCCCAGGGTAATCAGGGAATGCCCAGGGAACCCACCCGATATCCCTGGAGCAGGCACCCGGGGTGAACACCTTGCACAACACCCCAAACCAGGGGGATCTCCCAGGGATGCACAGACTCAGACCTGCAAGCGCAGGAGCCAAAGGGCTCCAGCAGAGAGGAGAAAGCAGGGGCTGGGAGCTGTAAAACCAGTGAGGGGGCGCTGGAAACAGGTCAGGTGGCAGAAATACGTCACCTTCAATCCCAAATTCCTTGTGAGGTGAGAGGCAAGTCCTGCTCCAGTTCAGCTCCGGGCACTCAAGGTCACACACAGCCCATTAAATCTCCTCCAGCTACTGCTGGATAAACGGAACCAAGAGAAACCCACGGCGCAGGCTGAATTTCTTGTAGCAACAAATATGTTTGATTAGTGTTGGGGTTTGTGGTTTTGGGTTTTTTTTTTTTTTCACTTTCAAATTATTTGCAGTCTGGAGTTTGATTTGTATGAACATATTTGTTGGAGGAAATTGCTTTATGCAAATGTATTCCAGCTGAGGGACCTGTGACACCAGAAGTGCTGCTGAGCCTCAGATGCCCTCAGTGTGCCTGGCAGAAGGCGAGGGGGACTGGTTCTCTCCTCCTCCTCCTCCTCCTCCTCCTCCAAACGAGGCATTTCACAGCCTTCCCCGACGTGTTTAGATCCAGCCTGGCTTTAGAGAGTATTTGCAGATGAAGGCTCAGCCTGTTAAAAAAAAAAAAAAAGAAAAAAAGAAAAGAAAAAAAAAAAAAAGACAGGGTTGCACTGCTGGAATTTCATACCCTAGCAAGCAGAAATCAGAGAGCCAGGCTGATATTTTCACCTGAAACGTGGGTTAAGAATGTTGTATCACCCTCCAGGGGCTGAATTATTGAAAGGCAGTGATTTATGGACACCTGCCGTCCGAGCTGCTGCCTTCACCCCGGCAGCTGAGGTGAATGTGGCCTCATCTGACTAAGCCAGGCTCAAGGTGAGCCGGGGATGCTCCCTCCCCCCAGATTTCACAACTGCTGGACCAAACCCAGGTCCTGGCAGGAAGCAGGCAGCGGGTTTTGTGTGAATGGCTGGGAATTTGGGGAGGAAAATGGTTAGGATGCGAACAGTAAATGGCCTTTTTCTGCCTCTGTGCAGGAGGCACTGTGCTGTGGTTTGCTGGGGAGCTCAGCACTGGCTGAATCCCGGGAGGTGATGAGGGATCAGATCCTAAGGGATCAGAGGGAGCTGTGAGAGGAGGGGGGTTCTGGTTTTCCTGGTTTTCAAGTCCTTTTCCAGCCTCACCCCCGAGTCCCAGTCGCATCTGCCCTCCCTGCACCCACCAGAGCCCCGTGGAGAGAGGGTGTGGGAGCATTTCCATCTCTCCCTCGTCTCTCTGGCCCCCCCCAAACTCCTGCCAGCCTGTTTTCCTCGCGGTTTGGAAAAGAAATCTGCCAAATTCACACCTGTCAGGTTTAACTGATTGCCCGTGGCGTGGAGGGAGGGAGGAAGGGAGGGGCTCCATCCCGGTGGCTCTGCTCACCAGGGGAAATTCCTCCATTCCTCGAGGAATAAACGCTTCATTCCCAGCCTCCTCCCACTGCTGCAGCTCCCAGTCCTTCCAGTGACCGTGTCCCGTAACAATGGACAAATAACAGATTTCTGCTGGCATACGGATCTGTCCCCCCAGGGAGCTGATCCCACCCCGAAATGCTCGTCCCAAGGTCCGTAATTCCCGCAGCGTGCCCCGTCCAGCTGCTGCCAGCTGTGCTCTGAATGCTGCAGCTGTCTGGGGCTCTGGATGGAACGGGAATGGGGTGGGAATGCCAAGCGGAGTGGCTCAAGTAAACACTGCCCAGGAATAATGGCATGGGGGGCTTTGCAACGGGGAGGAATTGTAATTAAATAGAAATTAGTTACTTAAATGGTCACTTCCTGGGGTTTCGTTGGCGTCCGATTAGCTGAACTTTTAATTTGCATAAGCAATAAATGTTTAATTATGTTATTAATATATTTGAGTTGAGGAGCTTATGGGGTTTTATAATTGGCATTTAACTAGATAGTTCCAGCGTATTAACTGATGTTTTATGGCTCCGTGTGAGCTTCTCCAATTATAACTGACCTAAAAATTTGCTTGGAGGACCCGCCTTGGAAGTGTTACCTGAGCAACAGAATGGGGGGAGGTGAGGAGGAGGATGTTGGAATCTGTCCCCAAAAGGAGGGATTTGCACAGGCGGCTCTGCAGCCTCCACAGAGGCTCTGAGACCCCTCTCCCATGCCTGGCATGTCCTTTCCTCAGGGCCCTGTGTCGCAGAGGGGTCGCCTCCCCTCTCCGGGCATCCCAGCTGAGGCCAGAGGCTGGCACCCAGCAGGGGATTGGGGTGGGGAGAAGGAGATTTAGGGATGGGGAGGGCTTCTCCTGGGTTAGGGGCTGACCTTGTGACTGACCAGCTCTGGCAGCCTCTGTGTTCAACTCCCAAATCCTGCCAGTCCTTCCAAATCTATTTTCCATCCCGTTTCTACACTTGCTTTGATGACATGACTGGTTTAGTAGGCAAAAAAATGACATTGCGTTTGACTGACAAGGCCCATTTCCCATGAACCTCACAGGCTGGCATTGATTATATTCCTGCCTTTTAATTCTTAATTAACTGGAGCCTGTGTTTGCTTTTTCTGCGGTGCCAGGAAATCACCCTGTAGGATTCGAGTCATTCTCTGTGCCCACCTCCATTCTGCTGGAATTTGACCTTCTCAAATTTAACTGTTTTAACAAATAGTAAAAAACCAACAGCAGTGAGTTAGGAATCTCCTCAGCTGAGTCTTTCAACCCCTCTGTTTGCTTATAATAAGTGGAGTATCCAAGGAGATGCTGTCCAGCAAGCTCCTCAGCCTTGTCATCCTCAAACACAGGGAAATTGTTTTGTTGTCTCAGAAGCCACAAACAAATGTGTGCCGGTCTCCAGAGACAGATCATGAGCAGTTATCCAAATCTTCTGCGTTTTCTGAATCATTACATCCCTCTTGACCGTATCCACCTGCTGGAATGCCTACGGAACAGTGCAGGGGATGTTGTTTATTCCTGTTGTATCCCCAGGGTAAGCCTGGCTTTTGTATCCACGGCCTGTCCTTCAGCTTCTCTGTCCTGCTGGCTGGTTGCTCCCTTTCCTGCTTTTCCATTTGGTCCATGCTGTGTCCAAGCTGAGAAACACGTGCCTGGAGGAGGCTGCATGGCTAATTATGGGTGCTTCCATCATTTCAGGAGTTAGGTGAGGCGGGAAGGCGTGTGAGAAGCCTTTCAATGCGCTAGCGGGAGGGAGGAATCAGGAAAAGGGTCGGGAATGTGAAGTCTGAGTTGTTTTCTGCACCAGGTTCCTCTCCTGGAGCAGGATTGGGTGGGGGCAGCTGGGGACACCAGGACAGGGGCAGGGACAGTCCTGGAAGGTGTGTGAGGGGCCAGAGGAGAGGCAGCAGCACCAGAGACACAGGAGCATCCAGCAGCTCCATCCTCACACATCTGGCATCTCCCTCCCTGCTCCAGGAGGCTGGAGAGTCCCTCCTCGGTCTGCATTGCTGCTGTTGTCTGGGGTGCTTTGGGACAGGAGAGAAGGAGGGGGGTGCGAGGAGCAGCCTGGACAGGACTGTCCCCCTTCCCCTGCCCAGATGCCGGGGAAGCAGAGCGGCTCCTCCTCGCCCTGCCGTGCATCCCCTGGGTCTCTGCAAAGGGGAGGTGAGCTCATCCTTTGGAGACATCCAGGACGCAGCTGCCCGGTGCTGTAAACACCCCGACAGCAACAGGAGACAAACACGGCCCGGGGCGCACGGCCAGGCAGAGTGAGACGTTCCCAGGAGTGCTGCCGGGGATTGTTGAGCAAATTAACTCTATTAACACAAATGATGAGAGTCTGAGCTGCAGTTCCTGTGCCTTCTATCTGACAGAATTCATCTGGTGGCTGCTTGTAATAGCGTGACCTGAATGGACTCATCAGGGGAGCGGGGCTGTATCTGTGGCTGAACACGGCTCTGGGAGCACGCTGTGCTCTGGGCAGGCTGCTGAGAGCAGGACAGGCACACTCCGGTGTCATGGGCTGCAGGATCCGGCCCCTCCAGCCCTCCAGGAGAGGCAATTTCAAGTGTCATCACCTCCTCGAAACTGTGCGGCAGAAGAAATAAATTACTAAAGGGATTTGATTGTTCATTACTCTGCCAAGCTGCAAGGAAATGAAGCAGAACTAAAATTAAGGGCTGCAAGGCAGAGGAAACGCCGGAGAACATTTCCCTTCTTCTCCAGGGCTCATCTCCTTCCCCAGAACAGGCTGGGGTGCTCCCCAGCCTGCAGCTCCTGCGGTCTGGGGGGCTGGCCCAAGAGGGCAGGTGAGTTTGGGGTGGATTAGTGGCAGCAAGGTTGTGCTTCCCCCTCCTTGCTAGAGTGGCACAGAGAGGAAAAACCAGCCCAGGAAGAGGAATCTGTGATGGAGCTCCCACCAGAGTTCTGCAGAATCCTCCTCCCTGCTGGATCCCGTGGGGTTAACACCCTGTTCCCACTGATGCTTCCAGGCCCCATCCTTGTTAGTGGCCCCTGACAGCATGAAAAGGGAGGTCACTAAGGGCTAGGGTCACATTCCAGACGTGTTTTTGCGGCCAGCAGCCCGTTAACCAGATGTTATTTAACCAAGGATGGTGCTTCCTGCAGGGGAGGGGAGGAGAGGGACAAACTGGTCATTACTGGAGAGTGCCTTCCATGGCAAAGCCGTTCCCTGGCTGGAATGTGTGTGAAATCCCCACTAAAGCCAAGCACATCCCACTGGCCACTTCAAAGCCGGCACCCCAGGGAGGGCTGGACCCACAAACTGCACTTCCAGGCTCTCCCAAAACCTCACCAGAGGCTGGAGAGAGGCTTGAGAAGCCACAAAGTGCCAGTTGGGCTGGGAAAAAAAATGACAGAGGCAAGGAAAGTGGTCAGGGATCTTCAAGGGACGCTGTGATCAGTACCCAGACAGGGGGATGGCCGTGCTGGGAATGAGCTGAGCACCCAGGGGATGCCCAGATCTCTGGGCTTCAGTGGAGGGAAATCAGAGAGGGGATAGAGGGATTCCCGCTCGTGGGAGGGAGAGAAAGGACAACGCGGAGGGGTCGGAGCATTTGTTTGTTTAACCACCCTCGGGGACACTGGTTTTGGCCCCATCCCACAGACAGTGAAACCAGGACGCTCCCAGCACCCCTTTGCAGGGAGCAGCAGCGCCGTGTGGGAGGTGAGCAGCACATTTGGGGGGCCCAGCCTGTGCAGAGGGGGATTTCCAGGGACACGAGGCATTGTCAGGATCGCAGCCATGCCCTGGCACTCGCCTGTGTGGTGGCTGATTGTGTAAGTGAGAGTTACATCAACAAACAGCCCGATGGGAGAGGCTGCGACGGCGCTGAAAATTCCATCTGACTTATATCAGGGCACGGAGGCAGAAGAGCAGCTCTGCCTTCAGTCTGGTGTTTAACCTTTAGCTGGCTGTGCTGCAAAATGTGGAATAGGTCAAGATTACCTCGAGTCAGGATGTTCCCTGCTGCCAGATCCTTGCAGGCTTTCAAGCCTAATCAGGAAGAAACGAGACCTAATCAGGGGAACAGGCAGCATCCCTCAGCCAAGGACATCCTGAAACTAGGAAGTTTTAAGGATATGGTAAATGAAGATGTTGTTGTCTAGCAGTGGAACAGACAGCAGACAGCATCCCTTACTCCTGGACCTAACAAGCCTGAAGGATGTATTAAATCAAGATGCTGATGGATGTCTATGTGTACGTTGCTTACCTGGCAAAACGTTCAAGGTCTATGCATCCTGTAGCTGAACAATCTGCATTGTAATATTGAAAATCACATCCAAAAGACCCTGCCCAGGTGAAAACTCTTCCCCTGAGCATGTGTAGGAGTTTGCTGGGGTTACATAACTCGCACGGGAATTACTAACATGATGCTTTTGTCTCCAAGTGATGCCCAGACACTCTTCCTGCTCAGAAAAGCTGCCTTTCCTACCCAGATCACTCCTGTTCCCCGAGCTGAGGTCCAGCTGCCCCTTCTTCTGCCACCAGATGAGCAGCAGTTGGTGACAGAGCTGGGTTTGGATCCTGCCAGGGGTTAAGTGGTGCTGCAGACCACGAATCGACATGGAACGTGGGTTTGTGTTTGCACAGGACAGAATTTCTCTGTGAAGCGCAGCCTGGTCACCTCCAGCTGCAGTGAGGGAAGGATCTGAGCTGGAGCAGGGTCTGAGGGGGCCTAGGTGGGAGCTGCTGTGTTCCCCTTCTCCCCTCCCCTTCAAACCAGGATCAAAGTGAGGGCCGGGAAGGTTTTGGACCTGTGGAATGAAGGGCTGAAGGCACTTCAGCCTCACACACTCATGGTCCGGTGCCACTGGTGCAGCTTTCCCAGCAGTGTCTCGCCCTCCTTAATCCCTTCATCCCCTGGACGCTTGGCTGTCCCTGGAAGGGATTCACTGACTGCACAGAGCCCAGAGAAACCCTTCCCACCTCTCCTCCCTCAGGCTTCAGATCCCTTTAAAACCCCAGTGCCTTGCAAGCCCCGCGGTTCATCCTCCCCTTTGCCCTCTCAGCTCCACCTCGGGCTCTCCTGGGAACAGCTTTCCCTTAACCCTTTGCAAACAAGAGGCATCACAACAGGGCTGGGAACCAGCTTGTGCCTGGGGGTGTGTGTTCCACTGGAGCGTGTCTGGCATCAGCCAATGCCGCTCCTGCCTGCAGAACCAAACCGGGGAAGTGTTTGTTCTGCCAAGCTTTTCAACTCGGTTTAATTTAGCTCTGCAAACTCGTCTCAGGCTCCCTGGAATGTGTCAGGTGGGGTGTATTATAAATATGCATCATCTGAGCTCATTGTCTTGCTCAAAGGCCCAGCAGGCAGACAGAGTCCAGCGAACGTCTCCTTCCACCGGGTCACGGTGACAATCCAGGTTGAGGACGGGCTCAGTTTGTGCTGGCGCTGGCTGGGGACTGGGTGCTTGTCTGTAAATGCTGTGAGCAGGGATGGACGGAGCACTGAGGTCACGTTAAACCCAGCGAGGCTGGCTGCTGCAGGAGCTTCAGAAGAGAAGGATCACAGTCCCCCTCCATGGCTGTGAGCAAGGCCGCCCCGTGCTGAGGGCCTTGGCCAGCCAGCCATGAAACGGATGGGGATTTGCTGGCTGTGGGGAGGTGATACACGGAGGGGAGCCCTGCTTTGGAATTGTTTGTGGGTGCAGGCAGATCTCGGAGCAGAGGGTTTATCAGGGTGTTGTGTGCTGTTGTGGTGGTTTGCTGGGAAGCAAAGAGGGATTGGGTTGGATTTAGGAGGGGGAAAAGACAGGAGAAGGGTGTGCGGCTCTCCTGGAACAAATTAGCTCAGAGCTGCTGAAACCAGCCCTGAGACTGGCCCAGCTTCCAGACTCACGTGGGGGATGCAGGTCAGTGCCTCAGCAATGGGATGGGGCTCAGGCTCTCCTTGGGGCAGCTGAATTCAGGGCAGACAGTCAAAACAGAAAGAACACCAGTGTGACACCGTCGTGTCCCCCAGACAAAGCCTTCCTGCCTGCCCAGACTCCATCCCACAGCTGTGCTCACGAGGTCACTGCGGGTGCACAAAGTGCAGGATGAGCTGTGGGAGCCCAGCTTTACAAAGCCAGGCCCAGCCAGGCCCAGCCCCTTGGGGAAGATGCGGCATATCCCACTCTCAAGTCCTGATCCCAAGAGCAGCCAGGCTGCTTCATGAGCCAAACGACCCTGTAAATGTCCCAGTAAATGTCCCAGCAAATGTCCCAGTAAATGTCCCAGTAAACGTCCCAGCCACTCCAGTAGCTCTGAGGAAAGAGACCTCACTTCCAAAGGTGTGACAGGCGCCCATCTATCTCTCCGCTCCTTTCACCGTTTCCTCCACATCCCTCCCTCCACACCGAGAGCCAGCGAGTCGTTCCCGCTCTGCCACAGCCTTCCCTGGGCGCCTTCCAGCGGCTCCATCTCTGCCTGGCTGCAGGCTGCCGTGGGGAACACCTTTCCTGCTCTCCCGCAAGCCGCTGGTCCCGCTGCGCCTTGGTGATCACTGGCTGCTGCTCCGCTGGCCTGGCTCTTGGCAGCAAGGCACGGACAGAGCCCCCAGCCCCGAGGCTGGTGGGACAAAGGGACCACCAGGTTTGGGCTGCTGGGACAAAGGGTTTGTCACAGCCAGGGCCATTAGCTCGGTGCTGTGAGCGGGGCTGGCGCATCCCGCCGGGACACGCATCCACGTCCCGCGGGCATCCCTGGCTTCTCCGGGAGCCACTGGCAGCCTTGGGATGAGGTTTAGCCGAGCTCTGGGGCTGGTGGATGGCGGCACCAGCAGCCGGCAGAATGGTTTAATTGGTCTGGGTGGTGCAGAGATCTTCCTCTTCCTTCTGGGAAGGCACGCACACGCCATCAGGTGACTGGGATGATGCTTTATGGAGAGATAACGCTTCCCTCCCTCTCCCGTGGCTGCCTCCATCTCCAGAAGAGCCGTGGGAGAACAAAGTAATGAACAAAACAGCTCTGAAAGAGACCGGGGGTGGGACGCCCTTCTTTTCTCCTTAATTGTAATACTGTGAATTAATTCAGCTTCCAGCAGGAACGGGGAGTTTCCCAGCAGCCCTCAGACATCCAGATAAGGCTGAGCTGTTTGTTGAGCCCCTCTGGGTTCTCTGGTACCTGCCTCTCACTGCCAACTGCTTCACACAAACTTTTCTCTTTTTTTTTTTCCCTTTTTTTTTTTTTTTTTTTTGAGTTTTAAGTTGTTCAAGCATGACACAGAGAAAGGGGTTTGCATTCTTAATTGGCAAAGCCTTTTCCCGCTCCCATCTGGGGGCCCCTGAGCTGTCCTGCCAATTTATTCTGATTCTGATTCACAAGCTTTGCAAACATCTTCCCAGGGCTGCCCAAAAGCCCTGCCAGTGGAACTGGATCCTCATCTGGCTCTCCTGGGCATCTCCTGAGGTTTTCCTGGTGTTCTCCTCTTTGATTTGAGATGCAGCCACCCTCCCCTCCAGAAAAGCCCTGGTGGTGCCCTCCAAACTGTACCAGCTTCCCCAGGGGGAAATAAACAGTGGATATAGATGAAAAAAAAAGGTTTAAAAAGGGGAAAAAAAAAAAGTAAGAGGGAAGAGCAAGCATAAAGGAAGGTTTCTCTCAAATTCTCATTTCTTCTATCCTGGGTACTTTCCTGCTCTCTCTGGACCTTCTTCTCTCATTTATCTTCCTCACCTGGGCTGTGTCATGGTTTTGTGCTTGTCCCTGCAAGCCCCGGGGCGGGCTCTGACACCGGGGTGTTCATACAGCGGGCCTGGAAAGGAGGAGGGACTCTCATAAACACCCCAAATATCTGCAGTTCTCCTTGTGCTCCTTCAGTCTTTCACTTCTCTCTGCTGCCTTGGGAAGGCTGATCTGAAACAGAGACTGCACAGAGCTAAGAGAATAAAGTAGGGATTTATTGAAAGGCCTTCAGGGTACACCTTGGGCAGGACAAGAGCCTGGCCAGGAAGTCACCAAATGGACACAAAATGGTCACCAAATGGTCACCAAATGGACGCAAAATGGACACAAAATGGCTGACCTGTCACGAAGTCTTACATTTTATACGTTTTGGGCCATTTGCACATCGGGGTTTATTTGTCCAATTACAGCTCCAGGCTGTGAGGTCCCATCCTTCTTGTCCCTCCCTCCAGCCCTCCACTGTTTGTGCTTTTGGGCCTGAAAGTTGCTCTTCAGCAGGAGAAGGATTTGTTCTGTGTCCCTGCTGTGTGCAGAGCTGAGTGACGCCGAGTGTGAGCTCAGAGCTGCTCCCCTGGGCAGCGCAGAACCTGAAATACAGGAAAGCCAAAGCTTAAGGCATCACCTCCTCCTCTTACTGTCTTCACCCACTGCCTGTACTCACCTCTCCCTCTTCTGCTGGATTCCCCCCCCAGCTCTAAATTTTCTCCGCCCCTTTCCTGCTATTGCCCAGCCTCGCCTGAGTTCCTGGAGATCCATTTTATTTACTTATTTCCTTTCCCTCTTTCTCCTTCCACCCTTTTCCCGTGCCACACGCACCTGATTTAGAGCAGCAGCAGGAGGCTGATGTTCCCTTCCATCCCGAGAGCCATCAGGGGCCGATTCATCACGGGAAATGCCCCAGCCAAAGTGACTGGGACATGCTTTACAGCCACAGCCCCGAACGCTGGGCTGGGGGAAGGTTTGGATGGCGAGATGTCAGCTGTGAGAGAGCTGCCTGGAGGCACAAATAATTATTTACAAGGTGCTGTGGCTTATGGAGGAGGGAAGAGGAAGAGAAGCGGCTGCTGATGGCTGCAGCATCCTGCCACCACACACGGCTCAGAGCTCTTCATTAAGGAGCAGGGGAAGGCAGGGCAAGGGTGGGATGTGCCCCATGGATGCTCCAGGGAGTCAGAGTTTGGCAGGAGAAAAGCAGGAATTTGTGGGAAAGGGAACGGGGCATCGGTGTCGCAGCAATTCCCGGGGCGGATTCCTCAGCGTGGGGCTGGGAGCTCGGGTGCTTTGTGCAACCTGGGATCAACCAGAGCAGGGAGGGGGAAATGTCTGATTCCCAGGGAGGTGTTTGCACACCTCAGTTCACTCCTGGATGACAGCAGCAAATCTGGGAAGGCTGGCTGGGAGGGGAGACCTGGGAATACTCTCTTGGACATGAGGCAGCGCAGCCCTTTTGAGACTGCGCCTGGCACGTGGGGCTTCAGGGTAAGCAAGGGCTGGACCCGTGGAGGTGAAGTGGCAGTAAAAGGCAGGTTTTTCACCCTGAAAAGTCCTGGATTCATCGTCCTGTGTGGTTTGGGAGTGTGTGCAGATGTTTTATAGCCACATACATTCCGTTTTATTACTTTGCACATGGAAAGCAGGCCTAATTCCAAGGCCTTAGGGATGGGTAGTTTAGGGGAGATTCTGGTGCCCAAAGCCAAAATTGTTGCAGAATAAGATCCATTAGCCCAGTCTGGTCTCTAAGAGCAGCCAGTAGCCAGGGCATTAAGAAAAGTACAGAAATTAGATGTGACAGACAAGTTCTACAAAGCCCCTTGTTCCCTCATCCCTGTCTTGCTCCCCTCCCCTGAATAACTTTTCCTCCTCCTCCTCCTCCTCCTCCTTCCTCCATCCCAATTATCTCCTCCTTTCATCACTGCCGGAGTTGTAAGTACAAAGTACCAATTAGCTAGTTTTCAAGTTTAATTAGGTTGGAAGGTAGAGCAAATTAAATCCTTTTATCGCAGGTTTCAAAGCGCTTTCCCATCGGGATGGGTTTCCTTTGCACGAGGCCCGTGTTTGTCACCAAGGAGCCGGCCCAGGTCACCGAGCAGGGGATGAAATGCAGGACTGGGTCCATCTCCCTCCTGCCTCTAAATCCTGCACTCGGGACATCCTTTTTTGGGGGATGATTTGGGGTGCACAAACCTCGGCTGCACCTCAACCAATTGAGCATTGCTCCTTGGCTCGGTTTAAGAACATTCCAGCAGCACCAGGCATTCAGTGAGGACGCTGTGACAAAGCCCAGCAGAAGGCTTTCAAAATTCTTCAACAGTATCAAGCAGCAGGGCCACATGAATGCTTGGAAGCACCTTTATTCCCTAAACCCTTCTTCCTTTGAGGCCCGAACAAAGGCAGAAAAGCGGATCCAGGAATAAACACCTGAAGATGAAATTGCAGAGCGGGGCCAGGAAGTGTTTAACTCTTGGAGACACAATTGCAGCCACAATTCCTGTCCCTCTTGAGCTCTGAGCAGTGAATTTCAACAGGATCTGGCTCCCTCCATGGAGCTGCTGGATGGGGACATTCGGGACAGCTTTGGAATTCATCCTCACCCTTTGCTCCCGGAATTCTTGGGGGTACCAGCGCCGCCCCAGCCGCGTTTGCGGTGTTCTAACCCTCTCCCCTGTGCTTCCCTGTGTGTTGCAGACAAGCCACTACCTCAGAGTGCCCCCGGAGGCATCATTGGGATCGTGGGGGGCGTCATCGCCGCCGTCTTCATCATCGGCGTGGCCGTCACCGTCTTCATCGTGTACCGGCGGCAGCAGAAGAGCCGCTCCTCCGACACGGACAACGACCTGTGAGTAGCAGAATCTCTGCCCCGCGAGGCTGCAGCTGCTGTGGGGATGGGGGACAGCGCCTCTGGCCCTTCCTCTACCTGCACCACGGGGAAACTCGGCAGCAAAACGTTTTCCTGCCGCTTCCGACTCGTTCCTCTGATCCGCTTCCCTTCCTCGGGGCTTGCTGGTGCTTCCCATGCTGCTCCCTCCTGTTTCTGAGCGCTGAGCACGAGCCAGGAGTGGAAGCTGGAGCACAGAGATGCTCCACCAGGCGCTGGGTTTGCTGTGGTGCGGCCTTGGGGCAGAGGCTCGGTGCCACTGTCCCCCTCCGTGGGTAGAAGAGGATCCTATTCCTCCTTTCTCAGCGGCTTCAGGCTCCTGAATGAGACTGAATCACATCCTGCCATCAGAGAGGGGTTTCTGATAGGCCCTGAGCACCTCTGGATGCATCCCAAAGAGCCTGGGAAGGGTCCACACCCACCAGCATTGCAGTTTTGGACCTAGAGGCGACATAAACTCTGTCAACAGCAGGGACAGAGGCCACCACAGGGGCTCCTCTTGGGCAGGACTTGCTCTGCTCCGCCCAGCGCAGGGCAGCAGAGATCCCGGGCAGGGAACTGAGTGGTGTGGAGGTCACTTTGTGCAGCAGGAACCTCTTCAGGAGCGTTTACCCCGGGCTCTGCTGAGCAGCTCTGTCTTGTCACCGGCTCTTCACCGCCTCCCTCCCTCCCTCCCCACCTCGCAGGGGAGGCGCGGAAAGCCCAGCACCCAGAGGTTGCTTTTATGTTCCCCCAGCCTCCACCTCATTGTTGTTACACCTTGGGCACATTTTGTGCTCCATTTAATCCCATTTGAGAAGAGGGCACTGGAGGATAGCGGCAGAGGCAGGGGAGAGGAGCGGGGGAAGCGGCAGGAGAGGCAGAAAGGCACACAAACAAAAAAAAACCACCCAGCACCACGAGGTGAAATTGCATCAACAGCGGCGGGCCTGTGATCGAGATGCATCCTGACAATCCACTTCCCACAATGGCCCTCCACCAGGCTCCGGGAAGAGCCACTTTAGCTGAGAATAGAAACACAGCCGTGCCCAGCTCTGCAGAGGTGCTGCCTCTATTGTGGAGGCTGATCCCGAAGGTAATAGCATTTCTTTTCTATGGAGCCACGGAGTCAATGTTTTACAGAGCCCCGGGGACCTGTTCTGCCCTCCCTGGCACCAGCACATTCCGGTCCCACGCTGGAATCCAAGGGAAGGCTCCCATCTCCATCAGATCTGGTGGAGCCAGCGCGGAGAGAAGGGAGGGAGGGGGAGCCAGCTAATTAGTGGATCAGAGTTTTAATAAGTTTTGTAAAAGGATTAGACACATCTGTGCATGTGAACAGAATGTGCAGAGACAGTCTCTAGGCTGGGATTATCGTGGCTGCCAATCCCCATGCTCTGGGGTAAAAGCTGATCCTTGGCGAGGGTCGGGGATAAGTGTCCCTGCCTGGCAGAGCATGTCCATGAGGAGGATTCAAATTCCTCCTGGGAAGCCGTGGCAGGGCTACCACCCCAGAGAAACTGCCAAACTGGGGCTGGCACTACCCTGTTATCTCTGGCTGGGACCTCCCAGCCATAACCAGGGGATGGTTTGCAGCCATTCCCAAGCAGGTGCCCCAGTGCACCCTCGGGATCTGCAGTCTGACGCAGGGATTTGCCTGCAATAGGGACAGAGTGCTAGGAGGGAGTTTATTTCCATTAACAATTCTAATTGGGGTGAGGCAAAGGGCACGGGGGGAGCTCCTGAGGATAATCTACGTGATTGTATTGGCAGTTCGGTGACAAACACAATCAAATCCTTGGGCACATCAAAGCAGCAGAACCTTTCCTCCTGCCTTCTACTCAGCAGCCTCTTCTTTCCCTGCAGGATTGACCTCCCTCCATCCCACAAACCCGCCCCTCCACCAAGGAGGAAACAGGACGTGAAAAGCCACCTGACTCCAGAAGACATCCAGGTAAAAACCTGCAAATTCCTGCCTCTGGCATGGAAAACTCATTCCAAGCAGTGTCCACAGTGCCTGGATTCTGGGAAATGGGGGTTGAAAAAGCAAAGAAGTTCCTGGCTTGAGTTTGAGGAGCAGAACATAAGGATTTTTCGAGGCCAGGTTGGATGGGGCTCTGAGCAACTTGGTCTAGTGGGAGGTTCAAACTAAATTATTTTTAAGGTCTCTTCCAACCCAAACTGTTCTAAGACTCTATGACTCTGTGACTTGTCTCCCCCACCCTCAGAATTCACAGAGTCTGGCACTAATTAAAAGCTGTAATTTGGATTCCGCTCTGTCCCTTTGGTGGATATTGAGGCCTGGAGGAGTTGGTGTTTGGTTGTGGTGTCACCTGAAGCAGAGCTTGCCCCAAGCCGTGCCAGAGGATAACCCTTGCTCTTCTCCCTCCTCTCTCCCCTCTACTCCAGGTTGTTCACTTGGACAACATGAAACACGAGGAGGAGATCCAGAAGTTCCCTCTGCAGACTCCCTACTATGACATGGCAGCCCCCGAGCCCTCTCCCTACAGCGACAAGCTGGTAAGGGGCACAGGGTGACAGTGGCACTGCCTGGCACCTCAGCCCAGCCTCGCCTGGCACACAGGACCTCTCACCCTAAAAAAGAACGATCCCCACCATCCCCAGTCCGGGATTATCCCGTCCTGGAGGAAAGCAGCCTCCACACTCTGATCTCAGCCCACCCTAATTCAGCTGTCCAGAGGTCCCAGAGCTGTGCCCTTATGGGTAGAATGCCCTGCCCACCCCAAATTCTCCACCTGCAGTCCACCTACCCCACCCTGGCCGCTCCTCCCCTCCTGCAGGGAGCCCCTGTGAGAGCCTGCGGCTGAGGGACGCAGCAGTGAGAGCTTCACAAAGCAATTATCTGCAGGGCAGAGCATGCCAGCGTTTGACTCTCACTTGACAACAACAAGTTCTTTAAACCCTTTTTTTTTTTTTCTTTTCTGGTGCGTGGATTTGTTCAGCCTCGGATGGGGAGATGTTAATGTGAGGCAGCAGCAGCAGGGAGAGATTAAGGGTCAGGAGGAGATGCTGGAAGTCACATGGGAAAGGCTGGTTTGCAAGGAGTGAGGAAATGTTAGATGCAAAGGCAGGGGAACAGAAAAGAGGTAAGATTAGAGTGGGTTTTTGATGAGAAAACAGAAAACCATCCTCGTCCCAGGCCTTGGACAGCATCCTTTCCCTCCCTCGCCCCATGGCATGGGGATGCTGTGGGATTTTATCCATAGGAGACAAGACATCCCAATGGAAATCCTTCAGGTCTCTCCCAAACTCCTCCTCACGAGGAGTTCAGAGCACTGCACACCCAGCCCGGTGCTCCAGCAGCCTGAACTCCCTGGCTGGAGAAAGGTATATAAATATCAGCCCAGACTGGAGTAATTTTTCATGAACACCACTAATTATAACGCAGTTCAGCCTGGTGCAACCCTGCCACGTGTGTTCCTGTGCAGATAATGGAAGGACAGGGCCCAGTGGCCTTTATCTGGCACAAGTCTGAAGCGAGGCAGATGCCAAGGGCGTTGGAAATCAAAAGCCACAGTTCTGTGCTGAGCCGGGTGGATGTGATCCTATTTACTTCATCCCTCAAGGAAAACTTCCCCTTGGAGCCCTGCCTCAGTCCTGGGGCTGGTCCCCAGCTCTTTCTAATCCTTGCTGAGTTCTAAATGAAACACAGGATGTTGGAGCAAGACCACTGCTTGAAAAGCACCTGAAAGCCGAATTTCAGGCGAGCAGGAGGATGGAGGAGCTCATTTTGGGAAATAATGAGCAGTCAGTTAATTAAGTGGCAGAGTTAGTGATGTGAGATGGGGCCTGATGGGTTGCTGCTCCGTAACCATGGGAACAGAGTTTGCTGCTCTCCATGCTGGCCGGAGAAGACGCATTTCCATGTCCCACGCCTGGCACTCCTCCTCACCCGTGGATCCAGCCAGGAGGCAACGGGCTCTGGAGCTCTCGTTTCACTGGCCCTGCAGCAAGGACGTGGAGTCTGGGCGACTCCAGCTGCTGCCACAGCTCTTGGCACGGGCCTGGCACAGCTGGGGACGAGCCTGTCCCTGGCCAGCTTGCCTGGCTCACCCAGCACGTACCTGCGCTGTGCTCTGGCTCTCTGCCCCAGCAGCAGGACGCAGCCTGCTCCCATTCCGCGCTAAATCCCTGGGGCAGGCAGCTGGCTGTTCGAGTTTGGGGCTGGCCAGGGAGAGGAGGGTGTCCTTGGCTGCCAAGGAGTGCTGATTTTGCTGGATTCTTCCCAGATCACACAGGCAGGATGTGCTGCCACAGCCAGGCCGGGGGCGGGTTGTCTTGTCCGGCTTCGCGAAGGAACACGCTTTGCCTTCCTCCCTGCAGGGAAAAAAAAAGTGGCTCGCATCACTTTTTTTCACCCTTGAAGCGCTGCAGAAGCCTCCTTTTCATGTCACAGTGGGATTCTGAGGGGTGGGGACCCCCAGGGAACAGCAGTGGTCACCAAAGCCTCCATGGGATGGAGCAAGACATGCCCAGTCCTTCACCTGAGGGCTGGGGCAGCTGGAGGATGAGGAGGGAGGCACATCCCTGGTCCCTCCAACCTCACTTTGGTACAGCCCTGCTCCCACCGTGCTCAAAATGCAGATGCAGGTGGCTGCTCTGAGGCACCCGTGGTTCTGGGATCCTTGAGAGGGAACGGCACAGCAGAAAGGCAGGATATTCTTGTTCTGCCTGTGCTTCATCTGCAGATTTGGCCTGGGAGGGGAGTGAAGAAGATGAGAGTGGAAGGGAGCGGATTCTGCAGGAAAACGGGGCGGGTGCATTCAGCTTTCAATGAATTGTGCAAAACCTCGTAATTTGGGACGAACCAGATTTATCACGAGGCAGCATGAAAGCCACTGCCTGGGGTTGATGATTTCACAGCACTAGAATGGGAGTCAGGGAGTGATTAGAGATGGCAAAGAGTGAGGGAGGGGGGAATGGGAGAGGTGCCAGGAGAAAATAAAAGAGGCAGGTGGAGGAGGAACCTCCAAGAGGGTGCGCAGGGACGTGCGTGGGGACGTGTGCTGGCAGGGCACCAGGACAAGGGGAGAGGCCGGGGCACGTCTGCAGGGTCAGGATACCTGCAGGAGGGAGCAGAACGATGAATGAATATGAATTTCTAGGTGTTGCAGGCTGGGGGAAAGCCAACACAGAGCTGACAGCCCCGAAACGCCCAAGGACAGCGGCGCGGACACTCGAGGCTGCAGGGGTGGCTGTAGGGGTGTGGGGGCTGCCTGCAGCGCTTTCCTCTGGGCAGTCTGGGGGTAATGGGGGTGCTGCCAAAGCAGGAAGGGGACGGAGAGAGCGTTTCAGGTTTGTGGGTGAGGGCAGGTGTGCCCTGCCAGTGCTTTCGTGTCAGGCGGGAGCTCCGTGCGTGTGTGAGAGGCAGCAGGAGGCAGGGGGAGGTGGGGGCATGAGCGAGTGTAGGAGCAGAGCTGTGATTAGTGCCCGTGTCAGCGGGGCCCATTTGCACAGGTAGAAGGGGAAGTTTCATCGCTGCAGACAGCAAAATAATTCCTCCGGGTCTGCAGGGCAATTACCGGGGTGCCGATGGTGATGATTTACGCCGAGCGCTCGCGTGAGGCAGTGCTGGGCCTTGTATACAAGGCACATTATTGATATTGTAATAAATTCTGCTCCAAACAGGCAGCAAGGAGCGGGAGCCAGCCCAGGAGTGGGAGAAAGCAAGGGAAATCCGTGGAGAAAACACCTCCCGTGTGAAGGAAGCAGGAGAGGAGTGGGGCTAAGTAGGCAGGATAGGAATGAGGAGGTAAAACTCAGTCTGGCTTCCTCCAGGAGCAAGGGAGGTACTGAGACACAAAATTCAGGGGGAAAGAGCTCTGCAAGGCCTAGATCTAGGTCTGAGCCTGGAGCTGGCATTGCTGTTTTTCCTAAATGTCCAAACTCTGTGTCCAGACACGAAGCAGAGGCTTCCATAGGATGTGCAGCTTTCACGCCAGCACCGCGCCACTGCCATCTGGCCACCAAGGGCAGGACAGAGGTGACCTCCAGCCCTCTGCTCCTCCCGCCTCCAGCTTGGCTGAGCTCTGGAAATGCTGCTGCAGCCCCGTTCCCCATCATTCCCCCTCATCCCTGTGGCTGAGGGGCAGGATCAGGGAGCCAAGCCCTGGCACAGGCCAGCGCAGCAGGCAGAGATAATCACTGAGTGAGCAACCCCTTCCAGCAACAGGCACTCGACCAGCTCATTACGGGGCTATGAACTTCTAAAAACGGCTCAGCCACAGCTGGTAGGTGGCTGAGGACCCTTCCAAACACAGAGGAGAGGAACACTTTCAAATTAAACACCTTTTGCATCGTTGCCATGAGGTGCAGCCATTTCGGAAAGGGGAGGGAGAGACTGGGAAGCTGTTTTGTTTGGAAGAGTCAGCTCGCTCCTCTCAGAGAGGCCCAGCAGATGCCTGGCTAATGCTGGCGCTGAAACCAGCCCCAAAAGTGAGGATTAAGAAGCCAGGATCCCCCTCACACGGTGGTTGCTGGCTCCAAGGCTCCTCCTGGTGATCCGAATTCCCCACAAGCTCTCGGAGCTATCCTGCCTTCCAGGCTTCTCCCATTGTTATCTGCATGAAAGATGTCTGGGTAGGAGTGATCAGACAAATTGGATGATATTCCATTCAGGCAGTCCTTGCTGATAAGCCTGCTTAGTGAAGGAACACCCATAAATATTCCCATGCCAAAGGAGGATGCTTTTAGCGCCTCTTAGACCGTGTCACGATGGCAAAACCGTGCTGCAGAGTTAATCTGCAGTGCCAAGCTGTGCAGCCAAGCACTTCAGAACTCCACAGTCCCCACACTGGGGCAGAACAACAGTGGTGGCCAAGCAGTGACATTCCTGTGGCCAAGCCTTTGGAGTTTTGGTTTTAAAGCCGTTCCCTCCAGGTATCTCTTTCCCAAAATCCAAATTTCAAACCAGTGATTTTCACTTGTGTTCCCCAAACCTGAGGTTGCAACGAATCCCAAATTCTTGGGTTAAAACAGACAGCTCAGGTGCGTGATAAGGCTTGGATTCACTGATCCAGCCCCAGCTAAGGAAAATGCTGATCCCAAAAGGGTTCAGTGGAAGACCAGAGCAGTGAGATGCTGCTGGGAGCAGCCCCAGTGAATGGGGGTGCTGCCGGCCGGGGCTGGGACACTCAGCTCTGCGTTTGGGGGAGCAGCACCCGCGGGACTTTTGCTTTGATTTGGGATTTTACCTGACTGATTATTCACTACCTCCCCACCTCCCTCTTTTTAACTGTTTTTTCTTCCTCCTCCCCTCCCTCCTCAACCCTTTTCTTCTTTCTTCCCCTTCGCCCTGTCTCACCCCTCACCGTCTGCACGGCCCCTCTGTGCACCCTGACTCCTCCCTCGTGTCCCCCCTCACCGCCTTGCTGCTCTCTTCTCTCCAGAGCCCTGGCAACAAGGACTGTGATGTCCAGTATGCAGAGCTGGACACGTCGGCTCTGGCCGCGTCACCCAGCCCTCGGACCTCCATCCATGCTGGCGGAGACCTAGTCGAGTATGCAACCATCCAGCCCAACTTACGCTAGCGCATGTCACTCTAGGCCCTTTCCCCTCAGGTTCTGGCCTCAAGGTACACACGGCGCTCTGCCTCCCTCACTGCACCCCTCAAAGCCACCTCTGCCCCCTCCCCGCCGTCCTCCCTCCATCTGTCCCACCCTGCCTGCTCTCTCTCTCTCTCTGTCTCTCCTCTGCCTTGTTTTTTTTGGGGGTGCTGCCCAGAATGCCTTTGCCTTGCCTCTCTGCATGCTGTGTTTTCCCTTTGCTTCCTGCAGCCAGGCATGTGGGAGCTGGGGGGAGAGGGGTCATGGCTTGGTGGCAGAGCAGTTTTGCCCCCCCTGCTCCAGGTGGGTTTGAAGTTGCTGCTCTGGTTCAGGGAAATTTCTGCAGCACCTGTGAGGAATCAGAAGTCAGAGGTGCTCAGAGGGCTTTTCCAGGCCAGGACGACGAGGGGAGGGAAAGGAAAAGGGAATGATTGAAAGGAAAATTTTAAAAAAGAAGGGCTTGTGTGCATGTGGAAGTAACTCCAGAGAAGTTGGAGCATATGTGCATGTGTGAAAGAACAAGGTGGGAGAGGATGTGAGAGAATATGGGAACACCTAAAGGTTCCTGCAGCTGAAAGACTCCAGGGTAAGAGACAGGCAGAGAGGGACGGCGCATGTGGCAGCGACAGGGCTGGCGTGGCTGACGTTGGTGCAGGTGGCAAGTTTGGGTGCTTGGGAGAGAGGGAGAAATTATTTCCCTTGGTTCTCTCCTTCTCAAAACTAGACACAGACTGAGCCCTGTCCTCCTGACTTTTTCAAGTGTCACCAAACCCTTTGAAGCTCAGGTCTTGTGGCAAGGAGTGATTAGGACTCAGTTGGTTGTTCTGGACCATCTCCAGGAACTCTTTGAATGATGAGTTTTTTTAGAGGAAAAAACACTAAAACCAGGGTGACTTCATCTCTTCCTATGTTCCTTTGCCCCATAATCACGGCTTTTTCTCAGGTATTAAAGCCACCAGGTCCCTGGAAGGGAGAGATCTCTCCTTTCCCACCTTTGCTGGATGATCCCAAGAGTTTTTGGCCAAGGAAATGCCACTGGTGCCCCTCTCCTTGGCTGCAGCCTCCCTCACTCCCGTTTATTCCCGAGGCTGTGATGACTCCAGGTTCTGCCTTGCTCCTTTCCCTTTATTTTGCTGCCTTTGCGGCAGCAGGAAGGACCTGTGGGTTTAAAGGCAGGGAAGGGAGAGGAGAAAAGGCAGACAGCAAACGGAGAGGTGCTTTGCAGGTCCTTGAACCCCTCCTGGTGACCCCAGGTAGATCAGAGGAGGCTCAAGAGAAGCAGCAACATGGGGACAGAAAGGGACAGCTTGGAGAAGATAAAGGACGTTGGATCCTTGGGAAGGAAGGAAAGGAGGATAATCAGGAGGAAAATGGCATTTTTATGAAGCCCCCCTGGACAATGCCGTGCAGTGCAGAGGACAGGAACGTCCCTGAGACGAGGAACTCTGCGGGTGAGGGCGCAGCACACGCACCTGGGCGCGAGGTGTGCGGGGGGCTGCTCCAGTCCGCCTCTGTCCCTGTGCTCCCTGGTTTTCCCGTGCTGGAAGCAGCCCTGTAGCTCCCCTGCCGTAGCAAAAGCCCTCCTAGGTGAGTGTCTGCAGCAGCCCCGGGCCGGAGCAGATCCGTAACCTCTCTCTCTTGCGGTGTCTCACCCACTCCTGCTCCCAGAATGAGGATCAAGGTCTTCGTAGACGTAACGAGCGAGAGTGGACAGTAAGTTTTGGACGGGTTTGCTTTTTCCTTTTCTCCATTTGCTTGTGGGTTGGGCTGTTTGTCGCTGGACTCCCCAGGCACTTCCAGCCCCCTGCATCCTCCCTGGGCTGAGAATTCCAGCCCTGAGGGAGGAAGGGGTGGTTGAAACCAGCCACCCTCCCTCGTGTCTTCACCTCCCGTTCCCAACAGATTCTCGGGCTGCTCCCACCATTCCAAACAAGGCAAGAGCTCCCTAATCCATCTTGGGAGGTCTCGCCTCATCCTCCCCAGGGTGGGGAATTTTATTGTCAGCAAAAGGACAGTAATCCTCCAAATCCAAATTTGGAAATCCTCCCAGTATCTCTGAAGTAAAAATAAAGCCAGTCATATGGTGCTTTGAAGGTGTAATCTCCCTGCTAAGACACACCACAGATCAGGGCAATTTCATTTTTTTTCATGCTCTTTTAATTATTTCCTCCCCCTTCACCTCCCCACACTCCAGCTCTCGGTTTTGCTTGGGAATTTCTTGTCCCTGTTGCAGCAAGAATAGCTGGAAACCATCAGACTTGGATCAAGAACACAACAAATCAGTGACCAGGGCTCAGGTTCCCATTTCCAAATTGCAGGAGAAATAAAGCGAAGAGGTGGCTCCTTATTAGTTTCCCGTTTTCAGATGAGGATATCAGCCCTGCCTTGAATCCAAAAGTGGGGAGTGGAGGATTTGGGAGAGAAAAAGCCAGGAGGGAAATGTTTGGGGTGATTGGTGGTGTGAGGTGCTGTAGGAACACGGACCAGGTACGTACCAGAGGCAGCAGGGGAAGAGAAAGGCATGCTGTGAGAAGGAATGCAATGTTCTGAGCGAGTTTTTCTGCATAACTGATACTTGCATGTGCCTGAATGCATCCATCACCACAGGTCCTTGCTCTGTATTTTGGGAATTTCAGCTCAATCCTTTTATTTCCTGTCCCACTTGCCCTCAGTTTTGTCCTCACAGAAGCCCAAGCTCAGGACCACTGGTTCCTGCTCATCCCTGACACATCAGTGCTCATTCTTTACTCAGGGCAGGGATTATCCAAGAACTCCCTCACAGATAAAGCCTCAAACAGAGCAGGAACCTGCCCAGAGATACCTAAAATCATGGCCATACTTGGAAGTGGGAAAACAGCTTGAATACCCCGAGCAGGGAGTTGAGACCCGGGGGAGGAGGGGATGTACCAGGAGGAAATAATTCTTTTTTTTTGGTTCCCAGTGTATTTTCTGTCCCCCAACACCCACACCCTCTGCACTGGCTGGTCCACAGTGTGACAGTAGCTTTGTCATGCTGTCACTCAGCCGAGCTGCTTCTTCCTGGCCACCAGCCTGTGCTGCAGCCCAAAATTCAAAACCAACAGATGAGGAGGGTCAGGGTAGTAGCAGGCCAAAATTTCAGGAGTTTAGAGCAGCAGGGACTTTTCCCAGCCAGGAAAACACAGCTGAACACATTCCATAAGTGCAAAAATGTGTTTGCCATGAGCTTGGCCAAGAAGAGAAAACCATTACCCATCCAACCCTCACCAGTAAAATCTTCTGATTTCCCAAAACCCGCAGCAGAGGAACCCTCAGGTCACTGAGAAGGAGTTTTTCACTTTCAGACCAGTGACAACTCATTATTCCAAGATGATTAAAAGTACAGGACACGGTCAGCTGCCTCACACCTCCTGCTACCCGAAGAGATGTTCTGCAAATAGAAGGAAAGATGGAATTGGGTGTGGAGAGATGGAGAAGGGTTGAGTTAAAGTCATGGCAGAAATGAAAGCTCCCTAATTCGATCAAATAAAGCCTGTTTAAAGGTAATCTGCCAGGCTGTCTGAAATGGATAGATTGCTGACATCCCCTTTAATCAAGCTCTTGGAAATAAAACTGAGAGGGGAGGATGTAACCCAGATAATGAAGAATTGCATGGAGTCATGCTGGAGACAAAGGCAAGTGGGAGAAGTCAGGTGGGGGAAGGTGGTAGAATCGTGTGCCAGTTCAATTTAATTAGTTCATTATCCCTAATTTAATTTCAAACTTCGTTAAAGATAAATTAGATTGGGGAAAAGTCACAGTGGGACTGGGGAAGGAAGTCAAAGGGCACCGGCTGCTAAATATGTTAAAAAACACCAGGCTGGTTTTGTTCTCCTCCCTTTTGCCACTCTGTAAATGAGTTCGGGGAACAAAGCAGGAGCAAAGCAGCTCCCAGTCCAGGTGCTGAGGAAAGGTAAGAGGACACAGGGAATTCTCTTCCTCTGGCCCTGACATTCTCCAGCTGCCCTGCCCTGACCCCACCTGCGAGGAGCGAGCACAAAACAGGGGCCAGCAAGAAAAGAGGGGTTTGTTTGCACTCACCTGCGCAAACAGAAGTGCTGACAAAACTGCACTCGGCGTCTTTGGCAATGCTTCATGGGCGCCTGTCTCGTGGCCACGTTAGCTGGCAGATAAGCAGGAAGAAAAGTGCTTTCCTGACCCCGTTTATTGTCACAGACAGCCCATCAAGGAGTGTCTCACAGCTCCTTTTGCTGCCACCTGGTCACACCCAGCTCAGCTTCCACTTACGTTAACTGAGGATCGCTCCTAGGAGACCTTTCTGTCCATCAGAGCTGCACACAGCACTCGCAAATCCTCTGCCTTTCTCAAAAAGCACACAGACTTCCCCTCCCACTTAATTGATAACAAATTACGAGAAACCCCCTTGCCTGCTTTGTCTTACTAAGTTTCTGTAATTAAGACAGCTTCCCTTTCAGGCTAGCTTAACCCAGAAAATTAATGATCTTTATAAAGCAGGAGGAGAGCATGGCTAAACACAGGATTTCCCCCCTTGCAGGTGTGGAAAGGGGTTCTGTTGAGTGTGGCAGTTCTCGAGAGTAGATTGTTCAGGGATAGGACTTTGCACATCCCATTTTCCCTCCCTGTGAGCCCCTTTTTATGTCTTTTTATCAGCTGGGGCCATCAGAAGAACAGCAAACATTTATTTAAGGTTAAGGTAAAGTTAGTGAGGCTTTTTCAATGCCCCTGGCTTGGGTTCCCCCAGTTAAAGAGTTCTAATGCTGCCCCTGTCCACATTTGCACTTGGCAATTAAAAGGCTAAAGTGGACCAAAACTGTGAGAATGGCCCACCCAAATTTAGGATCCCAGCACAGCAACTCCACTGCTGACTTTTAAAAGCTCCATCTGTAGGAACAACAGTTCTGCCAGTGGCAGGGAAGTGAAAATGAGGTTGGCCTCGGCATTGCTGCTCTTTTCCTGCGGCTCAGGCAAACTTTCCCTCTCTGGGCTCAGGCAGGCTGTTCCCAAAATTGCCTTTGTGCCTCTCCCAGAGGTCTGAGCCATCAATAAATTATCGTCGACGCCTTGTTTTCTGTAGGACTTTTTTTTGTTGTTTGTGTGTTGGGTTTTTTTTAAAGCATCCTGGTGAAATATTCATCCAGGAGCTGGCAGCGGATGAGCCGAGTGGATTGTTCTGTTCCTCCAGGCGGTTTCTCCTGAGGGTCAAACCCTTGTCCTTCCCACTAAACTGACTATTCCTGGGGTTTTGAAAGGGAACAAGGAAGGACTTAAGGGCAAGTTGCTCGCTTCAAACATCCCCCGCTCAAACCACAAGCATCAAAGCGTTTTGCAGCGCTGTTTGCTCCCTCTTGGAGAAGAAATTATCTCAAAGGGAGCGCCCCTGAGCGCAGGTCGGTTTTAAAAACTTCCCGGCTAAACTGTGGGTCCTGCTTGGGTCATCCTGCCGGGTTTCCAAAGCAGGAAAGGGTCCGGGAGCAGGGAGGAATCCTTCCCATCTGCTGCCACCCTCTGGGGAGCCGCAGCCCCGGGCTGTGGGAGAGATGCTCTGAGCATCCCCACACGCCCCGGCAGAGGGAAAAACACGGGGCCGACAGGGCAGCCGCGGGTTTGAGAGCGGTTTTCTGTTCTCTGGAGTTGATTTGATCCACAAGCCCGGCCCCGAGGCTTCCCGGGGAGCTGTTCACGCAGGTGCAGCCCAGCGCCTCTGTCTCCCACATAAGCATCAGGCGCAGTAAAGCGGATTTTGCATCCCAAGCCCCCGGCAGGACACGGGCGCCCTTTAAATGGAAGAGCACGGGCCTGGCTTGGGTTAATGATGCCTTCAAGCGCTGCTTTTCCAAAACTCAGGTGTGGAAAGAGTTAGGAAGCGTGCAAATAAAGTGCCCTTCCTTTGGCTGGCTGCTTGGCTTGCCCAGAGAGCGGAGTATTTACAGACAAGGGACAAACCATGCCCCATCCATACATATTCATCAACGAGCTGGGTATTTCAGGGCCTGAGACTAAAGCTTTGCAGTGTGAGGATTTATCACCTGGTCTCCATTTTCCTGAAGCAGCGAGCTTGCTAAACTAGTTACTATTCCATCCTGCTTGCTCTCTGTGTGTCTCAGCAAGGAGCTGAAGAGCTGTGTGTGTTTTCTGGCCGGCGGTCCCGGAGTTTTCACCCGTTGACTTTTGTCTCTACTTGCAGAACTTTGGAAAGTGTCACTCAGAGATATCGAATGCGAGTGATTACCTGACCCGCTGTTACTCACATGAAGATCGATATCTGGAGAAGATCCCTCATGTCTATGCCCCCTTGTCAGACCTCCCACAAGATCTTTATCCTCACCATTCCGACATCTCCTTCTGCTGCCCACCTCCCGGCTCCCGGGCTCCTTACATCTGTCCTAAGGAACAGTATGTTTAAAGTGTCAACACTGCAAACAAACAAAACAAAAACAAACAAAACAAAAAAAAGGAAGAAACTCATGGTTTTCACCTCTCCTGTCGCTCAACAACCAAGGCCTTTCAGCTCCCCCCTCCCTTTGCCATCGCTCATTTTATTGATTGATTTTCAAATCCGGCTGCAATTGCCATGATTAGTTCCAAGTATCTGCCTGGCTTGCTAATGCTCAAGGGAACACTCTGCCTTCTCCCACGTCCTCTCCAGCCCCTGCATCTTTCTTTTCTCCTCCTGGCTCTGTGTGTGCATGTGTCTGTGGGTGACAGCTGCCCTGTGGTGGATGGGATGTGCCCAGCCCAGTCCAGTGTCCGTAGGTTTTCCCCTGTGCCGATTCCTGCACTTTTTGCACCGGAGTAGCCGGGTGTGGATTATTCACAGCCCTCGCTGCAGCTTGTGTGAGGTTTTACAGCACAGCCAGTGCTCGGATCTGAGGCTGTGGCTTTTTTATTTCTTTTGTTTTGTTTTGTTTTGTTTTTTTTCTTTCCCCTGCTCCTTTTCCCCCCTCGGAAGTGAGGATAGCAAATCCCCGTTTGTGAAGAGCTAAACAGCCAAGATTGCTGAACCAAATCATAAGATGCTTATAACGAAAGATGCTCAAAACCAACCCAAAAATAGAGATCAGGACTTGGTTTAGGCGGTTTGTTTTCTGTCCTTTTCCCTTCCTGCTCCCACTCCCAATCTCTTGGATTGACTCTTTTAAAGGGGACAAATTTTGGAGTCAACACATTTGGAGAAACCATCCTTTAAATAACAGGTCTGATAACCTGAAACCCAAAGGAAAAAATAATTATAAAGGAAAACATTCTCTCTAATTTTCCTTTCAAAGCCTGACGTGGCCCCCCACGAGCTTTCCCCCCCTCTCTTCCTCACATCTGTTGATTGGAATTTTAAAATTAACTCAGGCAGAATATGAAGAATAAATCAGGATTTCAGGTAATCTCCTTGCTCTTAATGAAGGATAAAAGCCAATAGAGTAATTTGGCCTTTTAACTTTTATAAAAGCATCTTAGTTTTGGGACTACACCTTTTTTTGATATTGGAATGTGTGTGGGTGTGTAAATCCAAACGTGTACATTCCTGTGACCACAAAGTGTTTTAGAGAAGGGAATTTATCTCCACATCACATTTGTGTTCACTTGTATTAGAGAAAACAGAAAAAATATCGATATACACTTCAATGTATATAAAAGCAAAGAAGAGGAAGAGGAGGACAAGGAAGGAACACCCTGCCTAAGAGCTCGGTTTCAGGGAAAACTTCCACATGTTTCACCCATGGCATGGAAGAGGGATGGTTCTGAATAAGGGGATAAAGCTCTGTGGCCAGAGGGCATTTCCTTTGCTTTGGGTCAGGCTGGGAATTTGGCATTCTGCAGACATTAAATCCCTCTGGAACACGTGAGGGTGCTTGAGCTGAGGGCGCATGGGAGGCAGAGGTGGGCACCACACCTTATGCTGCTGCCCAGGCACCCAAAACCTGCCGGTGCTGCCCGAACAGGTGAGAAATGGAACTCCCAGCAGGTGACAGCTCCTGTCAGAGGAGGTGTGACCACACCGACGTCCCAGCCCAGCTCCGGCTGTGCCACCGCTGAGGCACCCGTTTATTTTTGTCTCTCTGGATGAACCCCCTGCTTGTTCTCTGCCCTTGCTGTGTCCCCATCACCTGGAGCCTCACCCTGCCTGTCCCTCCTCCTCCCCATACCTGTGTCACTCTGCCTCGGGGCTTCCCTGCAGGCCGGCAAACACCTCGGGATGTGGCACAGGAGTTTATACAACAGCAGCCCTGTGGGGGATGACACCACGTGCATGGATCCCCCGGGCCCCTGAATGGCAAAAAAAACCCTCCCCAGCTCTTCCCACCCCGTCCCCAGTGCACGCTGCCACTTTGTGCAAGAGACAGGACGGTGGCTGTCACCAGGACAAGGTTTGTGGGGGGATTGCTGCCCTTGGAGAGGTGTTTTCCTGCTGGGAGGCGGCCGCACACCAAGTGACAGGTGGGTGCCTGGCTGGCTGAGGAGTGGATGAAGGGGAATTTTGGATGCATTTTTTTTTTGGCCAAGCTGGAATGGGCAGCAGCAGCTCTGCCTCGTGCTGGTGCAGGGAGCAGCCTCATTCCCCAAGGATCAGGGGAGTATCACCAGGACACAGCCTTAGAGCACTCCACACGACTTCTCAGTCCCAGCCTGCCAGTCCTGACTGATGCAAACCTTTCCGGAATCATTTGTATTCACATTTCCTCTGCCAGTCTCCAGAGGATCCAGCCGGTTGTTTTCCTCACGCCAAAGTACTCCAGTGCTCCATGAAAATGTATTTTTCTCTCTGGTTTTCTCCCCAACACACCTTGGGTACTTCCTGGTTACCACAGAGCTGGAAACTGGGTGTGCTCTGAACTGAGGGCACAGCCACCACATCCACCCACGCTGAATCTGCCAAATCTGCCTTTGCCCCTCTCTTTGGAAAGGTGAGGAGGTGCTGGAAGCCCCACGGGTCTCTGATGTCCTGGAATCAACCCAGCACCACTGACCATGAGGAAAAAGCAAGCAAAAATCCATTCCAAACCTCCCTACCTGCATGCCTGGAATAGCAGAGTGCTGCCTGTACTGTGGTTTGATTTGGAGCCTTCACCTGATGTGGTTTCAGACAGATCCAGGAATTTAAATGAGCAGTGGAATATGTTCAGGTCTTCAGATACCAGAGGAAAGAAGCCAGACAAAAAATGATTGCTTGCCAGAGGAGGCAGAGAACACATTGCAGGTGGTTTTCTCTGCTGCCCATGTCTGGGATGAAGATCCTTTGATGAGGAAGGGGAAGGCAGGGATACAAATTGCAGCATTACAGAAAAACTCTGCTTGCCTTGTGCGGCTTTGAATCTCGGCTGCCCACAGAAGTCTGCCACAAAGGATTTTACTTGGCTTGCAGCAAAGCAAAAGGATCTCAATCCTCCTTGAAAAGGTAAAAGGCAGGAGAAGCCTCAGTTCAAAGCAGTAGTTTGACTTATGCCAGCACAGGTATTTAGCCTAGGAATGTCTTGGTTCTCTCTGCCTCTCCTGAAGAGCTGGGCTGATCTCAAAAAAATGGCAAGAGGGACTCGCCACACACCACCAAATTCCTTTGCACCCTAGGAAAAGGGGGGAAACCCTGAAGGAAAATCCTGAAGTAAGGAACAGCGAGTCCACTGTTTTGGTTTGACAGATCTGGGCTTGGAAATGGTTCTGACTCAGGGCTCTTGTTCCTCGCTCCCTTTCCCTACTGTCACACAGCGTTTGCCCCGTGGCTCTTTCCTGCTGCCACGGGCTTAATCCTCACTTTGCTCCAGGATAAGGCTGCCCATGCCTGGGGGGAGCTTGCAGGTGCTGAAATCAGGGCCAAGGGGAGGTGTTCTCCTGCTGACACGGTGCCAATTGACTTTAAAAGATCCTAGCTCTGGAGACTGAGCCATCCAGCAGTGCTGGGCGTGGATTGCTGAACAAGTCCAACTGGAAACTGGTGGAGTGGGATCCAGTGGGCTGGCAGTGCATGGGAGGAACTGGGATCGTAGGATAGAGAGTCATTTAGGTTGAAAAGACCTCTGAGATGGAGCTGTTCTTCCTGTTACCAGGGTGAAATGTCACGGGTTCTGTTCCGTGTGTTGGTGGCACTGACACCAGAGCTCTTGCAGATGGAAAAGACTGATCACAGCTTAAATAAAAGTGAGCTGAAGAGTTACAGCAACTTCTGTCCTGCCTGTGGGACCTGTGTGGGGTGTTTGATGTCTGCCTTGCTCCCGGGGCTGCCTTACTGAGTTGTCCTCCACACCCCTCATCCCTTGCACTGCACCCCCCAAAATGTACCCACACGTGCTCCCAGGAGGAACTGCCTGTTCCAGGGGCTCCTCAGGACTGGAATAACTCCCTTTTCCTGTTGCACCCCTCCCTGCCTGCAGCACAGGGGACACAGGACTCAAAGGTAAGCAGAGCTCAGTGACCTCCAGGCCGATGCCTGCTGCACTTTGCTGCCCTGGCTCTGCCCCCCGAGCAGCTACGGTGCCCGGGAGATGCCAGTCTCACTTCTTTCTGTTTGGGAACCCTCCTCCAGCCTCCCCCTGCACGTGGGTGGGACAGATTCAGTCACAAACAGCCAGTCCTCGGGGCCAGCAGCTATTTAGGGAAAGAAAAGGGGGGTTCCTCCTCCTCTCCAGCGCACTTCTCACGCCAGTGGCCTGATTTCCTTGTGCAGGCACGCAGTCCTGGTTCCAGAGGCAGGGAGACAAGGAACCTGCACTGCTGGGGGAGCGGGGTGTGAGCCCAGCCCAGCCGAACACTCAGAACTTCCTCAGGAGGTTCCCTATCAGACACAAGTGAGCAGCAAACCATTTATTGATGGCTTTTTGTAGCACCAGCTCTGAGAATGAAAAAGCCCCAGGATATTTCTTAACAGCGGAGCTGCGCTGCGCAAGGATGGCGCCTCTGCCTCTGGATAAAGGCCTTTTTGGGGAAATTTAGCCACGGATTTGGGGCGGGGGGGTCCATGCAGGGAGGGTGGAGGGTCTGAATGCAGCCTGCACCAGCAGCAGCCAAAGCTGGTTATTACTGGGAAGGGTTTGTTGGGCTGTGGGAGAGAAGCTGACACGATTCTGCTGAGAGCTCCAGTGTTTCTCTGGGCTGTTTCTCAGAAATATCAAGGAGAGACACAATCCTCCTCAGGGCCAGGAGATCAGACAGGATGGTGGGAGCAGAGTGCTGGCAATGCTCTCCTCAGTCTGCACCAAGACAGGTTTATCCTGTACTTCTGGATCCTGCATCTCCCCCCAGGACCGCATTTACTTCCCAGAAAGGGGAAAAGAACCTGGATTTACCTCCTGCACGGCAGTTTTTAAAACATTTGCCCACAGACTGCCACCAGTGCCCATCCAAACGTGGTCAATCTGAGCTGAAAAGTCACGCAAACACCCAGTGTGGCATCAGAAACACCTTGCACAGGTGAGGTGCTGGGAAGCACATCCATTCCAGCTCCCTTTTTATTTCCTCGTGGCTGGGAGGGTCAGCACTGACTTTTGTGGTCCCTTTCTCCAGTGCTGAACGTCTGATCAGTGCCACAGTCAGAACAGAAAATTTCCTGCTGGGTCATTTTGTGACTGTGTAGAAATTTATGCATCTATTCATGTGTATAAAACTAAAATACAGCTCTTGGACTGCACTAAATAAATCAAACCTATCAAAACACTTACGTAGGATAAATAAATTGGTACTTACGTACTGTAAGGTGAAAAGCTGTTTTTTACCATCTAATCACCTTTAGAAAGATATTTTCACCTAGAACTAAAAAACAGACCCCATGGAGGGTGGAGGATGTTCAGAGTGGGGCATGGGGGAGCTGCAAATTCAAGGCCAGCACAAGAAAGAAGATTTCACATCCTTGCTGCAGACAGGGCAGGCTGAGCTCTTTTTTTTTTTAATTTTTTTTTTTTTCTCTACTGTCATGCTCTATTTTCTTCCCCTTTATGGCAGATGGGAGGTGAGGTTTTAAAGGCTGCCAAGAATGCATCCAGCCCTGCTCCTCTGGTGGAACAGCACCACAGACAGAATGAACTTTCTCCAAGCTTCCTCCCACCCCCAGCCTCCCCTCCCCGTCCTAATCCCGGCTCCAGCGCCATCATTTTCATATCAGTACTAATTACATTAATTATTCTCCTCAGCATAAAACTCATTAAGCTGGAATTTACGGTTCATTAAGTCAGAGCCAGGGCTCTTCCTCGGCGCAGCGTGGTGGGGGTCAGGATTATTTCTGTCCTGGCTGGGGGGCAGGTTCAAATCCTTGTCTCCCCTTCAGCGCCCACTAAAGTGTGACCAAAGTCGTGTGTGCCACCGCGGGGCTGTCACAGCAGGCAGGGGGTGGCTCTGAAGCCCGGGAGGCCTGGAAAGGTCAGTGCTGCTGCTGTGAAATGGGGTTTGTTCCACCTCGGGGGACATCAGGTGTGATGAGCAGAGCTGAGGGAGTACCTGGGGCAGGGGGATCCAGCAGGATGGGCCTGGTGGTGCGGGAAGAGGTTTGCTCACCAGCAGATCCAGCCCCACGTCTGGTGCAGAGCTGCCCTGAGCCTCTGGAAGTTGCTCCCAGCGCAGGGCACAGAGGATTTTCTGCCCCAGCTACGGCAATGCACTCAGGGGGCTGAAACGGGAGGGAGAAGTTCTCCAGAGAGGCTTTGAGGGCGTCCAACCTCCCTGCGAGTGCCAGGGGCTGGAAAGGCCCTGCTGGCCGTGCCTCTGGGGTGCCAGCGGCGCTGTGTGCCAGCTCTCCACGCCTTTGCCAGGCTGGAGGGTTCACCCAGCCCAGGGGCTCACCTGCCCTCCCTGAGACCGGCAGGGGATGAGCACCTCCAACCCTCCCGGCGGTGATGGTGTCACCTCCTCCCCTCCCTGGGCCGCCTCTCTGCCTGCCCGGCACCTGCCCTTCTCCTAACGAGCAGCCTGGAGTGATCCCTCACTGATTTTTGGAGGGTAAAACCCCAGCCGGGCATGGGAGGGAACAAGGGGGAGCTGCCCATGCCCTGCCTCGGGCTCGCCAGCCCCAGCGCTGCCCCAGGGGCTGGAAGGGATGGGCAGCATCCCGTCCCCACGGACCTGACCCCCAGGGCATCCATTTCCTGAGCGCAGTCCCTCCTTCTCACCCCGCACCGGCTCCTGCCACGGCTCCTTAATCACTGCAATTAAGCAGTCACGCTGAGTGATGTCAGACACGGGGTTCGGAGTCCTTACAGCCCTGCGGAAGATCAAACCAGCCCCATCTGCAGGCTCGGAGCTCTTCTCCGTGGCGGTGACGATGGCTCAGGGCTCCGTGACACGGGGCTGTGTTTGTCACGGCTCTGGGTTTGTCACGGTTCTGGGGCCAGGGCATCGTGTCACCGCCTGCCACCTCCGCGTCCCCGCAGCCCCCAGGGGTGCAGCACTGCCTGGAACGGTAAATCCGAAGCCCTGGAAGGGTAAGCTCCTTGTGACTGGCACGGAGATGATGCCTGCGTGTCTGTTTTGTCATCTGTCAAGCGGGAGGGTATAAATATGCAGCTGGATTTGTGCAAGCGCAGAGAGCTGTGGAGCAGAGAGGGGCGCATCCCATTCTCACTTTATTCGCTCAGCACCCACCATTTTCTCTCTCTTCTGGTCCCCTTCAGGAAGGAAATCTGAGATTAGGCAGCAACCAGGTATGATGGTGGAGCTTAAACCCGTTTCCTCACGCTTTCCCATCCGCCTGATCCGCTGGGAAATGGCCTTTCCTAAGGCTCTGGCTGACAATAGCAGGGGACTAAACTGCAGACAACCTTCTCAATCCCACATCTGCGCTCCCTCCCTCCCTCCCTCCCCAACCTTTTCTTCCCCTGGGGCACCCAGTGCTTTGCAGCTCTGTTCTCGCAGTCCAGGAGACAGGGGCTCAGTTCATACACACAATCGGCATCTAATTCATTTCTCTGTGAATGTGAAAATCAATAGTGTTTATAGAACCCACAAAGGCCCTCCCATCGGTCACTGTCCTTGTTAGGTTCATTCCTGGCTGCCAAAAGATCCTTTCAGGAGGTGATTCCAGGAGCTGAAGAAGGAAAATAATGATCCCCATGTCTTTAATGAAGCCTGAGAAGTCTCCAGGCTTCTGCTCTCCCCCAGAACAGAGGGAAGGAGTGTCTTGGTAATTTTTATGGGATGGACTGGCTTTTCGCAGAATTTTGCCTGGATAGTCAAATTCTGGTGCTTGGTTTAGCTCCATTTAAGCTCAAAGTGCCTTCTCACACATGCAAGGACATGCATTTCTTCAGCAGATGCTCACTGACTTCAGCTCTACTTGTGCTTGCAGATTTTGTGGGCACAACACTGAAAGCCAAGTTCGGGCTGTCCCACAGCACCAGAGCTCCACATCTTTATTATTATTATTATTATTAATAATTTTTAAATTTCTTTTCTTCTATTTCCTGTGCCTCTAATTTTATTTCTAGGAAGTATCCTCAAGCCAGTGTTGGATGTCTGTGTCCTGCCTGTGCTAGGAGCAATTCCAGCCCCGTGGTCAGCTGCTCCATCTGGGGATGTTCCAGGGGTTTGTACAGCTGTTGACTGCTGCCCTTTCCCATCTGTTTCTCTCCTCCCTGACTCATCTGCCCACTCCACCATTCCCAGCATGGCAGCACCACCTGGAGCTGTTGGAGAAGGGAGTTTAGCCGAGCAGGGAACCCAGGCTGAGCTCTCCAGTTTGCAACTGCTCTTTTTTTTCCCCCCCCACTTTTTTTTTTTTTCCAGTGTTTGCCTTCCGAATCCCACGGAATTGTTACTAATATTCCATCCCTGCTTATTGATGGGAAACCAGCTGGAGTGTGATTGCTAGTTATATCTCAGGGCCTACTGATAAATGTCGCTGCTGAGCTGGCCATTTCCCAGCTGCCCGGGCCTCAGATCCAGAAAACTTCATTTTTCTTTTCCCTAAAAAACCTAAACGGATGGACAGCACCTTCCTCTGGATTTACACCCGTCCTGAATGGGCTCCTGTTCTGGAAGGGCTTTTAGGCACACAAAAAGGGCTCAGCCTCGCCTTGCTGGCTGCTCCAGGGCTTTTTCTGGGTATTTTCAGCTCTTCCGGAGGGCAGCAGCATCCTGGGTTGGGATAACCCTGGGGCAAGGAGCCCAAAAATGGCTTCACATTCCCCGAAAAGAGGGAGCTGATCCTCCCCTGGGCTGGTTTAAAGATGTGATTTGGCTTCTCATCCCCAGCAGCCTCAGAGCCCCAGGACCATCCGCTTTTCCACCGGCTGATCCTCAGGGATCAGCACAAGATGCTCCGAGTCAAGCCCAAGGGCAGGAAAAACCCACAGGAATCAGACTCTGTGCCATTCTCACTCATGGGGAGGAATTTATAAGGACAGCAAAAAAAACCCTTCAGAGTTCAAATTCTTCTTCTTTCTCTTTTTTTTTTTCCTCTCCCTTTTTGGGTATTTTTTTTTCCAGCGTGATATGAATACAGCCACAGAGCTCCTCCGAATATTTAGATTTTTTTTTTGTTTGAGCAACGGATTCCTCTGTTCCCATTCGCTCAGCTAATTACCCTTTTAGCTTGCCTTTTCTCTATTTTCACAGATCTCCTGGTTTATTTATATCTACCTATCTGTAATGATTTCAGAGCCATTACTCACAGCAGCACCAGGAAACATTACATTTCCCAATTTACAATTGCAATTATGATATCCGTCAGAAACAAATGCAGCTGCCTTTAATTTTAAGCAATATTTTGATCATTGTAATTAAAAAAAGAACTTATGGCACTGCACACATTAGAGAAATTAATGTAATTTCCTGGCTGCCTCAAAAGGCATGCAAACAGTGGTCTGGATGAGAGATTTAGGGGAGAATTAACCCTTTTTGGTTGCTTTTACCACTCTTCAAGGCACGTTGAAAGCCTTAATGACACGTTTCTTACGACTTAACTTCAGTGTAGGATTTAATATGTGAGTTCTTTGTCCTTCAACTTCTTTTTTTCTCCTAGTATTCTCTTTCTGAAATTGCTGGTTATTAAAGGATTTATGTGCAAACAAGACCATTTTCCTGTCACTGCTCATTTCAGCTCGCCTGTTTCAATGTGTGGGGACAGATGAAATCCAGTTGCTGATATTATAATCATCGCCACAATTGCATATTACAAACTCAATAACAAACTCTGGCAGATCCCGGGTCTGTGTCTCACCGTGCTTTACAACAAGGAGAATTTACAGCCTGAATTTGGATTAATGACATCAAAAAAAAAGAAAAAAAAGGCATCTCTGAGGGAAGCGAGGATTCAGATGAAGACACAGAACATCCTTCTCATGGAAGTTGAGGCTCATTCAATTAATTTTAATGTGCTGCTTTAGCCATGAAAGGTGGAAGTTTGACTTGTTGTTGTCTCAGCAGCGGGGGATTCATCAGTGCATGGCTTTTCTCCTTGTGTTATTTCGCTTTCTCCTCTGATCCTTTGGGCACTGGATGCATTTCCCAGCTTGGGGCTTGTTCTGCAGCGGTGCAAGGTTAAGAACAGGCACTGCCAAATGTGGGCAAACCTGGGCTTCTCCCAACTTTCTGTCCTTTCTGAGAGTCTAAAATAAGCAAGGAGGAGAGGTGGCCACAGCTCTTGGCGTGGACAGAATTTAATTGTTGCTCTTATCGCTTTGTGCCGTGATTTTCCCCGCAGATCCCGGCTGGCTGGTGCTGTACCAGTGGGAAATGTCCCTGATTTGGAATTCCTAATGACAAAAAATGTCGGGAAAAGGGACATTCTGTGGGATCGGCAAACACACACACACAGCCTGGGGAAGTGTGGGTGCTCCAGGATCACGCTGGATGAGCTGGGGGAGAGCAAAATGACACCAAACTAAATGATCTCATCACAATTCCCTCTGTTCTGCTCCCTATTTCTGCAATCTGGTAACTGGTCTGATTTCTATCAGGTCCAAGATGATCTTGAGATAATTTGATGTCTGTCAGTAACAGGTCAGGAAGACAAAAAGCCTCTTTTTCCTCACTTTACGCATCCAGAGCTACAGAAAAGACACAATCTTATTACAATCAGAAAATTTAAGTGTGAAAGAGGAAGGACTGGCTCCTTTTAGGAATTTTCCTTCAGGTCAACACCTCATCAGGGTGATCGCATTCTTAATTTCAGCCCGGCAAGATCAATCCAGTTGAGGGAAATCAAGCTGCAGTCAGTTGTCTGCACATCAGTGCTCAGAGCATGGAGCAATAATCACTCCCTGATCAGAACTGGCTTTGCCATTATCTGCCTGGTGCTGGGCTATGATATATGAAGCAATTTTGGCTGCGACAGTTTCTGTTTTGTGTGCAAGCAGATCCTGACTGGTAAAAACTATACAGAATTGTTTTGCTCTTTTTTTTTTTCCCCTTTGTGCTTTCTTCTTTTTTTTTTTTTTTCCTTACGAAGGATCAATTTTTTAAACTAAAAGGAGTTTTCAAACCACAGTCACAATCATTCATCTTTACAGTCCTGGGGTAAGAACAATCTCTTCATTAGACACTGAATTTTTCTCCATTACAGCACTATCTGAATGCATTTATTCGGTCATTTATTAAAAGTCACTTGATGGGGGTGCAGAGGAGGAGAGGACTAAATTAAAGCAAAAGGGCTGCGTGTGTAAACACGCCTGTATATTCTAAGTGGAGAAGTCTATAAAAATATTCCGATTTAATAACAGCCATAACTCTGGGGCTCACAGTGAAAACACCTCACTCGCTGCAGTGATAAGGAGGGGGTGAAGGGAAAAAAGGGGGCTGGGCCCAAGCCCCACCTGCCAGCGGATTTTTATCCAGCTGGGGCTGAGGAAAAGTGATTTCTCCTTAAATGTTGCATCAGCATCCAACTCTTTGTTCAGGGACAGCCTCGTCCGTCTCAGGCCATGAGTGTCTCCTAGTTCTGGGAGATCTGCGGGCAGCCAGGGCTGAAGTGGGACAGGGTTTGACCAAGGCAGGCTTTTGCTTTCAGGATTCCCCAGGCCTGGCCTGTGTTGGTGTCCCAGGAGCGCCCCGGGCCCGCAGGTCAGAGGCTGGATGTGAGGATCCAGCTCAGCCCGGGATCCTGCACAGATGGAAGGGGCACCACGCCGCCAGCCCGGCAGGGTCCCCCCTCCTGAACCCAGGGCAGCAGAAGGGGCTCACTGATGGAAGAGGATAAACCGCAGGAGATCCTGCATGGAAATGTGGGGCACCAACCAATTCACGCTGTGAAACTCAGACTTTATGGACAGGTCTTGTTGTTTTCTCTTTGCTCAGAAGGCGGGCGAGCTCACTTTACAAACCAGAATGTGCTGAAGATGGAGAACCTTGTTCTCCCACAGCAAAACCTCCCTTCTGCACCCTGCTCATCTCCTCCAAGCCTGCTTTTCACCCACACTCCCCCTCCCACCCCTCTTGCTCCCTGTATTTCTTCTCTTGGCTACAGCTCTGTGCCAGCAGTGCCCATTTCCCCCGGAGTGCAGGAGCTCCCTCAGGGCGCTGCTGCAGGTTGTCCTCCACGGAGATCACACCTTTGACTCCAGTCAGAACATCGCTTTTCCACCCAACATCGTGCCTGGAGCTTGGCTGAGGAGATCAAAAAGCCTCTCCCCCATTTCTGTGCATGTCACACCATCATTCCCAAGTTAGTTCTCCTAGGATGCCTGCGAGGCTGCTAATTTTAGAGGATCTATCACTGTTTCTGGGTTTATTTTGATTCCCCTTCTCACTTTTATTAAAACAGACAAGTCTTCCCTGCATATTCCAGAAGGCTGCTATGGTTTCTCAGAGGGGATTTGTAAAAACTACACCAAAAAGAGGAACCATTTCCAACCAAATACTCTTAAAAATTTAACAAAGCAACACAACAGCTCACAGCTCAACAGGAGCATTTAGTCTTTTATGCTTAATTTCCACTGTGAATCTCTCCCTCAGAAGTGTGCTCATGTAGCCAATTGCACGGTGAAAATGCCAGACTGAAAAACAAATGCAGCGCAGGCATTTGGCCTCTCCAAAAAGATAGCAGGACATAAAGCAGGATTATGATCCCAGGATGCTATAAAAAGAGATAAAAAATTCAGAGGAGATCAGAGTAATTTCGGAAGCAAATGAAACATTTACATGGGAATCAGACTTTATAAACGGGAAGAGAGCAAATGGTACCAGCCTGGATTAATGTCAAGGGGGTCTAAGGGCAGATGTGTCTCAGGAACTTATTTGGGTCTTAGGTGCATCCTCAGAGCAAAATCAGGGCCAGGAGGAGGAGGAAACCAGAGCTGTGGAGGTCACCTGAGGCCCCCAGGGAATGGGGAATGGGCTGTGAGTGGGTGAATAGTCGGGAAAGGGCAGGTCTGTGGGAAGAGCAGGCATTTATTTGCAGTCACTTGTTTGTAGATAAACAGCCTAAAACTTGACAGACACCCAGAGCAGGGAGATTTTGAGCTCTTCCCGCCTGGAAATCGTTCTGTAACTCCACCCCAGTCAGGGAATCATCCGGGAGATAAAGCAACACTTCCCTGCTACGACTCACCCTTGGAGAGGGGACCCCCAGCCTGGACTGGGAGAAAACAACAGCATTTCATGGTGTGAATTAGGGAAACAGCTGCTCAAGTGACACGGGTGAGCAAAGCCGAGCAGTTGGAGATGAAAATATTATTATAACCATCTTTCAGCCTTTCCTTTCGGAGCCCCAAGCAGATGGAAGGGTCAGCAGTCCCCCTCTGAGAGGTGGCGAAGCAATGCACAGAGGGAAAGCAATAGCTTGATCCCGAAGCAAGAGCAAAGGGAAAGGAGGGACGGGAGTCTGTGTGGAGAGGAAAGTGAACACGGAGGAGAGAAAGGCACAAAAGTGAGAAGAAATCCAAGCCTTTGGAGGAAGAGCAGCTCTGTCTGAGGGGCTCCAGCAGAAGGGCTGGGGCTCAGCAGCTCCTCGGCACGTTGCTCCCTGTCTGTGCGCAGAGAGGAAACTCAGCACTGATGGATGGGGGGTGCTGGCAGCGGGAGCCGAGCCCCTGAAACAAAGCCCTTTGACAGAGTTGTTAATTAGATCCAGCGCCTTATCACCAGCGCGGACTCTCCATCTATTCCCCCGCATGAATTGGGATCATTCCCAGGACAGACACAAAGGGAAGAGGAGAGTCTGGCCCCAAACCCGGCTGCGAGATCAATTCTCATTTGCCTGGGACACGTTACTTTTTTTTTTTTTGTCTCACCTGACACGGGCTCGGAGGAGCAATCTTTAAATGTCACAGCTCATGACCTCCACCTCTGCTGCCTTCTCTCAGGATTCGTCCCTGCTCAGGCTGGGGAATGAGGAAGGTGCAGCAGCCCATGGGAGAAGGTTTCAGTTTAATGCCCAGCATGTTCAGCTTTGGATCTTCTATTGAAATCAGGGAATTTGTTAAGCTGATGAGGGAAGGCTGCAGTAGGGAAACACAATAGCAGAGTGGGATTAGGCCTGGAGTAAGTGTCTGTACTTTGGAGGATTAATGAGAAAACTGCAATGGATTTTACATGGTGAAAAGGATTCGCTGAATGCTTTAGGTGAAATGAAATTAGTCCCACTCACGCTCTCCGAGCCTCCTAGCAGGAGAGGAGACTGGCACCCTCCCATCACGTGTCATAACCAGATCCCCTCCAGCTGCTCTTCTTCATGGAAAATTCCGGAGCAACGCTGCTGGCCATTTATTTCCATTTTGGATGGCAACCCAGGCTCCACCTCTGGGCACAGAGAAATCCTGACCAAGCCAACTCTTTGTCCAGGGCCTCTGAGGCTCCCTGAGGTTGAAAGCGAGGAGGAACACTCGCCTCAGAGATTCCAGACGCTCACGATCCTTGCAGGAGAGAAGGCTCAGAAGGACAGGCCCTGAAATGGGGATGGGAGAAGGATCATGGGTTCTTGAACACATGGATTTTTCAGGGGAAATGCAGCTGGAGTAAACAAACATGTGGATGGATGAAATTGTCCCAAGGTCACGCTGGCACATGAGAGGCGCCAGGGAAGGGCTTCCCAGATCCCTGATGGAGAGGACAGATGGGAAAAAGGGACTTGCTGATGCTGGAGCATTTACACTGCCCAGAGCTGCTGCCCCTGCAAACAGAGGAGGCCACAGAGAGCAGCTTGGGCCGGCTCCTGCCTCCTGTGCATTGCCTTCCAGTCCATCATTCTTTCTAATTAGGCACCTCTGACACACAATTAATCCTATTTGCCTGCCGGCTTTTTTATCTTTCCTTCTGCTTTTATCAGGCGGGGAATTAGACTCTGCTGGCATGCAAAGTGCACTGCAAGGACCTGGCTTTTCAGGGGGATTTGGAGACTTTTCAGAAGGCAGAACCCATGATCTTAAAAGTTTGTTAGGAGTAATTAATTTCTTTTTCTTGTCTTCTTTTTCCAAACACTGAGTGTTGATTTCACCTGCACTCAGACAAGCAGAAAGGCAAAGCTGTGAGGGTGGGTGAGAACTCAATTCAATGCTGCAAAGTCCAGTAAATTCCAGTTTTCAGAAACTTGTCTGTTTTCTGCTCCCCTGAACTTATCCTCTGTCCCCATCCCAGGCTTCACCTGGAAATTCCACAGACCTTCAGGCCACAATTTCTCTTACCAGGGAAGGTGGTGAGGACTGAGACCTTCAGGTCCCCTTTTCACCCCCTGAAAGGATCGGTCTCACCAACCTCCAAGAAAGAGAAGGAAAAAAGGAGTTAAAATTCCTGAACTCACAGCATGATCACTTTGGCAATGAGACAGGTTAAATCTCACTCCTTCCTGGGATTTCTCCATGAAGTGCCTTCCCCTTACCTGGGAAAGAAGGAAAATCTGTCTGCACTCAGTCAGATGGACTGCACATAAGATTTAATGACCACTGAATCCAATAGTTCTTCCCATGCAGAGCTCAGAGGCAGAACAAAGTTTCCAGGCAGCCCAGCGCCCTTATCCTGGGAACAGGGAATAGGGATATATTCCTTTTTCACAGACATTAAACTCCCTCCCAAACCCAACCTTCCAGGCCCCTCTACATTTACAGCTTCACCCTCAGCCATGTTTTTGCTCTTGTTGGGAGCCAGGAGGAGAAGATTGCAATAATAAGGGTTCTACACTTGTTTAGGAAATGAAGAGGCAGGAAAAGGTCACGCTGCTCCCCCTCCCTGCTACCTGTTCAGCAAGAGCTGTCTTCCCCAATCAGCCCTAATTCCAGCCCTCCTCACAGCCACCCTGGGGATCAGGCCTGTTAGTCCCTCTTTGTTCCAGTGGGGTTTTTGATTCCTGTAAAACAATGATTAACAAGACACTTCTGACTGAGCAGGTACTGCAGAGAGCAGCACCTTCCCCACCAGCTTCCTCTGCTGCCTTTTATACGCCGCGCTGAAATGTAATTATCTTCACGGCGCAGGGTGTAAATCAGGGTGTGTGTCAAGACGATTTCCCTCAGGGTTTTATTTTATTGCGTAATAATATTTGACACAGGGCTTAGAGGTGCTGTTACCTGCCTAATCGTGTGAGACAATTTCATGTGCAAACAGCTGGTAAGTGTGAAAACTACCATAAACCAGCTCCAGGAAACGCTCTGCTTCCCTTATCTATTCTTGGAAAATACCCCCTGGCATTGGTGTTTCCCCATCAGGCTGGGAGGAGCTGCTCTGCCCTCACACAGGGAGAATCCAGCTCCACTCCGTCCTCCCTCCCAGCTTTTTGATGTCCAGAGGGGAGCAGAGAATCAGGCTCTCCATCTCTGCTAAGCCCCTCAGGCCAGAAGGGATAAAGTTAATTTGGAATAATTGGGTGTATTATCTAAGAGAGGAAACCCTCTCTGTACTCTTATTATCTGAGAGAGGAAACCCTCTGTCCCAGGGATGTTGTCCCAGCCTAATCTCTCACAAATAATCTGCGAGGGAGAGGTTTGGCTGTCACCCAGCTCAGGAACAGAATTTTACATTCAGTTTCCCTCAACATCCATCATCTGGGGTTGGTGCTTCACTACACTTTGTCCTAAAAGGGGACACGAAGGTCTGCAGGGACACATCAGGCACAGGGGGGCACGTGGAAAACCTCTGGGAGTCCAGCTGGGAACCCAAAGTGGCGCTGAGGCTCTCGGTCCTTATTTACAAATTGTGCCCAGGCACCAGCTCTCCTGAATGGTAAAATCCTCCTTCACCTGGGAGTGTTCAGGAGCACAGAGAGGAGCCCAACCCGGGTGCTGGGATTTTCACCCCGACATTCTCCTAATTCAGGGTTTTCTGTCTCTCAGGGTCCCGTGCCAGGGTTTAAAAGATGAGATGGAACCTGTGGCTCGCTCCCCAAAGGTGTTTATTCTATTTCTGATCTCAAGGCCTCACAGCAGTCTCAGGGCACNGGGAAGTGGAGATGCCCAAATGTGAGCCCTCTCCTTTCACCTGGGGAGCGGGAGGTGGGCACAGGTGCAGAAACCCGCCCTGTGCTGCAGAAAAACCCCCGTGCCCAGGGAGAGGAGCTCAGAGCAGCCCTGCCCTGCTTCTCCTCAGCACAAATGGGAGCCTCCGACTCTGCCTCGGGGAGGGGGCGACAAAGGAGAGGCAGAGATGGCAATCTCGGGTCAATGGTGGTTATTTATAAGGTTGTGGTTTTTTTGGTTTGTTTTTTTTTTTTTGTGCGTTGGAGATCATAGCCAAAAGGCATCTGCCTCAGGTCTGAATTAGTCAGTGGGGTTGGGAGGGGAGGTGGGCAGCTGTTTAAAATCACCAGTCTCCAAGTCAGTATTTTTTTTTCTCCTCAGGGTAGCTGGCATTGTCAATGCTGGTTTAACCTACTTACGAGATAATAATGCCTGTAATAAAGGCTTTTTTTTTTCAAAAGTCCCTTAGCCTGAATGGCTGCGTGGAGGGGTATGGGAGCTGCTGTGCAGGGAGGTTCTGTGTGTGGCTTGCCAGGGAAGAGTGGTGAGCCGGCTATGTTCTGTCATTTTTTAATACACTCCCAGACCACCACCCCCTGCCAGGCAAGAGAATTCCTTTCCAGGAAGGGATTTGGCAGGGGATATCCCTTCTCCCCCACCAAAAAAAAAAAACCCAACAAACACCTCCTCCCTGTGGATTAAGGCATTTCACATCTGGAGCAATATTAGATCATCCAGGTTTCTGATGCATCCTGGAAAAACACCTAATCCTGGCCACCATCTGGCCCAAACCCCCCGGCCAGCTGCTCCCCTTTTGCACAGCCAGCGATCTCGGTGCCAAAATGTGTGACCTGGTGGCCCCACCAACAGCCTCAGGTGCCAAGGCAGGCAGGTGTGTGCCAGGGGTGTTGCAATGGGCACGGGGAGCCCTGGGGCCAGTTAATCTCAGGCTCAGCTGCCTGATCCCGAGGCGGGCACAGTTTCTGAATAAACCATTCTGATACTGGGACCAGCCCCCTGGGATGGCTTTGTGACCAAGGTCTCCCAGCTGTCTCAATTTCACAGGGATCTCTGGAGGCCGTGGACAGAGCCAGCCTCGCTCTTTAGCTGTGTTTTGCTGCTGCTCCTCGAGACAAAGCCCTTCTCCCTCTGCTCCCAGGACTTTTCCTTCTGCAGCACCATCACCCCTCCTAACTCCACTGAATGAGGGCCAGACCTCGCTGCTTCCCTGACTCCAGCTTTGATGAGGTCCTGTCTAAACCCTTCCCTGCTCACCCACTGGAGAGCTGGGCAAGCCTGAGCTGCTGAAGCAAGGACACACATGCAAAATCCATGTAGGATTTCCTTTGTTGGAAGGAATGGACAGGAACCTGCTGTCTCCCAGAGCTTTCCTCCCAGGCACAGGGTAACACAAGAGGGGGTTTTTTGTGTATTTACCAGATATCTTGGTAGTGAGTCACTGGGAACAGCACGGGTCGGGTCGTGCTGGACCTGTTGGGAGCAGCAGGAGAGCAGCAGGGCTGGCGGAGAAAGATCTCAGGGCTGTGCAGTGGGCAGGCAGAAGGGAGGGACTGCGGGCTGTGTTATCCCCTCCCTCTGCACCCTCTCATGTGCCTGGACCCTTGTCACAGAGCTGCCCTCATCCCTGTGGGCCGGGTGAAGCTTTCCCCTCTGGATCCCGGGTGAGGGGGACACCAGAGGGATGCGGTGCCCTCAGCCAGGAGACCCCGGTGGCAGCCCAGGGGCTGCGCCTGCTCCCCTCAGATCATTTCCATACTGAGTGCTGTTATTCATGAAGGTGCTCAGAGGCTTTTATGGAGCTGCAAATCCCAGCTGCTCCAACCAGGAGTGGTAGAGCTGTGAGCCAGGGAGAGATTTCCCAGTGCTGGAGCAGCAGTTCGCTGGGCTGCCATGGGATTAACGCAGGCAAGGTGAGAGCAGCTGCCTGCATGAGTCCTGGGAGGGAAGGAGAGCCTGCCCTGAACATCCTGGGATTTGTCCTGGTTATTTATCCTTCCAGCAGAAAGGAGGGCTGGAAAATCCTCGGAGGGTAAATGATTTAGAGCTCATGCCCTCGCTGCAGGGACTCGGTAGCGCCTGGCACAAGGCACCTGCGAGTGTGACACCCACGTGGGATGGAGCACCAGGGAGCAGGAGCCTTCATCTCCATCACTGGAGCAACAAATCAATGGTTTTCTCACTTTGGAGGGCCACTGAGGAGGATGATTGGGGTAGGAACCAGCAGCCCTGGGCCAGTGCTGCTGCTGGTGTCACTCCTGTGACAGGGGACGGAAGGCAGGGCACGGTGAGTGTGACAGGCTGTGGCTTTCAGAGCATTCTGGAGCCTGCTCAGGCTAATTCGGGGTTTTATTCTAAACCAGCCATGAAGCACAGCTCGGAAATTGCACTTGCCATTGCTACCTCAGCCACTACAATCAAAGCTGAGGAAATGTGCGGCTCAGAGAGCTCTGAGAAACAGCCTGAAAAAAAAAGAAAAAGAGGCAAGGCAAAAGGGAAATGGAGGGAGAGCAGCAGTGACTGCTGTGATTGCCCTGGTGCCAGGGAGGGGGACAGGGGCTCCCCAGGTCTGGGGGGCTGCAGAGGGCTGCCTTCTCTGCTGCAACATCTCAGGGTTAAAGGAAAAGAGAGGTTATAATATATAATCAATAATAAATATAATCAATAATAAAATATAGGTTATAATCAATAATAAAATAAAACGCAGGAGAAAATCTGCCTTTACTTGCATGGTGAGGGAGTGATTTTTGGGTGCTCTGCTAAGCCTGTGTAGATCATATTAACACCAACAAAATGCTCGGTGCTCCCTGTAAAAACGGCACATTTGTTAAGTGCTGCAGTACAAGCAGCTGGGTCTCATCATTGTCCTTTTGCCTGGGGTTTCGGAGGGGAAAGGAGCAGTGTTTGCTTTCAACATCCTTGTCAAAAATGAACATTTGAACACTGTTTCACAGGGACATGATTGTGTCAAAGAAAAAGGTGGGATGTGGCGACCCTGGAAATGTCTGGAGCAGTAACGAGGTCTTCCCCATGCTGTTGTCACCTGAATTCCCTGGTGGCGGGAGGTTTCACAGCCAGGCTGTGCTCGCGTGCTCTCATACCTCTGCCTGCAGATCCAGGGCTGTGGGAAGGGCCAGGGAAAAGGAACAGCCGGAGGGGACAAATTCTGTGTCCCGGCAGGAGCAGGAGAGCCGCCAGGTTCAGAGCTGGAGCCAGCTGCCGGAGACAGCGGCAGGATGGATTTCTCCCTCAGTCTGCAGGCAGAGATAACAGGCTGGTTTGATGTCACAGACCACGAGCCCTGCCTTCTCCATCCTCTCCATCCCCACATGCCTCCCATTTGCACGAGCTCCCCGGCTGCCAGGCAGATCTGAGGTATTAAAAAGGGAACCCTAAAGAAATCTGGCAAAGACTTTGCTATCTCAGCCTCGCAGCAGAACAAGATACGGAGCTGAGGGAGCATCTATCAGAGCACCCAAAGCATCCCCCAAAGGGCAGCAGCCACCCTCTCCCGAGATTTATCTGAGGGGAAGTAAAACATCTGTGGCAAAGCAAGAATGTTGTGTCCTTCACTCGCTCCCCACAGGCTGGGATGGCCCAAGTGACAGCACAGAGCCACAAAGATTTGTGAAGAGTACATCTGAGCAGCTCTGGTGGTCATTTACCCCAGCAGCTCCGGGGTATGGGCGTGATGGATGCTGCTGATCATCCTCTGCAGCGCTGAATTGCCTTTTTAGATGGGAGTTATCAATTTTGCTGCCATAGTAACCCCAAAAGCCACCTGGAGGGTTGCCTGTCTGGGAGAGCAGGGCTGGTTTCTGTATGGGATCAGGGAGAAGTCAGCAGTTCTGGGATTCTGGGGCCAGCTGGGGGGTGTGAGAGCCCAGGGACCAAAGCAGGACAGTGAGGGACAGAAGAGAGGAAGCAGCTCTGAAAATGGGCGCTGGTGTTTCCTCTCACAACCCAGCTGCTCCCCCAACATCCTTCTTTCGTGAGTCCCTCTTATGTAGAGTTTAATGACACCGACCCTTTGTCACAATTGAATAAAATCTCTGAGGGTTCAGGAGTTGTAGAAGGGGACAGAAGAACCTTTTCTTACTGATGCCATATGTGGTGTGATCCCATATCTCCGTTTCCCTAGAAAATCAAGCAAGAACTCCCACACTCCAACCATTTCAGGGCTTTTCTGTGAATGTTTTCAAACCCAAAAGTTTAGCAAAACTGCCCTTTTCAATGCAAATAGCTACAATTCAGTTAAACAGTGATTTTCCAACCAAAGATTTCACAGAAGAATTCCCAGACAGCTGTAGAGAACAGCTCAGAGAAACCAGGGTTTCTTTCCTTCATTCTGACATTCATATATTACACATTTTAAACATGTTCCTGTCTGTCTGTGAGCTGATGTCAGCTTCTCATTCCTACCAAGCGTTTGAAGTGTATTAATTTTATTGAAAGACCTTGTCAAAGCTGCCTCCGTGTCCCCATCTAGGATTCTGGCTCTGCAAAGACGTTTTATTTTCAGTCTGACCCACTGAGCACTGATTGCAAACAACGATTTCTGATTTCTTCTGCTTTCGCCTCCTGTGTGCACCGCCCTCCTTTTTGTTTGGGGTTTCTGGTCACTGACTCTGGGTTCTGTCATTATTTGTCTTTGTTCCGTGTTTTAACCTTTGTTAGAGACTCGGCCATTGTGCAATCCCTGCTCAGTGACCTATAATATCCTAATTTAGTTGGCATTTTGGTCTGGGTGAGCAATCCACTGTATGCAAGGCTTCTTTCCTTTTCTGTTTCCCCTTCCCTTAAAACAGTCTCCTGTGTCCCTCTTCACGCCCCACTCTGCGTTTCCTTGGGTTGTTTTTCACCCTTTCTCTCTTTTTTTTTTGTTCCAGATCAGCCTCAGCTCTCACCCCTGCTCCTCTCCCAGTCGCTGCTCCGTGCCTTGGCACCAGGAGGTCCTGCAAGCCAGGCATCTGTTCGTCCTCCCAGGATCAGCCTGAGAAGGAAACTGCTCCTCTGCTGAGGCCGAAAATTTCTCCAGTTGGTGGTGGATGAAATAATGACCCTAAAAACCTCTGGGGAGTAAAGCCCACCCCATGACTGAGGACAGCGGCGAGTGCCTGTGGTGCTCACCATCACAAGAGGGAGTTGCTACTGCTTGGATTTGCTACAGGAGACTGAGACAAGGACGAGGCAGTCCCGGGGTTCTGGAGAGCTCCTGGCCCTGCAGCCCTGCCCTGGACTGCCACAGGACAGCAGCAAAGGGAGGAACGTGCGTCACATCTCTGCAGCAGCGCTTCAGGATCCTCTCCCAGCCGCGCTCAGCCAGTGCTGCGGCACAGAGGGCCCCTAAGGACACGGAGCTGGAGCTCTCTGCTCCTCTCCTGGGATCCCCAGGGGCTGAGATCCTCTGGGATGTCCCCCTGCCACATCAGGGCAGGGCTGGTGTGGAGCCTGAGAGCTCAGAGCAGAATTTCTCCCACCTCTCCTCCTCCTGTCCCCACTGGCTTTGAGTTTCTCTCTGACAGATTCCTCTGCCAGGAGAGCCCAGCTGGGAGCTGCTCCCAGGGGAAGGCTGGGGGACATTTCCCCTGGCCATGGGGACAGGAATATTGCAGGGCCTGGGAGTCAGCAGTGAGCCGGGGGGGCTCTCCCTGCCAATTCCCCTCTAACACAACATCCAACAGCTCACCACCAGTGCAGACAGGCGCAGGGTGCTGGTCATGGTGCAAACACCTCCGCCACAGGGCAGCAGCAGGGCAAGGTGGGGTGGAAACTCAGTGCCTGCTTCTCTCAGTCTTGCACAAAGCACGAGGAACCAGCATTGTTCATCTTCTCAACATGGCTGGGATCTGCCTGAGAAAATCAGTTTATTAGGGAAGAGGTAAAATGGGCGCATAATTTAGAAATGGGTGGAGTGCTCTAATTATGATAGTGGGCTGCTTGTCTTTGTTAGGGCCGTGTTTAGGGATCTGAAGGAACGGCATCCCTGTACCTGGCAGGTGTCAGCTGGTTGGAGCCCTGTGTCAGTTCAGCCCTCTCCTTCCTCCGCTCCTTGCATCCTGCTGAAATAAAATCCCTGAACAGCCACACTCAGGCCAGGAGAAGGACACACAGGAAAACACCCATCTGGCAGCTCCTAAACCCCTGCTGCCCCATCCCTGCGGTGGCATCCTGATGAGGGCCTGAGAGAGGGAGATAACGCTGAAAGGGAGGAAAGCAGGGCCTGCTTTTCTCTGTCTCTGCAGTTTGGGGACAGATCAGATCTGCCAGCACAAGCGGCGAGGGGAGGGAAGGGAAATGCTATTGTACACCCCATCCTGGGGCTGGCTGGGGGAAGGAGAGGGAAAACAGAGGGAAAACAAGAGGCGGGTGTTCGACAGGGAGCCAGCACGCTCGTTATCAAAATGGAAATGCAGCCCTTTGTTGATGGAGGTGTATCTGCTTCCCATTGTCTCCCGTGCCAGCCCCGTGAAAGGCGCCTTTGATGGCTCCGTGTTTGTGCACCGGCTATGAAATTGCCTCGGAAGACAAAGGGAGTTCGTGCTCGTGGGTAATGAAAAGGAGGTGCGGGCTCCGCTCCCCTCGCCCCGGCAGCGCAATTTCCCCTGGAGCAGCTGTCAAAGGCTCGCTGAGAAAATTGGAAAGGCTGCGGCTGGATGGGGGGCCAGGGACGAGCAGGGAGAGTGCGAGGCTGCTCATTTTCGGGGCTAATGTGGCCATCTGCTCGGATTTCAGTGGTCTGCTCCAGCCGGAGCGTTCCCGAGCCCCGCGGCCGCTCATTCCCGGCTTGTTCCCCGCTCATTCCCGGCTCATTCCCGGCTCGTTCCCCGCTCATTCCCTG